>SJYT01007430.1:3800-75835 GCA_006410635.1 Cephalophus harveyi | reverse complement strand
TTAGTTCCTCTTCACTTTCTGCCATAAGGGTGGTGTCATCTGCATATCTGAGGTTATTGATATTTCTCCCAGCAATCTTGATTCCAGCTTGTGCTTCTTCCAGCCCAGCGTTTCTCATGATGTACTCTGCATAGAAGTTAAATAAACAGGGTGACAATATACAGCCTTGACGTACTCCTTTTCCTATTTGGCACCAATCTGTTGTTCCTTGTCCAGTTCTAACTGTTGCTTCCTAACCTGTATATAGGTTTCTCAAGAGGCAGGTTAGGTGGTCTGGTATTCCCATCTCTTTCAGAATTTTCCACAGCAAATTTGGAAAACTCAGCAGTGGCCACATGACTAGAAAAGGTCAGTCTTCATTCCAATCCCAAAGAAAGGCAATGCCAAAGAATGCTCAAACTACCGCACAATTGCACTCATCTCACACGCTAGTAAAGTAATGCTCAAAATTCTCCAAGCCAGGCTTCTGCAATACCTGAACCGTGAAATTCCAGATGTTCAAGCTGGTTTTAGAAAAGGCAGAGGAACCAGAGATCAAATGCCAACATCTGCTGGATCATGGAAAACGCAAGAGAGTTCCAGAAAAACATCTATTTCTGCTTTATTGACTATGCCAAAGCCTTTGACTGTGTAGATCATAAAAAACTGTGGAAGTAGGACCCTTACCTAACACCATAAACAAAAATTAACTCAAAATAGACTTAAGACCTAAGAATAAAACTTGAAACTATTAATCTCTTAGGAGAAAATATTTAGGGTAAAATCCTCTGTCATTGAACTTGGTAATGATTTGTTGCATATGGTACAAAAGGTGTAAGCAACAAAAGATGATATAGACAAATTGGACTTTATGAAAAAACCTTAAAGATTTGTGTATCAAATGGCAATATCAACAAAGTAAACTGGCAACTCATAGAAGGAAGAGAATATTTGCAAATCACATATCTAAAGAATTAATAGCCAAAATATATTAAAAATTCCTAAAACTCAACAACAATACAAACCATGTGATTCAAATATGGACAAAGGACTTGCATAGACATTTCTCCAAAGAAGATATTTAAATGGCCAGCAAATTCATGAAAAGATTCTCAATATCACTGATCACTCAGTTCAGTTTAGTTCAGTTCAGTTCAGTCACTCTGTCGTGTCCGACTCTTTGCGACCCCATGAATCACAGCACGCCAGGCCTCCCTGTCTATCACCAACTCCCGGAGTTCACTCAGACCCACGTCCATTGAGTCAGTGATGCCATCCAGCCATCTCATCCTCTGTCGTCCCCTTCTCCTCCTGCCCCCAATCTCTCCCAGCATCAGGGTCTTTTCCAATGAGTCAACTCTTCACATGAGGTGACCAAAGTATTGGAGTTTCAGCTTCAGCATCAGTCCTTCCAATGAACACCCAGGACTGATCTCCTTTAGGATGGACTGGTTGGATCTCCTTGCAGTCCAAGGGACTCTCAAGAGTCTTCTCCAACACCACAGTTCAAAAGCATCAATGCTTCGGCGCTCAGCTTTCTTCACAGTCCAACTCTCACATCCATACATGACTCCCACTCCAGTACTCTTGCCTGGAGAATCCCATGGGCAGAGGAGCCTGATGGGCTACAGTCCATGGGGTCACAAAGCGTCAGACTCGACTGAGGGACTGAGCACACAGCCCAGCACTTGCAGAAGAGCCTCAGCCATCCTGAGTCCAGGCTGCTCCCCGCTTCCGCGCCGCCTCTCGCTGCCTTCCCTCCGCGCAGAGAGCTTCTGCCCCAGTTGCTCCCGCTCTGCCTCTGACTCCTCCATCTCATGGGGTCTCTCTCTCCACCATCCCGCCCTCCCACCGCTCCCTGGCCCCTCACCCAGAGCAAACCAAGCGCCTGCAGCTTGTCAGAAGTCTCCCGTCATCTCCTGTCCTCCTCCCGCCCTCTGCCCAGGGCTCATCTTTCCCCATCATCTGTGCCAGGGCGAGTTTCGCTGAACACAAATAAACACACAAAACACACAAATAAACCCTCAACAAAGGTCACTTCCTATCTGCCAGGTCACAAAATAACTCTTCCCCCCACCCCCTTCCAACTGCGCACGAATCTGATCAAGATGTCCCTTTGCTTGAATCTCTGCAGCAGCTCCTGGCTGGCCTGTGCGCATCCCCATCGCCATGGTTACCAGGCCCTGTCTCTTATACACATCTAGATGTGTATAAGAGACAGGTGATGGGACCAGGTGCCATGACCTTCGTTTTCTGAATGTTGAGCTTTAAGCCAACTTTTTCGCTCTCCTCTTTCACTTTCATCAAGAGGCTTTTTAGCTCCTCTTCACTTTCTGCCATAAGGGTGGTGTCATCTGCATATCTGAGGTTATTGATATTTCTCCCGGCAATCTTGATTCCAGCTTGTGTTTCTTCCAGTCCAGTGTTTCTCAAGATGTACTCTGCATAGAAGTTAAATAAGCAGGGTGACAATATACAGCCTTGACGTATTCCTTTTCCTATTTGGAACCAGTCTGTTGTTCCATGTCCAATTCTAACTGTTGCTTCCTGACCTGCATACAGATTTCTCAAGAGGCAATATATATGTATAAAGTATGAAAATATAGCCTACAATGCTAAGAACTGTTCAAGGCAGTAGAGATACAGAGATAAGACTATCTACCCCAAACCACTAACTTCATAGTGGCTATATTTCATTTTTCTTTTAAATTTGGTTTTGTTCTGTCATTGAAAGATACAAAGGTTGAGACCCGGAGAGACTGATGTAGCTTTTCCTTGACCTGAGTAAGAATGCTTGGCATTTCTCACGAGAAAGAGGTGGAAATGTTTGGCTGCATCGAGTGAGCAGCACCCAGGTGAGTAAGTGAGACGTGAAATCAAAAGGAGGAGGACTTGGCCTCTGAGCAGGTGGATTTGGAGATGTGGAAAGTAAGTTTCCAAGAATAGCTGCTGACTGGGCACTTATGTGAGAGTGACTCTCAAATGTAGGAGGAATTGAGGAAGGGAGGAAGGGCTCAGTATCTGCACAGCATTACTGCCTGGGGCTTCATGCCTGTGGGATTGTAAATGTCCTTGTCCTCAGTTCCTGGCACAAAGTTTCAAAACTTGAAATTTCCCAACTGACAGAAGCATCTTGTGATGCTAATGAGTGACCCCTGAAGTCTCTGAATAACTGAGGATGGGGGCTGGTTTCCAGAAAGACAGGAATGTGACTAGAGGCTTGGAACTTTGATCCCCCAACCCCAACATCTTGGGAGGGGAGGAGGCTGGAGACAGTTTAATGATGAGGCAGTGATTTAATCAATTATGCCTATTCGATTTTTTTAAAAAAAGGGTTTCCCTGGTGGCTCAGAGGTTAAAGGTTCTGCCCACAATGTGGGAGACCTGGGTTCAATCCCTGGGTTGGGCAGATCCCCTGGAGAAGGAAATGGCAACCCACTCCAGTACTCTTGCCTGGAGAATCCCATTGACGGAGAAGCTTGGTGGGCTACAGTCCATGGGATCGCAAAGAGTCGGACACGACTGAGCGACTTCACTCACTCACTCACTCCAGTAAAAATACTTGACCCCAGGGCTGGATGAAGCTTCCTGGTACCACACTGATATGCTTTGATGCCGGGAGAGAGCTGTGCTTGATTCCATGTGAGGGCATGGAAGCTCTGCTCCCCGCATGCGGGCCGCCTGCACCTTGTCCTCTGCATCTCTTCCATCTGGCTGTACCCTTGCTGATATGTATCATAAGTATAGCACTTTCCTGAGTTCTATGAGTCATTTTAGCAAATTGTTGAACCTAAAGGTGTCATAGGAACTCCTGAATTTATAACCAGTTCGTCATAAGTGCAGGTGCCCCCTGAGATTTGAGACTAGTGTCACAATGCCACTCATCTTATGGGACTGATCCTCTTACCTGTAGGGTCTGTGCGAACTCCAGGTAGTGAGGGTCAGACTTGTCCAGCTGCTGTGGAAGATAGCTCTCACAGGAGCATGGGGATAACTCCCATTAGGAGTCCACAGCTTTGGAATTGCAGAAAGTTGAGCCCCCAATTTTGACTCCTCAAATTTCCTGATTGCCATTGGCATTGCTCATCCCATTTATCCCAATAATCTTGTAAACATACATTTTCCAATACTGGATGTGTTTATGCTTTAAAACTAGAGAGTAGTTGGTTATTTGGTTGAATCTTGAATGACACTGTGTCTTCTTCACAGATCTTCCTAATGCTTGAGATAAACAATGACAGACACAGTTGGACATCTACTGATGCACACACTTGCCCCGTAGCCTCTTTCTGGCAAAACCTTAGTGTCTCTTCACATCCTCCTTCATCCACAATGGGAGGCGCCTAGCTCTGCATTTGGTCCTTAGCCCAAATGTATTGGTGGCTGGTTCACTTGACTACTAGAGTGGAAAGAAATGACCTGCCTGAACCAGAGCAGAGATCACAGGTATGAGAGTGGGCTGCCACAGGAATTACTATTGAAATATATGAGATCTGAATCTGAGGGCTCTCAGTGATCATAGCATTTGCTATGTTTAGAGAATGGAGTAGGTCCAGACTCCTGTCCCTAGTAACTTTCCAGTAAGAATCAATATAACATTGTCTGGGCACCAGTGGACCAAAATGATGATGAGTGATAGCAAATAACCTTAAAGATGGTGATTTACACCTTTACAGCATCTCATATGGCTAAGTATTATTGCAAGCAAATTACTCATGTAAATGTGATACATCCTAACTTCTTAAAAAGGAAGAAGAAAATTATGAAAATCAAAGGCAAAATTGATGCGTTGGTAATCATGGTAAAAGATTTTAGTACACTATGTTTAGAAACCATAGATCAGATGTATAAAAATACTTAAATCTTGTGAAAGTTTTAATATCACAACTGAAAACATTTATGAGTTAGAAAGATAGACAGATAGGTGGCATTTTGTATTCATGAAATGGAGGAGCCATATTATTTTCAGATGCCTACATGCCACCCTCAAAAATGAGAAGCCGTTGGGTCACAAACCCCTCAAAGCAGAAATGATACAGGCCATATTTTCTGATCACTGTAAAATGACATTGCTGACTGTTGGTGAAAGGATAAACAAGTTGTAGATAACCACCTGGAAGTCTTAGAAACCATCCTAAATAATTTCTGCATTAAGTGGAAAGCTGAAATGATGATTAAGACATGAAGCTAGCAAGAAAGGATGCCCCTTTGTTCCCCCAACTCTCAGAATTCTCAGGCAAACATGGGAAAATAATTCATTCTGGTCATATTCAGGTTCTCTTCACTAAAATGGGGGTGAGATTACTCTAGAACACAAAATTTTAAATGAGAACTTAACTTTCTCATATGCTCACACTATACAAACTGTTGTTACCAGATGGTACCTTAGAAAAAATAGCATTCAGAATGCACACTCTTTGGGGTTTCTTCTAAGACCCCACTCTTTGCAGGTATGAGTCAATGTATCTTCAATACAGGTTTTCCCATGCTCCTGTGCACGTAAGGTTGCTGGCTCCTCGGCAGCTTGGTCAGCATATGTGATAGCTAGCTAGCAGATGGTGATTGCCACCATGAAATTAGAAGACAAGTTTCTTCTTGGCAGGAAAGCTATGACAAACCTAGACAGTGTATTAAAAGAAAAGACATCACTTTGCCCACAAAGGTCTGTATAGTCAAGGTTATGGTCTTTCCAGTAGTCATGTACAGATGTGAGAGTTGGACCGTAAAGAAAGCAGAGCGCTGAAGAGTTGATCCTTTGAACTGTGTTGCTGGAGAAAACTCTTGAGAGTCCCTTGGACAGCAAGGAGATCAAACCAGTCAATCCTAAAGGAAAATCAACCCTAATTACTCATTGGAAGGACTGATGCTGAATACTTTGGCCACCTGATGCAAAGAGCTAACTCAATGGAAAAGACCCTGATACTGGTAAAGATTGAAGGCAAAAGAAGAGGGTGACAGAGGATGAGATGGTTGGGTGGCATTACCAATTCAATGGACATGAACTTGGGCAAACTCTGGGAGATGGATGGTGTGGTATAGGGAGGCCTGATGTGCTGCAGCCTATGGGGTCACAAAGAGTTGGACACGACTTTGCGACTGAACAACAAGATTACATAGATCTATCAATAGATAGATTATATTGATTGATGGGTTGGTAGATTAAGTATATAGATATATAGATGATAACAAAATTATAGATAAATAGAAAAATAAAGCTATAGATAGATGGATACATAGATAAATCGATTAGCTAGATGGAGGATAGATGAATGAGTGGGTAGATGAATGAGATGATATTAGGGATATATAGATAGATGAAAGATATGTAGATATGATAGATGGTAGAAAGATTACGGATAGACTAGATCTATTTATCAATAGATTAGATTGATTGATCAGTCAATAGATATTCTGAAAACTCCTTCTGATTCAGAAAACTGAAATCCTGAAGCAAATTACAGCAGACCCACTCTATCACAGTTCCCAAGGAATTCAGGGGATTCCCAGGGCAGAAGCAAAGACAGAGGAGACCAGGGCTGAACACAATATCTGGACATCTGTGTTTCAACAATGGTCACAGCTTGAGGCAGGGCAAGTGGGCAGTGAGACAGAGATCTCTCGCTGAAATGGGAACACTCAGTTTTGCCCTATCTGCAGAGGGTTGGGCAGCCACAAACCAAGACCAGACAAACAGGAGCATCCAGTCTGAAATCATGAGGCACGAAAGGAAGGTGGCCACTGGGTAAAGGGCAGAAACCACAAATCGATGGACTCCTGATGTTGGAATTATGAGTGTGCCGATACAAAAAAAATAGAACAAAAGGTAAAAACCATGTGCAGAGAGGAAGATACCATAAAGCTGACCAGACAATTTTGGAAATAGCCAATGAGTAATTCTAAAATAGAAAGCTAAAATAATATAATAGCTGAAATTAAAACTCAAAGTGTGGTGTGATTTAAACATTAACTTAGACTGGGCTGAAAAAAGAATTAGTGAACTGGAAAATTAAGGTGCACTGCTGCTGCTAAGTCGCTTCAGTCACGTGACCCCATAGACGGCAGCCCACCAGGCTCCCCCGTCCCTGGGATTCTCCAGGCAAGAACACTGGAGTGGGTTGCCATCGCCTTCTCCCAATGGACATGAGTTTGATTAAATTCCAGGAGATGATGAAGGATAGAGAAGCCTGGCATGCTGCAGTCTATGCAGTTGCAAAGAGTCAGACACAACTGAGCAACTGAACAACAACAACAACCATCTTGTGTCTTCCTCATCATTTTTTTTTTGATGTAAGTTTCCTTTTTTGGTAAGTTCCTGCAGTTTTTTGGTCAATGGTTGTTCAGCAGATATTTTGGTATTTTCTAAGAAGGGATGTCAGAGCTGTCCATATAGTCAGAGCTATGATTTTTCCAGTAGTCATGTATGGATCAGAGAAGGCAATGGCCCACTCCAGTACTCTTGCCTGGACAATCTCATGGACAGAGGAGCCTGGTGGGCTGCAGTCCATGAGGTCGTGAAGAGTTGGACATGACTGAGCGATTTCACTTTCACTTTTCACTTTCATGCACTGGAAAAGGAAATGGCAACCCACTCCAGTGTTCTTGCCTGGAGAATCCCAGGGATGGGGGAGCCTGGTGGGCTGCCGTCTCTGGAGTCTCACAGAGTCGGACACGACTGAAGCGACTTAGCAGCAGCAGCAGCATGTACGGATGTGAGTGTTGAACCATAAAGAAAACTGAGCACTGAAGAACTGATGTTACTGAACTGTGGTGTTGGAGAAGACTCTTGAGAGTCCCTTG
The DNA here is from genome assembly GCA_006410635.1 of Cephalophus harveyi. Taxonomy (NCBI): domain Eukaryota; kingdom Metazoa; phylum Chordata; class Mammalia; order Artiodactyla; family Bovidae; genus Cephalophus; species Cephalophus harveyi. The sequence continues at coordinate 68,059 of SJYT01007430.1, read as the reverse complement.
GACTGCAAGGAGATCAAACCTGTCGATCCTAAAGAAAATCAGTCCTGAATATTCATTGGAAGGGCTGATGCTGAAGCTGAAGCTCCGATACTTTGGTCACCTGATGCGAAGAACCGACTCATTGGAAAAGACCCTGATGCTGGAAAGATTGAAGGCAGGAGGAGAAGGGGATGACAGAGGATGAGATGGTTGGATGGCAACAGACATGAGTTTGAGCAAGCTTCAGGAGTCAGTGATGGACAGGGAAGCCTGGCGTGCTGCAGTCCATTGGGTCGCAGTCCATTGGGACACGACTGAGCAACTGAACTGAAGAAGGGATGAATACATGTCCTTCTGCTCTGCCATCTTGAGCTTATCTCCTTCCTGTGTTTGTGTGAACAGAAGTTTTCATTTCTCTGAGATACTATCCAAGAGTGCAAATGCTGGGGTTTGTAATAGTGTGTGTTTGGTTTTGTAAGAAACTGCCCAGTGTGTTCCAGAGGGGCTGCGCTAGTTTACATTCTGACCAGCAGTGCCTGTGGTATCGTTTCCCTTTGTCCTCACTACATTTGGTGGTGTTATTTTTGTAAAAAATGATGAAAATAAACTTCAATTTAAATAGAATTGAAAGCCAGAGGGGGAGTTCTCATGGCCTATGATGATAGCAGAGCCCAACAGAGGAAGAAATACTTGCTCTTCTTGACTGGCAAGGGTTCAGCCAATGAGACACAGCGACAACTCTGCCAATGAAAAGCCACTGCACTTTGAACTCTCAGTTCTTCTATGAATAGTTTGTTTGCTATAGTGCTCTCAATATATTTTTCTCACCTAAAGAGTTCTCTCCTTCTTGTTGCAAGGGAGTTATACATGGTTTGTGATGGCTGAGGACCCCAAATTGGAATTATTTGCTGACCCTCAATAAGCCTATTTTTTACTTTTATTTATTTATTTTTTGATGCTTTTGAACTGTGGTTTTTTAAAAAATTTATTTAAAATAAATTTTTAAAAATTTATTTATTTTACAATATTGTAGTGGTTTTTGCCATACATTGACATGAATCAGACATGGGTGTACATGTGTTCCCCATCCTCCCACCTCTCTCTCCATCCCATCCCTCAGGGGTGTACATGTGTTCCCCCCCTCCCACCTCTCTCCCCATCCCATCCTTCAGGGTCATCCCAGTGCACCAGCCCTGAGCACCCTTTCTCATACCTTGAACCTGGACTGGTGATCTGTTTCACATATGATAATATACATGTTTCAATGCTATTCTCTCAAATCACCCCACCCTTGCCTTCTCCCACAGAGTCCAAAAGTCTGTTCTTTACATCTGTGTCTCTTTTGCTGTCTCATATATAGGGTCATCATTATCATCTTTCTAAATTCCATATATATGTGTTAATATACTGTATTGGTGTTTTTCTTTCTGACTTACTTTGCTCTGTATAATAGGCTCCAGTTTCATCCACTTCATTAGAACTGATTCAAATGTATTCTTTTTAATGGCTAAGTAATATTCCATTGTGCATATGTACCACAGCTTTCTTATCCATTCATCTGCTGATGGACATCTAGGTTGCTTCCATGTCCTGGCTATTATAAACAATGCTGCGATGAACATTGGGGTACACATGTCTCTTTCAATTCTGATTTCCTCCATGTGTATGCCCAACAGGGGGGTTGCTGGGTCATATGGCAGTTCTATTTCCCGTTTTTTAAGGGATCTCCACACTGTTCTCCATAGTGGCTGTACTAGTTTGCATTCCCACCAACAGTGTAAGAGGGTTCCCTTTTCTCCACACCCTCTCTAGCATTTATTGTTTGTAGATTTTTTGATAGCAGCCATTCTGACTGGTGTGAAATGGTACCTCATTGTGGTTTTGATTTGCATTTCTCTGATAATGAGTGATGTTGAGCATCTTTTCATGTGTTTGTTAGCCATCTGTATGTCTTCTTTGGAGAAATGTCTGTTTAGTTCTTTGGCCCATTTTTTGATTGGGTCATTTATTTTTCTGGAATTAAGCTGCAAGAGCTGCTTGTATATTTTTGAGATTAATCCTTTGTCAGTTGCTTCATTTGCTATTATTTTCTCCCATTCTGAAGGCTGTCTTTTCACCTTGCTTACAGTTTCCTTCATTGTGCAAAAGTTTTTAAGTTTAATTAGGTCCCATTTGTTTATTTTTGCTTTTATTTCCATTACTCTGGGAGGTGGGTCATAGAGGATCCTGCTGTGATTTATGTCAGAGAATGTTTTGCCTATATTTTCCTCTAGGAGTTTTATAGTTTCTGTTCTTAGGTTTAGATCTTTAATCCTTTTTGAGTTTATTTTTGTGTATTTTAGAAAGTGTTCTAGTTTCATTCTTTTACAAGTGGTTGACCAGTTTTCCCAGCACCACTTGTTAAAGAGATTGTCTTTTCTCCATTGTATATTCTTGCCTCCTTTGTCAAAGATAAGGTGTCCATAGGTGTGTGGATTTATCTCTGGGCTTTCTATTTTGTTCCATTGATCTATATTTCTGTCTTTGTGCCAGTACCATACTGTCTTGATGACTGTGGCTTTGTAGTATAGTCTGAAGTCAGACAGGTTGATTCCTCCAGTTCCATTCTTCTTTCTCAAGATTGCTTTGGCTATTTAAGGTGTTTTTGTATTTCCATACAAATTGTAAAATTATTTGTTCTAGTTCTCTGAAAAGTACCATTGGTAGCTTGATAGGGATTGCATTGAATCTATAGATTGCTTTGGGTAGTATATTCATTTTCACTATATTGATTCTTCCAGTCCATGAACATGGTATATTTCTCCATCTATTTGTGTCATCTTTGATTTCTTTCATCAATGTTTTTTAGTTTTCTCTATGTAGGTCTTTTGTTTCTTTAGGTAGGTTTATTCCTAAATATTTTCTTCTTTTCATTGCAATGGTAAATGGAATTGTTTCCTTAATTTCTCTGTTTTCTCATTGCTAGCATATGAGAATGCAAGGGATTTCTGTGTGTTAATTTTATATCCTGCAACTTTACTATATTTATTGATTAGCTCTAGCAATATTCTGTGGTGTCTTTAGGGTTTTCTATGTAGAGGATCATGTCATCTGCAAACAGTGAGAGTTTTACTTCTTTTCCAATCTGGATTCCTTTTATTCCTTTTTCTTCTCTGATTGCTGTGGCTAAAACTCCCAAAACTATGTTGAATATTAGTGGTAAGAGTGGGCACTCTTGTCTTGTTCCTGACTTTAGGGGAAATGCTTTCAATTTTTCACCATTGAGGATAATATTTGCTGTGGGTTTATCATACATGGCTTTATTATGTTGAGGTATGTTCTTTCTATGCCTGCTTTCTGGAGGGTTTTTGTCATAAATGGATGTTGAATTTTGTCAAAGGCTTTCTCTGCACCTATTGAGATAATCATATGTTTTTATATTTCAATTTGTTAATGTGGTGTATCACATTGATTGATTTGTGTATATTGAAGAATCCTTGCATCCCTGGGATAAAGCCTACTTGGTCATGATGTATGATCTTTTTAATGTGTTGTTGGATTCTGATTGCTAGAATTTTGTTAAGGATTTTTGCATCTATGTTCATCAGTGATACTGGCCTGTAGTTTTCTTTTTTTGTGGCATCTTTGTCTGGTTTTGGTATTAGGGTGATGGTGGCCTCATAGAATGAGTTTGGCAGTTTACCTTCCTTTGCAATTTTCTGGAAGAGTTTGAGTAGGATAGATGTTAGCTGTTCTCTAAATTTTTGATAGAATTCACCTAGTAGCACAGTTTATTTATCCAATCACCCATTGAAAGACATCTCAATGACTCTCAAAGTGTGTATAATTTTTGTATTTTTAAATAATTTCAAATTTACAGAAATTTGCAAGAATAATACACAGAATTCTGTGCACTTTTAACCCAGATTTACCAAATGTTTAACATTCTGCCACTTTTACCATTTCTCTTTCTTTTTCTATTATCTCTCTTCTGTGCATCTATCCAGCTCTCTCTACACAAATGCACATATTTAATTCTCCTAAGCATTTCAGAATAGATGTAAAGCATTTCAGAATGACATTACAAATATGTTTACAAATATTTGTAAACATCATGCCCCTTGAACCATGAACCCTGTATCGTCTCTATCCTGAGGACAAAGAGGCTCTTTCACCCTAATATCCTTGACTTCCTGGAAAACCCTTCAACTCCAGACAATGGCATGGAAAATGGACACAGAATTCCAAACAATGGCATGTAAAATGGTTGTGGCTCTGATCCTGGTTGCAGTGGGACTTGCAATGGCTGGAATCATCTGTGTCTTATGGCATTGTCAAAGAGAAAGGTATTGACAATGGCTGGAAGGAGAGGGAGCAGGTGGGACAGGGGAGCAGGGATGGCGAGCCAGGAGGAATGGGCATGCCACATTTCACAGTGTGCGTGGACCCTCCCCCAAGGGGGTGCAAACGAGAGGCACTCGTGCAAAGCCTTGTGCTAAAGCTTTCCTTTGGGTGTCCTCAAATGCAGTATAAATGGAATGACCTGTGGTGGCCCCAGTTCTGGGATTGCTCAGTTACCATGTGAACAATGAAGACTTTGAAAGATCGAGGGTTATTCTTCACCAGGTGATTTCAGGAAGGCTGGTGGGTCTCCCTCTGGGAAACAAGACATAGCTGAGCTTGAACACGACTGTCTATCAGTTTGGGTGGTGATACCATTTTGAAACCATGTTGAAGGGATCAAACACCGAAGTGTATCTGGCCTATGGAAGGAGTTTGTACTTATTTTTGTTAGGATTAGTATCAATATTTATTGTTCTATGCATTGGTTCACTCCATCTCCTGCCTTTTGTGTCATTTCAGGAGCTGGGAACTTACTTGTAGATATCAGGCCGCTATTCTGAGAGCAGAGTAGAGACCATACCTTGGCTGGTCAGAAAGTTTGCATTATGTTGTAGGGAAGTCTTCAGTCAACAGGCTATGCACTTGCAGTTTTACCAAGGAAGAAGATGACCTCTGCTATTGTTTTATTAGGTGCTAAAAACATGCATTTGTTTTTCTTTTACAGAGAGATGTTAAGAAGAGCTTGGTAAGCCCTGTTTTGGCTTAGTTTCTCTTAGTCTCAAAGCCAGATGAGCTTTGGCTCTATTTGATAAACTGAACCCCATAGTTTCACATCTTTTTGATTTATTGCAAGCTATAGAGAGGAAAAGATTATTTATGGTGAGGGCTATTTTTGGAGGCTTTGAGGCTCTGCTCCCCAGGCCATTTCAGGTCCAATTCCTGACCCATTCCCCCAAAACAAAGGGAGCCAGAAGCACTAACCTCCTTTCATGGAGCAGGGGTAAAAGGGCAGGGATGCTTGTCTCAGGAAAATAAGAAAGGGCAGAAAGGCTCATCCTTCTATGACATATTGACTCTGGCTTTTCTCTCTCACACACTCATTTATGATAGAAGTAAGCATGGGAAATTTATAGTTACTCAAGAGGATGGTGAGAGGGGGTGAACAAAGGCTACCATGAGTCAAATCAAGATTATTTCTGGCTTCAGCCTGCATTTTGACACTATTTCCCATGTTGTGTGTGCATGTATGTGCCTAAGTGTATATGCATGTATGTGCCTAAGTGTGTGCATGTGTATCCGTCCATGTGTGTAAACATCTATGTCTACATGCTTGTGTGTGCATGTGTTTGCATTCATGTGTGTGTGCATGTCTGAATGCATTGTGCATGAGGATAAGTGTGGGCATTTCTGTGTATGTGTGTGTACATGTATGCCTGTGTTTATCTGCATCTATGTGTACATGTGTGTTGTGTGTGCATGTTTGTGTCTTCATGTGTGTGCATGTGTGTGTACACATGTGAATGTATGTGTGAGTATGCATATGTGTGTGTATTACTTTCTATTACCAGGTGCAGAAATGCTGTGTTAAATGCTGGTGAATGGCAGCCACATTCTTGGAAAAGCCAAGTTTGAGCTGCCCCAAGAGGCTCTGGGAGAGCTGATGGTAGTGACAGTCCTGCCTGTGGGAAATGCCAGGGAGGCAGTTTTCTCAGACAGTGCACAGTGACTTTCTGCCTCAGGAACTACCTCCATGGGGAGGAGGTGTGGGATGGAGACGGGGGAGTCTGCCTGTGGAAAGGGAACCCCCTGGACCAGGAGAGGCAAAACTGGCAGGGTATGAGGTGAGACAAGTGAGAGGATGAGTGGGAAGAGGGGAGACCTCATCCCATAGCTACTGGTTGAAGAAGGAAAAGATAGAGAACCACGCATTCGTGTGCACCTCATGTGCCGCCAGCCAGGCAGTAGTGAATAAAATGACTTCCTTCTGTCTTCATAGGGCGTAGGATCTAGGCGGGCATGCAAGCGATCAGCCAGTGAAAATTTTGAACTCAGAATAAAAGGGGTAAATATTATAGAATCGAAATGGATACACTAATGAAGTTGGTCACACGGGATCAGCAGGCCCTGCTGGAAGATGGCACTGTCTCAACAGAGGGCTGGGTGAGGGGGAGGCCGCAGCTGTGTGGGAAGCAGGGGTGGACCTGCCCACAGCGGGGCGAGTGGAGGGTCGTGGGGCGTGAGAGCTGGGAGAGTGAGTGAGACACCAACAGAGCTGAGAAGATGAGTGCCTCCCTGTCATGCATAGAAAGCCATCGTCAGGAGTCCAGGTTTGTGTGAAGCACAGTGGAAAGTGACTGAGGGGTTTTAAGCAGTGGAGAGATACTGATGGATAAAGTGGAACAGACATAAGATGGGTCCTGGAACTACAAACAACAGAGTTGAGGAGGGGTAAAAGAAATGGGAGGAATCCAAGACAATCTTCGGCTCCAAGAGTAACGGCCACAGTGGCTCAGTGTACTGAACAGAGAAAGGACTGGGGAGAAGCAAGACAGATTTAGGCTAAAGAAGTGAAAATTGTCTTGGACCTTAAGATGGGAATATTTTCAGACATCCAATAAAAAAAAAATCATTAGGTGTACCAATCTGGAGCTCCCGGCAGAAATTTGGACTAAAGATACATATTGGAGTCCACTGCATATATCTGAGCTTTAAAAAGATGAAAGAGAATAATACTTTGGAAGCCACTGAACTGTCTGCTCAATATATCTGTTAAGCCTAAAATTATTGTTGAAACAATGCCTAAAAATTTGTTTTAAAAAGGAGTAAGATTTATGAAAAAAAGAGAAAGATACAGGACAAAGAAGATCCAATATCCAGTCTTAGAAAACTTCAGTATTTGAGAGTCTGGAAACTACTTTGCTGGATGACTCCCAGCAAAGTAGTTAAAAAATGAACAGAGTTGTGGGAGACACCCAAAAATACTTAGCCATGAAAACTGAGAAATAAAGTATGTTGCGGGAGTGGCCAGCTGAGAAGTGGAGTAAAGGAGGACAGAAAAATGACGTTGAAACAAATGGTGTGACAAATGAAGGGAGATGCTGCCATCTACACGACATTCCTACACAACTGTGTAGAAAATTTTCAGAATTTTTTAGATTAGAGTGAGTTTAAAATTGGAGAATGGGAAATCAAGGAGATTTTTTTTGCTTTGACTTGGTTTGGTTTAAATTTAAGGCAAAAGGTATTAAAGCACATTTGTTGCCAAAAAAAGAATGATCCATCGTGATGAGAGATGAAGGCTGCAAGGATGAAGGAAATAAGCAAAGGAAACGATTTGCAGAGAAGATTGTCTACTGCTGAGGGTGGGGTGAGACAGAAGTCAGAGCTGTGCAGAGAGGAATAAGCATAGTGAGGAAAATGGGATAAAACTTGGGTGGCCCTACATGGCATAGTCGCCTTGAGTTAGACAGGGCTGTGGTCCATGTGATCACTTTGGTTAGTTTTCTGTGATTGTGGTTTTCATTCTGTCTCCCTTCTGATGGAGAAGGATGACATAAATCCTTTATGATTATACAGTGGAAATGACAAATAGATTCAAGGGATTAGATCTGATAGACAGACTGCCTGAAGAACTAAGGATGGAGGTTCGTGATATTATATAGGAAGCAGTGATCAAGACAATCCTCAAGGAAAAAAATGCAAAAAGGCAAAATGATTGTCTGAGGAGGCCTTACAAATAGCTGACAAAAGAAGAGAAGCTAAAGACAAAGGAGAAAAGGAAAGATATACCCATTTGAATGTAGAGTTCCAAAGAATAGCAAGGAGAGATAAGAAAGCTTTCCTCAGTGATCAATGCAAAGAAATAGAGGAAAACAATAGAATGGGAAAGACTAGAGATTTCTTCAAGAAAATTACAGATACCAAGGGAACATTTCACGCAAAGATGGGCACAATAAAGGACAGAAATGTTATGGACCTAACAGAAGCAGAAGATATTAAGAAGAGGTGGCAAGAATACGCAGAAGAACTATACAAAAAAAGATCTTCATGACCCAGATAATCATGATGGTGTGATCACTCACCTAGAGCCAGGCATCCTGGAATGTGAAATGAACTGGGCCTTAGTAAGCATCACTATGAACAAAGCTAGTGGAGGTGATGGAATTCCAGTTGAGCTATTTCAAATCCTAAAAGATGATGCTGTGAAAGTGCTGCACTCAATATGCCAGCAAATTTGGAAAACTCAGCAGTAGCCACAGGACTGGAAAAGGTCAGTTTTCATTCCAATCCTAAAGAAAGGCAATGCCAAAGAATGCTCAAACTACCACACAATTGTACTCATCTCACATGCTAGCAAAGTAATGCTCAAAATTCTCCAAGTCAGGCTTCAACAGTACATGAACTGTGAATTTCCAGATAGTCAAGCTGGATTTAGAGAAGGCAGAGGGACCAGAGATCAAATTGCCAACATCCGTTGGATCATCAAAAAAGCAAGAGAGTTCCAGAAAAACATCTACTTCACCTTTATTGACTACCCAAAGCCTTTGACTGTGTGGATCACAACAAACTGTGGAAAATTTTTAAAGAGTTGGGAATACCAGATCACCTTACCTGCCTCCTGAGAAATTTGTATGCAGATCAAGAAGCAACAGTTAGAACTGGACATGGAACAACAGACTGGTTCCAAATAGGAAAAGGAGTACATCAAGGCTGTATATTGTCACCCTGCTTATTTAACTTATGTGCAGAGTAAGTACATCATGAGAAATGGCACACTGGAAGAAGCACAAGCTGGAATCAAGATTGCTGGGAGAAATATCAATAACCTCAGATATGCAGATGACACCACCCTTATCTCAGAAAGTGAAGAAGAATGAAAAGCTTTTTGAGAAAAGTGAAAGAGGAAAGTGAAAAAGTTGGTTTAAAACTCAACATTCAGAAAACTAAGATCATGGCATCCGGTCCCATCACTTCATGGCAAATAGATGGGGAATCAATGGAAATATCAGAGACTTATTTTCTTGAGCTCCAAAATCACTGTAGATGGTGACTGCAGCCATGAAATTAAAAGATGCTTGCTCCTTGGAATAAAAGCTACGACCAACCTAGACAGCATATTAAAAAGCAGAGGCATTACTTTGCCAACAAAGGTTTGTTTAGTCAAAGCTATGGTTTTTCCAGTAGTCATGTATGAATGTGATTGACTATAAAGAAAGCTGAGCGCCGAAGAATTGATGCTTTTGAACTGTGGTGTTGGAGAAGATTCTTGTGAGTCCCTTGGACTGCAGGGAGATCCAACCAGTCCATCTTAAAGGAAATCAGTCCTGAATATTCATTGAGAGGACTGACGCTGAAACTCCAATACTTTGGCCACCTGGTGCAAAGAATTAATTCACTAGAAAAGACCCTGATGCTGGGAAAGATTGAAGGTGGGAGGAGAAGGGGATGATAGAGGATGAGATGGTTGGATGGCATCACTGACTCGATGGACATGAATTTGAGTAAGCTCCGTAAGTTGGTGATGGACAGGGAAGCCTGGCGTACTGCAGTCCCTGGGGTCACAAAGAGTTGAACATGACCGAGTGACAGAACTGAACTGGGATAAAGGCCCAGCAGGATTGCACAGCCTCCTCTTAGATTCCCTGAGGCTTTTCAGCTTTTGATTTGCTCCTAAGGGCCATCACTGAGGATGGTTGTTAGAGAAGGGTTACAATGATCCTCAAATGAAGGACTTGCCCTGGCCAACAAAAGAAGAAAAATGAAGATGGTGGAGGGATGAATGGATGGATGTAAACTGCATTAGAGCTGGTGATGAGGATGTCAGGAACTGGTGACATGATTCAAGGGATTGTTCCTCAGGGATATTGACATTGTCAAAAATTCCAATGAGTATACAAAATGGCAAATCACTTTGAGGACTGCATGGCAGTTCATTGTAAAGTTAAATGTTCAGCTATCCCCATGACCCATGAATTTTATTTCTAGGCATACTCTAGAGGATATATGCCCACAGAAAGTTCAGGATAAGAATATTCTTAACAGTATTGTTCATAATTGCTAAAATTGAGCACAGTCCATTTTCCATCCAATGTTGTCCAGGAGAGGAACAACAGAATGCTTTCCATAATTTAAAAATTAGCAAAATAATCAGAAAAGGCCAAAAGTGGAACAGCTGGTAAAGCTTGAGTAGGATCTGGGGATTGTGATATGGTTATTGAATAGTTTTGTATGAATGTTAATTTTCTGGTTTAAGCCTTTTACTGTGTTTATGCAACGTGTTGCCCTAAGCATATTCTTGGTGCTATTTTGCAACTTCTTTGTAAGTCTAGAAATATGTTTTTTTTTTTTTTTCATGTGAATTGTTTTAATGATGAGTGTTGGAATAGGCTAATTGGCCAGCCAGGGAGTTGCTGTTTGGTCATTATAGAAGTGCAATGTGGTTGAGCTCCATCCCCACAGCCTGAACCCTAGGGAGAAGGATTTTGGGTGGAGGAGGCAGGGGAGAATGTGGGAAGCACATTCTCAGCAGCACTGAGAATGTTAAGGGAAAACAGACAAATGGCCATTGCTAGAAATCTTAACAGGAGTACGGTTCCACTCCAGAAGGAGGAAAGGAGACTTTTGGGGAGAAATCTGAGGTCTAGATAGTGGAACATGGATCTTATCAAGTTGATGGGGACTGGCACTCAGGAAATCTGAATTACTGGGAAATCCCAGTGGAGATCCAGGCAAATGAGAGCATACGGGGCTTTAGAGTGGATGAGCGTGGGCTCTGGCCCTAGTGCTGGGCCAGGATGAAATGAGGATTCCAGAACAGGTGGACACTCAGCTGGTCCCCCCAGCCCTCGCTGCTTCTCTTAGGAAACCCAGGTGTAGACAGACGTTCCACCCAGGTCACATGCTCGGGGCCTGAGTGTAACTGAGCAGGATCCTATGGGGCCTTTCCGGGGTAGACCCCTACCCCCACTCATGCCCCCTGCCTGTCTCCTGTTTGTAGAAAACCTTTAGCTTCCTAGGCTTTCCTGAGTTCCAAAGAATAAATTTAATCAGAGAAGTGAGAAAAAGCAGAAACAAAGAAAAATAATCAAGCAAGACAAAATAATAATAGTTTGGCCATAAAATAAAGTCAAGGACCCTCAGCTCCTCCTCAAGGGCTGAGATAATATCCTGAGTCATATTCTTTGAACTGTTTTGCCGATAACATAACCTTCACCAGGCAAAGAAGTTAATTACATGATGACCAGATTATAGCCAAGACATAAGCCTCTCTCATCTTGCACAATTCCAAGAACTGGCCTCAAGGAAATGGGGACAAACCAACTTTGGAGCTGAAGATTTACTGTACTTAAAATAATCAAGGTGACACTGACCAGACCACTGCATGACCAACTTCAAGATAATTGCTTCAGCTGAGTGTACTGATCTCTACCCCCTTTGCATGTAAATTCCGGAAATTTCCCCTTGAAAGCTCTTGCCCCCTGATTGACAATGGAGAGTCGATTTTTTGAGACATTCACCCCAAGATTGCCAGGTTCCTCAATAAAGCTATATTTCTTTTTACCCTACACTTATTTCTCAGTACTGAATTCTTGAACAATGAGCAGCCAAAACTGAATTTCATAAGAACATCAAGAGGGACAATGGGTCAGAGCTCCAGGTGGGAGAGAAATGGTCTGTTTGGGGAAGTGTGTCTCAGCATTGGGGGCTGTTAAGATCTCTCTCTGGGTTTCCCCAATGGAATTTTTTAATGACTGATGTCACAATTGTCCAACAGCATTCCCATCAATGCACATGGGGTACCATCTGGTGTCCTTCCATATCGTCCTCTGTCTGCCCAAGTCATCCCATGTCCTCCCAGACACCCCTGTGGTCTCCCAGGACTGCCACTGTCTTCCTGTCTCTCTCTCTCTCTCTCTCTGTGTATGTGTGTTTCTGTTTCTCTCTCCCTCTCTTTCTGTATCCCTGTCTCTGTATCTTTGTCTATCTCTCTCACTGTCTTTCCTTCAGAAAAACATCTACTTCTGCTTTATTGACTATACTAAAGCCTTTGACTGTGTGGATCACAACAAACTGGAAAATTCTTAAAGAGATGGGAATACCAGACCACCTGACCTGCCTCTTGAGAAATCTGTATGCAGGTCAGGAAGCAACAGTTAGAACTGGACAGGGAACAACAGACTGGTGCCAAAAAGGAAAAGGAGTACGTCAAGGCTGTATACTGTCACCCTGCTTATTTAACTTAAATGCAGAGAAAATCAGGCGAAGTGCCAGGCTGGATGAAACACAAGCTGGAAACAAGATTGCGGGGAGAAATATCGATAACCTCAGATACGCAGATGACACCACCTTTATGGCAGAAAGTGAAGAAGAACTAAAGAGCCTCTTGATGAAAGTGAAAGAGGAGAGTGAAAAAGTTGGCTTAAAACGCAGCATGCAGAAAACTAAGATCATGGCATCTGGTCCCATCACTTCATGACAAATAGATGGGGAAACAATGGAAACAGTGAGAGACTTTATTTTGCGGGGCTCCAAAATCACTGCAGATGGTGACTGCAGCCATGAAATTAAAAGATATTAGCTCCTTGGAAGAAAAGTTATGACCAACACAGCATATTAAAAAGCAAGACATCACTTTGCTGACAAAGCTATGGTTTTTCCAGTGGTCATGTATGGATGTGAGAGTTAGACTGTGAAGAAAGCTGAGCACCGAAGAACTGATGCTTTTGAACTGTGGTGTTGGAGAAGACTCTTGAGAGTCCCTTGGACTGTAAGGAGACCAAACCAGTCAATCCTAAAGGAAACCAGTCCTGAATATTCATTGGAAGGACTGATGCTGAAGTTGAAACTCCGATACTTTGGCCACCTGATGCGAAGAGCTGACTCATTGGAAAAGACCCTGATGCTGGGAAAGATTGAGACAGGAGGAGAAGGGGACGACAGAGGATGAGATGGTTGGATGGCATCACTGACTCAATGGATATGAGTTTGAGCAAGCTCTGGGAGTTGGTGATGGAAAGAGAAGCTTGGCATGCTGCAGTCCATGGGGTTGCAATGAGTAGGACATGACTGAGTGACTGAACTGAACTGAACCTTCAAGAAAAATAGAAAAAGAAGAATAACATGAACCCAAAGCAAGCAAAAAGAAGGAAATGACAAAGATGATGATGGAAATCATTGAAATAAAAAGAAAGAAAAAATAGAGAATATCAAAATCGAAAGTTGTTCTTTGAAAACATAAAAAAAGATTTTAAACAAAATGTTAGTTTTACTGAAGAAAAAAGGCACAAATTGCCAAAATGAAAGGGGAAACATTATTACCAACTTTTTAAAATAATTAAAGTGATAATAAGGGAATTGTCTGAACAACTTTATGTCAGGAAATTAGACAACTTAGATGAAACAGGCAAACTCCTAGAAAGACAAAAATCACTTAAGGTATGAAAAATCTGAGCGGGCCCTAACAAATAAAATAGTAGTTTAAAATTTTCCCACAAAGATAAGCCTAGAATCTGATGGTTTCATTGCTGCTGCTGCTGCTGCTAAGTCGCTTCAGTGTGTCCGACTCTGTGCGACCCCATAGACGGCAGCCCACAAGGCTCTGCTGTCCCTGGGATTCTCCAGACAAGAACACTGGAGTGAGTTGCCATTTCCTTCTCCAATGCATGAAAGTGAAAAGTGAATGCTAAGTCGCTTCAGTGTGTCCGACTCTGTGCGACCCCATAGACGGCAGCCCACAAGGCTCTGCTGTCCCTGGGATTCTCCAGACAAGAACACTGGAGTGAGTTGCCATTTCCTTCTCCAATGCATGAAAGTGAAAAGTGAAAGTGAAGTTGCTCGATCGTGTCCAACTCTTAGCGACCCCCCGGACTGCAGCCCACCAGGCTCCTCCATCCATGGGATTTTGCAGGCAAGAGTACTGGAGTGGGGTGCCATTGCTTTCTCCGGATGGCTTCATTGAAGAATCCACGAAACAGTGAACAAAGAAACAACAGCAATCATTCACAGCCTCTTTCAGAAAACAATGTAGGGAACAAAGACACCACGAGAAAACTACAGGCCACTATTCGTCTTAAGTATTAATGTAAAAATCCTGAATAAAACATTAGCAAATGGAATTCAGTAACATATTGAAAAGAATCATATGGGATTTATCCTAGGAATGTAAGGTTGGTTTGACATTTGAAAGTCAGTTATGTAATACACAGACTAGAAATAGGTAGGAGGCATCTCTTTGAGGTGATAAAAATGCTCTAATAGTGGATTTTGGTGATGGATTTATTAGAAATCATTGAATTGCACGTTTGAAGCAGCTGAATTTTATAGTGTGAAAATTATACTGCAATAAAGTAAAAGTGAAGTTGCTCAGTCGTGTCCGACTCTGAGAGTCCATGGACGCAGGCTACTCCGTCCATGGGATTTTCTAGGCAAGAGTACTAGAATGGGTTGCCATTTCCTTCTCCAGGGAATCTTCCTGACCCAGGGATCGAACCCAGGTCTACCCACATTGTAGACAGATGCTTTACCATCTGAACCAACAGGGAAGTCTGACAGGAAGACTTGGACTTGGCAAGGTCTAGAGCAGGTAACCCGGGAAGGGATGGGACAGAGGATCATGGGCAGGAGGTCAGACGGACTCACAGGAGGCGTGAGCTGAGACATGGGAGGTGGGAGATGTGGGGGTTTGGGGATGTGGCACGCGGGACTGGGGTGGGGGCGGACAGGGCCGCACAGAGGCAGAGGGCTCGGGGCACTGGAAGGGGGTGTGGAGCATGAAAAGGGGAGCATGGCGGGGCCTGGGATAGATGCGGAGCGCTAGGCACGACAGGAACGGGGGCTGGGGTCTCCAACAGCAAGGCGCACGGAGTGGGCAAGCGGTGCCTGCGGCTCCACCGAAAAGAGGAGGAGCTTGGCGACTCCCGGGATTCCGGACATGTGCGAGGGGTACCGGAGTCAGGAATCCAGCAGAAGCACGCTGCGCAGATCGGACTGGTCAGTCCTAGACCCTCGCAGCTGCAGGCGCCTAGGTGCAGGTGGTGTGGATCCTACCTGCAGCGCTCTCGGAACAGCCGGCTGGGCAGTAGTCCTCAGGACGTGCGTATACTAGGGGCACCGCTTCTGTAGGCGGGCCGGTAGCATGTGCGGCCAAAGCCATGAGCGCGAGGTGGGAGGCCTCGCCCTGCAGGTCGCCGGCCGGGGTCCGTTCCAGGAACCATTCCAACATGAGCCAAGAGTGACACAATGTGCACTGCTCCACGGCAAGTTATTGAAAGTCACTGAACTGCACATTTAAGAGGGACTTCCCAGGTAGAGGACTTCCCTGGTGGCAGGAGACCTGGGTTCGATCCCTGGGTCAGGAAGATCCTCTGAAGAAGGAAATGGCAACCCACTCCATTACTCTTGCCTGGCAAATCCCATGGACAGAGGAGCGTAGTAGGCTACAGTCCATGGGGTCGCAAAGAGTCGGACTCTACTGAGCGACTTCACTTCTTCTTCTTCCCAAGTAGAACTAGTGGTAAAAAACCTGCCTGCCAATGCAGGAGATGTAAGAAAGGCCAATTCGTTCCCTGGGTTGGGAAGATCCCCTGAAGAAGGGAATAGCAACCCACTCCAGTATTCTTGCCTGGAGAATCCCATAGACAGAGGAGCCTGGCAGCCGACAGTCCATAGGGTTACACAGAGTTAGACACAACTGAAGCAACTTAGCATGCATGCATACACATTTATGAGTGAAGCTGAGGGTATAACAATTAGGGCTTAGTTCAGTTCAGTTCAGTTCAGTCCTCAGTCATGTCCGACTCTTTGCAACCCATGAACTGCAGCACGCCAGGCCTCCCTGTCCATCACCAACTCCTGGAGTTCACCCAAACCCATGTCCATTGAGTTGGTGATGCTTTCCTGACCTGCATATAGGTTTCTCAAGAGGCAGGTCAGGTGGTCTGGTATTCCTATCTCTTTCAGAATTTTCCACAGGCCTTAGTAGTTATTTAAAATCCCAGCTGTTTTTAAGACCTAGCTCTCTTACCCTGTTGTCTCAGGCGTGAAATGGGATGGTACCATGAAGACTTGCTGTGAGATGCGAGTAACTTTGGAGGAAACAAGTGAAAAAGGACCCTCTGTCTTTTCATCTGGCTTTGTGAACACATTACATTCCCCTGAGATGTACAGGAGAGGAAGTAAAACGGACTGACAGAGACTGGCCACCCATATAGACCGAGGGGGGCTGTTTTTGTCTTAAATATTCCTTTGACCATACTTCAGCCATAAACGGGAAAAAAGTGGAAAAAGTGAAGTCACTCAGGCATGTCTNTTGTGAACACATTACATTCCCCTGAGATGTACAGGAGAGGAAGTAAAACGGACTGACAGAGACTGGCCACCCATATAGACCGAGGGGGGCTGTTTTTGTCTTAAATATTCCTTTGACCATACTTCAGCCATAAACGGGAAAAAAGTGGAAAAAGTGAAGTCACTCAGGCATGTCTGACTCTTTGCGACCCCATGGACTGTAGCCTACCAGGCTCCTCCATCCATGGGATTTTCCAGGCAAGAGTACTAGAGTGGGTTGCCATTTCCTTCTCCAGAGTATCTTCCCAACCCAGGTCTCCTGCATTGTAGGCAGACACTTTACCGTCTGAGCCACCAGGGAAGTCCCATAAAAGGGAAAGAAACTGTCATTTTCAGGGATGTCAATGGACTTAAGAGTCTATCATACAGAGTGAAGCAAGGCAGAAAAACAAATACTGTATGCATGTATGTGGAATCTCAAAAAATGGTATCAATGAGCTTATCTGAAAAGCAGAAATAGAGACACGGATGTAGAGAACAAACTCATGGATACTAAGGAGAAAAGGTGGAGTGGGATGAATTGGGACGTTGGGATTGACATATATACAGTATTATGTATAAAAGAGATCACTAATGAAACCGATTGTATAGCACAGGGAACTTACTCGGTGCTGTGGTGACCTAAATGGGATGGGAATCCACGAGGGAACATACGTATGTATACGTATGGCCGATTCCCTTTGCAGTACAACAGAAACTGGTAACAGCAGTGTAAACCAACTATTGTTGTTCAGTTGCTCAGTCATGTCTGACTGTTTGCGACCCCATGGACTGCAGCACCCCAGGCTTCCCTGTTCACCACCAACTCCTGGAGCTTGCTCAAACTCAAGTCCATCGAGTTGGTGATGCCATCCAACCATCTCATCCTCTGTCATCCCCTTCTCCTTCTGCCCTCAATCTTTCCCAGCATCAGGGTCTTTCCCAATAAGTCAGTTCTTCGCATCAGGCGGACAAAGTATCGGAGCTTCAGCTTCAGCATCAGTCCTTCCAATGAATATTCAGGACTGATCCTTTAGGATTGACTGGTTTGATCTCTTGCTGTCCAAGGGACTCTCAAGAGTCTTCTCCAACACCACAGTTCAAAAGCATCAATTCTTTGGCGCTCAGCTTTATGGTCCAACTCTCACATCCAAACATGACTACTTACTAATGCCTTTAGTATTGTAGTAGCTACTCCCTCCAACTTCTGAGGTCTCCACCATGCCATCCTGAGTATTTGCTTTTCAACACTGACCTGACCTGGGTTCGATCCCTGGGTGGGGAAGA
The DNA here is from genome assembly GCA_006410635.1 of Cephalophus harveyi. Classification (NCBI taxonomy): domain Eukaryota; kingdom Metazoa; phylum Chordata; class Mammalia; order Artiodactyla; family Bovidae; genus Cephalophus; species Cephalophus harveyi. The sequence goes on along the minus strand of SJYT01007430.1, from coordinate 50,146 downwards.
CCCCCTGGAGAATGAAATGGCAATCCACTCCAGTATTCTTGTCTGGAGGATTCCATGGACAGAGGAGCCTGGTGAGCTACAGTTTATGGGGTCCTAAAGAGTCAGACACGACTGAGCAAATAACACTTTCACTTTCAACCCAAAATACTTTTCATTTTTTTCCTGTTTTCCCATTGTTCTGCTGAGTCATGTGGGAGGAGGGGTGCTGGGCAATTTAAAACTTGGTAGGCAATACTTGGCATTCCCTGGTGGCTCACTGGTAAAGAATTTTCCTGCCAATACAGGAGACACAGGTTTGATCCCTGGGTCAGGAAGATCCCCTGGAGAAGGAAGTGGCAACCCTCTCCAATATTGTTGCCTGGGAAATCTCATGGACAGAGGAGTCTGGCAGGCTAGTTCACTCGATCACAAGAGTTGGACATGACTTAGCAGCTAACAAGGCAATCCTTACGGTTGTTTTGAAGCCCCAGGAATGGCTGACACAGGCTACACTGCCCTGATTTACTCTGCATTTATCCAGCTTTATTTTCCTCCAGCATGCTCACTGACTACCCCAACCGGGTCTTACCTCAGCTACTCCTAGTGTAGCTGTACATCATTTATTGCTAATGTGGGAATCACCAACCGCTGGCACTGCCTGCCAACCTAGGAGCTCCCTGCTAGTGCCAATGTAGACATCTACTGCCAGTGTAGGGGCTGTGAGCCATCACTCACTAGATTTCAGGTCATGTCCGTAAGCCTGCATGTTCTTTGTGGCCTCTCTGAGCCTAGAACACTGGGTGGCACTGCTGAGATGCAGGCATATTTGAAAAGCTGAAAATCAGCCTGTTTGTCAATAGGTGTCAGTGAAGCTCATTTTTTTTCCCCTCTCAACTGGTGGAGGGTAGCAGAATGTCACCCCAAAACATCTCATTTGCCATAGATTATGTAACCAGGCAGATCCTATGGGGCTTTCTCCGGACAGACCCTTCCCCCTCTGCTGTGGTTCCTCTCTGAAGTAGACAAATAACAGTATCTGATGCATAATCCCTGAACTGTTTTTACAGATGGAAGAAACTACTTGATGATCTGGACCCCTAGACCTACTGGAGCCTAAGCCTAATATTAGCCACTCTGCTATCTCACCATCAACCAGAGAACTGTGTGCACGGGCTGATCGCATACCGAGATCCCCCTCCCCGACCTGGCCTTTAAAAATGCCTTGCTGAAACCCTTCAGGGGGAGCTTGGGGTTTTAGAGACCACTGCCCTCCTTGGATTGGTGCCTTTACAATAAATACTGCATATCCAGGGTTAGTGGACTGGCTTTACTGCTCGTGGGCAACCTAGAGGTGTTTAGGAAGCAAATATAAGGTCCCTGCCTTTCCCCTTCTGTCTAAAAGCAGAACATACATTTTCAGAGGTATCTCTGTCCCCTCTCCACAGGAAAGATTTGGAGACTCTAGATCCTATCAGTTTAGAGATTGAGGGGATGGGGATCTGCATATAACAGCCATACTAACTAGCCTTAGCTGCCATCAGTGTACTTGCATGCTTTGTCACCCTTGGAAGCTTAAGGCTGCTTTCCCTGTCTTGTCACTTCTCCATAAACACTGTTCTTTGTTGAAGTCGTATCTAAGCCAGAGATCTAAGGTGCTGTTCTAAGGTACTCATTTTCCTGGGGTTTCTTCTGTGCATACCTGAGGCATACATGTCAATAAACTTTTGTTTTTCTGTTATTTTTTATTTAAAGGTCTCAGCCAAGAACTCAAAAGGGTTGGGGGAAAATGATTTTTCCTCCCCCATACTTGTGTTCAGCTTTGTTCCAAAGCCGAAGCCAGAAGTATCTTGGTGTCCTGGCAGCAGTTCTATGCTCATTCGTTAAACCCACGAGGCTGTTCCCCAGACTAGGTTTCCAAAAGCCATTGCTGAAGTCCCAAACCTTAAAATCCGCATCTTTCTCCACCCAGGAACCAAATAGTATGCTCAGATTTCCAGAAGGAAATGAAGCAGTGGGCCCAGTTACTTGGGAAATCATATGGGAATAATTTTTAGCCAAAAACAAAAAAATGGCCAGACCCCTGACTCAACTGGGAAAATACTTCCCCCGTTGTATGTAATTTGAAGGAACTGCTGTTAAAGATATTCAAAAGTGGTGTATAATAGTCACAATAACAAAAAAGCCCAAGAATGGGACAGTGAGTAAGTAAATAAGTAAATGAAAAAGTACTGGCTATTGAACACAGTGGAACGTAGGAAATGTTTATCAGGTTATCTGTAAAAAGGAAAAAAATCTCCACAGTACCCGCAGGAAAGAAACACGTGTGCTGAGTCAAAGAACAAGGAGAGGGTATCTGGGAGTTGCTGTGCTGTGTGGGCAGCAGAGCATCCTGCTTCTGCATCCCTCCCGGAGGGTGGGCCCTCTGGAGGATTTCCCCACTCTCCAACCTTAAGGACATCTGTGAGTTCATTTACTATGAGAATGGCCCTCACAGTTAATCAAAATCGAGGGGTGCAGAGACATTGCATTATACCTTCTTGAGAAGGGTGAAGAAGTGTCAAAACTTAAAGCAAAAACGAATCCTGGATTCTGTAAGCCAGGGTTCTGGGTTCCCTGAGGGTTCCCCTCAGGCAGGAGTGACACTCTGGGTTCTGAGTTCAGGGATAGCCCCACGGGTCACTGAAGAGACCCACTTGAGAGGGCAAGGCCAGCCTGCTCTTCTCAGTGCCACTCAGGTGGAAACTGTGGAGCTTCACACTCACTTCCACACACTCACAACTCCCAGAACCGAACCTCTGCGCTGGGGACCAGGGAAGGACCTTTTTCCAGAAGCCCTGGGTGGGCCATGCTCAGGGGGATTTGAGGACGTATGTGTGTCCTAGTTAATCAACCCCTTTATTTGGTGACTCACTTTCCACATCACCTGTCACCTGAAGACTCTGCTGCACCCCCAATTAATCGGAGACAACCACAGACTTGCCCAGCAGTTTGGACCAGACCCCAAGTCAGGTTGGTGGGCTTTGAACCACCTCTTGGCCAAGCTGTCTCACAAGATAGTAGCTTTCTTAAGGGGTGGCCCAGGGTCTGGGGGGCTCACTGCAGGCTGAGAAAAATTCTACAGGCTCTCGTCTCTTACCCCAGACAGAGGCTGGGCAGGGCAGGCTGCCGAGGTTCCTGGAACCAGAGCTACCAGGGCCCCAGGCTCAGAGCTCCGCAAAGGACTGTGGGTGTGATGCACTGGTGAATGGGGTCTCAGCACCTGACGGCCTTGCAGGGTCCCGGGGAGAGGACAGCCCAGCCTGCACACACTCATCCGTGGCTTCCTGGGAGTGGCAGTGACAGAGTTCAGTTTGCTCCTCGATCTGAGTGGTACTATGGGTGCTTTCCATAGCTCAGAGGATAAGCACCCTCCCCTCGGGTTTTCCAAGCATCTCGCAGACTCAGAAGGCAGGACAAGGGGCTGCAAGAGGCCTGCTCACTGGGGAGCCAGCCCGTCCCCGGGCCCGCCTTTCAGCCTACAGATGGTCATAGGGGTCGGGCTGCTGGACAGAGGAGAGAAGAGGGCCCGCAGGGTCCCCGAGAAGGGCGTCTCAGGAAAGGTATACAAGAGTGACCCATCATTGGCACTGTAGAAGGACAGGTGTCCAGCCTCGTAGTCCAGAAAGATGCCCACGCGCCGGGGTGGGTCTCGGAGAGGGGCAAAAGCTCGCTCGGAGGAGTTGTAGTAGCTTCCCAGGAACACCAGGATCCAGAAGCCATTGCCAGCAAACAGCTCGCCCTTCTCCTTGCGGTTGGCGTTCTCTCTGCAGACACCCAGGGCCCAGCTGGCCCGCTCCCCAACCTCCACCTCCCAGTAGTGGCGGCCCGAGGCCAGGGGCTCCCGGCCCAGCACACAAGGCCCAGGGTCGAACCGCTCGGGGCTGTCAGGCAGGGCCTGCCGCAGGTCTCCACGCCGCACGCTCCTCCGGTCCTCAGACAGCACCAGCTCAGGGTTGGCTGTGTCAGGATCCAGGGTCATGTCCCCTGCAGACAGAGCAGGGGTCAACCCTCCCAGCTATCTGCTTCAGATCCCTACACCCTTGCAGTCACAGCTTGTGACTGACCACAAACCGACCACACTCCTTCCCCCACTCAAAAAGATTACGCAACCACTTTGAGTTGTATCTTAGAACATTCTAGAAAGTAATTCATGCTTCCTTGTGATTCACCCTCCTTTAGAGGACAGAAGGAAATCCTGAGTGCTTTCTGTCTGTGTGTTCCAGGGCAGCAGGCTCCCCAAGCCTGGGGTCCACACAGGTGCTTTGGTATTTCTGCTCTTCCTATATATATACATCAGTGAAAAGTCTGGACCTGACCTGCTATCTCATCTGCCCAAGGGCCTCGATCCCTCCTAGTTTCTCATCCATGAACTGGGAGCTTGCGTGCTGTTCTACCCCAGACCACCAGCAGAAGCTCAGGACTGGCACCGTCTCTGGTCTGGAGACAGCAGGTGGGAACCCCCCGGCCTGTGCACGGCACTCACCTCGAAACCTCCGCAAGGCCTCCACCAGCCCAGGGACCCTGCACACGGTCCTCATCTCCATAGGTACCACCTCGGGAGGCTGCAGCTTCACGTCCTGGACTCTGGAGGGGCAGTGCAGATGTCACCCCTGCAGGGGGCCCACCTGAACCCTGTCCCCCCTCCCTGGGGAGAGGCTGAAGTGCCTACCTGCGCAGGGTGTCCCTGATGTCCTGTGGGAGAGACACACGGCGTCAGCACCCGTCTCCTGGTCTCGGGCCTGCCCTCACCCTGGCCTGGCCCTGCACCAGAGTGCTCCCAAACCTCCTACATGGGCACACACTTATGTGGGGGGAAACTGCCCTGGAGCTCTTCTGAATCAGGCATGAGATCACTGCAGAGCCGCTCTGGGCGCATCCAGCCCTGCAGACCTGGCTGCATCCCCTTCACATGCCCGGAGTGCACAGGGGATCTGGCTGCCAGCCCCCTTACCCACAGAGCCCTAGGCACCCCTGGGTGCCAGGAGAGGTGGGGTGGGGTCCCACCCTCCAGGGGTTGAAGGCTGTCTCCACCTTAGCCCGGAGCCATGCCTCTATCAGCCGAGCACTTCCTGCGCCCCAGGAGCTAGGCAGCTGGTGGTCTTGTGTCTGTGGTCTCATCTGCCCCCCGTCCTATAGGCGCTCCCGCCTGGCCTGCACCAGCTGCCATCCCTCAGTCCCCACTCACAGCTGACCTTCCTGGAAAGGTCTCTCTGCCTGGATGCTCCTCTCTCTTGTGATGATATGTGAGAACAGTTTACTCAAGTGTAATAAAACGATTGTGTCCCCCCAAGCCCAAGGCACTCCATGCAGCAGGTCTCCTGACCAACAGTATGGGCCAAGGGTCAGCCCACTTGACCTCCTCCACATGCCTCAGTAAACACGGTGCTACCCAGGGCTGCCCTTCCCCCAGAACAGGCAAAGGGAAGCTCTGGGGTTGGGGCGGGGGGTGGGCTGTCTCTTATACACATCTAGATGTGTATAAGAGACAGCCTCTTGGCCAAGCTGTCTCACAAGATAGTAGCTTTCTTAAGGGGTGGCCCAGGGTCTGGGGGGCTCACTGCAGGCTGAGAAAAATTCTACAGGCTCTCGTCTCTTACCCCAGACAGAGGCTGGGCAGGGCAGGCTGCCGAGGTTCCTGGAACCAGAGCTACCAGGGCCCCAGGCTCAGAGCTCCGCAAAGGACTGTGGGTGTGATGCACTGGTGAATGGGGTCTCAGCACCTGACGGCCTTGCAGGGTCCCGGGGAGAGGACAGCCCAGCCTGCACACACTCATCCGTGGCTTCCTGGGAGTGGCAGTGACAGAGTTCAGTTTGCTCCTCGATCTGAGTGGTACTATGGGTGCTTTCCATAGCTCAGAGGATAAGCACCCTCCCCTTGTCTTGTGTCTGTGGTCTCATCTGCCCCCCGTCCTATAGGCGCTCCCGCCTGGCCTGCACCAGCTGCCATCCCTCAGTCCCCACTCACAGCTGACCTTCCTGGAAAGGTCTCTCTGCCTGGATGCTCCTCTCTCTTGTGATGATATGTGAGAACAGTTTACTCAAGTGTAATAAAACGATTGTGTCCCCCCAAGCCCAAGGCACTCCATGCAGCAGGTCTCCTGACCAACAGTATGGGCCAAGGGTCAGCCCACTTGACCTCCTCCACATGCCTCAGTAAACACGGTGCTACCCAGGGCTGCCCTTCCCCCAGAACAGGCAAAGGGAAGCTCTGGGGTTGGGGCGGGGGGTGGGGGTGGGGGAATGGGGGGCATCTTTTCTGCAGCCAGCCAGCCAGCCAACCAGGTGAACAGGGAACCGAGAGGACGACAAAGACCAGGAGATATGAGCACTTGGGAAGGTAGGGGAGCAGTGGTGAGCAGTGGGGGGCAGATGGGGTAGTAAGGAACAGGCAGCAGGGGGCGAAGGGCAGGAAATGCAGCCAGGCCAGCTGAGGTCAATCCCTCACTGAGATCTCAACTGAGACTCCACATTGCATTTCATATAAATCTGCGGTTCTCATCTTACTTCCTGGACCAATCTGTCCTCCCTCTAGAACCTCTGCTTCCTGCAGCTTTTCCAGCATTACTCACTCACTTTTGAGGGCTGCTTCCTATCATCCCCAGCTGTCTGCCCAGCCCCACTTCACTGACCTCTGCTGACTTCCCTCAACCCCCGCCACACACTTGCCCAGGATTCTTCCTGCTTCCCAGGCTGAAAAATCACTTGTTGGCTCAGCACAGGCCAAAGGAATGTTTTAGCCCCAGGAGGGCAGCCTGAAGCTGGTCCTTAAAGGCTCACTCAGCTCTGAAGCTCCAAGGAGGGCCACCTCCTCCAGGAAGGCCCCTGGACTGCACATGCAGTGTCCTCACTCCCACCTGAGGGCACAAATTGCTGGCGCCAGGAGTCCAGCAGACTCAGGGGCAGCACTGGGTCCGTGCAGGAATCACTAAGGAAGACCTGCTGGCTTCTCTCAGCCCAGTGGGCCCAAACCTTCAGAGAGCTGGGTGGTGGTGACCCAGCGGCTCTGGATCCTGGAATGCCACCCACCCTGTGGCCTGGCCAGTCTCCAGGAGGGCTCCCAGGACAGGCACGAATAGCAGTTCATGCAGCTCAGCATTGTGGTCTACTCTGCGTGTTTCACAGGAAGGTGACTAGCTATTGACCTGGGAGGTCCAGGCAAGCATCAGGGCAGTCGGTTTCCTCTGCACAATGCTTCCCCCACTCCGCTGCTCTCCCTTCCCATGCCTGGCCTTGCGAGGCCCCACACGCCCACCCCCAGAAGGGGTGCCAGCTTACCTGCAGCAGCCCCAGCGCAGGCAGCTGGCAGCGGCCCTCCAGCTCGGCGATCAGCTCGGCCAGCCGGGCGCTCTGCTGTCCAAGGCGGGCCGCGCTCTCCCTCAAGGGGGGCAGCACCTCCAGCTCCTCCTCTTCCAGCCTCTGCAGCAGCAGCTGCTCCTCCTCCACGAGCAGACGGCGCAGCCTCTCAAATTCAGTCAGTACATTCTGCCGCTGGGTCTCCACCATCTTCTGTGGGGGCCGGGGAGGATGGCTGAGGGCCTGGGACCTGGAGCCTCACTAATCCATCGCAGGTCCCCCACACCCACTCCTTCCTGACCCCAAAGCACTGTACCACCAGGGGCACCCCAAAAATCCAAGGGAACTTAGTATCCCCCCCCAAACCCCAACCTTACCACCCAATACATTCCCAATTTCCATTTCCCCAACCCTCAAAGCCACGATCTGGGATGGTCCCCCACAGCCATCCCTCCCCACGCCTCCCCACCTGGGACCCGCCACACCTAGCCCTCCCTGACACCCATTCCCAAGTGGCAAACCCACGCTGAGTTGGGTTATACACGGGGTCTGGAGCAAGAGTGCTGCCTGAGGAGCAGCGTGAGGCCGACTGTGAACAGCAGAGTCCTCTGGTGGGACCCTCATACCCCCCACCCCTTCCCACACTGGGCGCCTGGCCACCTGCCTGCCACAGGGAGCAGGTCTCCTCCGCTTGGGCCTGGAACAGCAGCGCATCCTCCATTTGCTTCCGCAGATGCTCCAGGGATTTCTCCAGCTTGCTCTGCAAGGAGGTGAGGCCAGAGTGACTCCAGCCAGGCCAGGCCCCCAGGCTGGCTCTCATACACACTCCCGCCGGCTCAACTCCAGCTAAGCCGGAACTCAGCTGGCAGGGACCAGTAGTGGAAACGTGGGTCTGGGACCCGGTGAGTCCCGAATTTGCCAGGAGATGCCCTCTTAACTGGTGTGGCCCCTCCAGCACTGTCCTCACGAGCACGGCTCTCCTGCTACTGCCCTTGGGCTGAATCTCCTTCCTTCTATGGTTCCCATGCCTCCCTCAGCTCAGGGCAACCTTCCCGCAACTGTTCTCACTGCATCACCACCTTCTTTCTTCCAAACCCCGTCACTTCTCTCTGCCGGGACTGGGCTTGCTGGATTTCAGCTGACTAGAACACATGGCAGGACGGGCTACATTTGGTCCTGATTTCAGGCCTATGCCTGACACTGCCTTCAACCCTGTTTATGACACATTTGGCGCCTTGTAACGCCAGAAGGCTTAAAGGCCTATCTCAAGAGTGGCTACGGCGGCGCTCATGGCGTTTCTACTGTTCTATCCATGTTCTAGACACACCAGGGCCCCGAGAGGCTGCGCTTTGTAGAGTCAGCGCTTCCGGGCTGTGCAGATACTGGCCAGAGCCCTCTGCTGGGCACCTTCCCCAGCACTAAAAGCAAGCACTGGAACAGGGAAGGGGATTGGGTCATGACATCCCAGAACTGGACACTATGGTATCTACAGTATTTAGAGCTGAGATGACGGAGAAACAGCAGAGCTCTCTGCTCTCCTCCTTTCGGCATTGTCCAAGAGTAAGGTGCGTACCCTTTACCACGAAGGGGAGAGCACTCGTCACCCAGAGGCAAGCTGTTGACACTGAGGTGAGTCTGCCTTTTCACCTGTTCAGCTCTTCCGTCACTCTAATTTGCAAGCCCGAGTTACAGAACGCGATATGCTAGAGGAAACGGCTTTTCCTCCCCGGGACAGGGAGGGTTAGGTGCTACCACGGGAGACTTTATCAGGTCAGCTGGAGGAGGCCTCGAGAGAACTACTGGTCATCCGCTGCTCTCCCAGTCGCTGTCCACACCCTGACCAGGATCCTCAGCGACAGGACTGCAAATCTGCCAGACCGATATAAGGAGTGGGTGTTCAAGTGTGCACATTATGCCTCAAAGTGAGGGAAAAAAAAAACCACAAGAACGTGTTAGGACAAGTCCGGTGATGTGGGTTCGGTATAGGTTTATTCTGTTGTCCCAGAGGCTTATTCTATGATAGTGATAGAATAGCAATCCTAACACTGACTAAACTGTGTACTTGAGGCACCTCAGCAGCAGACAGTACTGGCCACAGAGAGAAACGAAAATCACAGTCAAAAAGTTTGAAAGATTTCACCCACAGACTTTATACTTTGGGTTTCAGAAGCAAACCCGCCCACAGACCAGGGAGGTAGCAGGCAGCTGGCTAGGTAAGTGTCTGTCCTGAGGCTCTTAGCAGAGGAGAGTGCTGGTGTTAAGTTTGGATTTTAAGAAATACATTTCCATAACAGAGAAATAAGGCTTCTCTGCCTGGGCTCACAGCAGGGCTGAGCCCTGCCTTGTCTGCTGGCAGAGTATCCAAAGGGCAAACACTGGTGGGCTCTGGCTCCCAGAGCAACGGCTCCATCCTAAGTTGACCCAGCCTGGGGCTCTCCAGCAGATCCCTGGCTGCCCTCCCATCTGGCCTAATCAGAACGTCAGCACTGGCGAGGGCCCCACAACCCTACTCTGCCCACCAACCTCTGAGAACTCCAGAGTCCACATCCATGCACGTCCATCTGGGACCAGCCACCTCTCAGGTTCCCTTCCCACTTTTCTCCTCCTCTCGACCCCGTCTCTGCCAATGGTCAGTCAAAGCTGCCCAGTCCCCTACCCGGACAGCCCTCCCACCGCCTCTTTGGGACCCAGACTTCAGAAAGCTCGTCCCCTCCCCGCCCTCTCCCCCCATGCCCGGGTTCCTAGGCCAGCGCCTCACTGGTGGGAGGTGCCCCAACCCCCTAGGATGCTGGTTTGGTACAGGCTACACCCCCCTTACACACCCCCGAGACCCGGGGCAGGCTGGAACCATGAGCCCGCGACATCGGACAGGATGCGCCCCATCCAGGCCCGGGCCCCCCACCCGCGCCGCGGCTATCCCTCGCCAAGCCGTGCTCTGCCCGGGACCTGCCCACACCTTAAGGTCTTCGGCCGCGTCCTGCAGCGGGCGCACACGGTGCGCCCAGTGCTCCCCTGAACGCTCGCAGGCCGCGCACAGAAGGCGCAGCTCGTCGCCGCAGAAGGCGGCCAGCGGCTCGCGGTGCGCCGCGCACACTCCCTGCGGAACAGGAGACGGGGGGTGCAGGCGCCGCGCCATCTCGGCCATCTTGGCGAGCGGGCGGTTGGGTCGCAGGTTCCTCTGCGGGAACAGCTCGCGGCACTCGGGGCAGGCGTACGGGCCCTCGGGCTGGCCCCAGCAGCGCCGGATGCACTCGCGGCAGAAGTTGTGGCCGCAGTCGGTCATCACTGGATCCGTGAAGTAGTCGAGGCAGATGGCGCAGGTGGCCTCCTCTTGGAGGTTGGTCGACAGGTCGGGTGCGGCCATGGCCCTGATGGAACGGACGAGGGCCGCGTTCTCCGCCGGCTCGGGTGGCCGCTGCCGGGACTCTGGGCAGGGGTTGGGGACGCGCGGTGCAAGGCACCAGGGGGTTCGGGGAGCTTCGGGGCGCAGGGTCTCCGGGGTCCGAGGCCTCTCGATTCCGAGGATGCGGTGTGTACGGCTCCGGGACCCGGCAACTCCAGGAAGGTAGGGCCTAGGGATCCCGTTTGCAGGCAGGAAGGAACACTCAGCAGCAGCGGAAGCAGGAAGCAGTTCCGTGAAGTAGTCGAGGCAGATGGCGCAGGTGGCCTCCTCTTGGAGGTTGGTCGACAGGTCGGGTGCGGCCATGGCCCCGATGGAACGGACGAGGGCCGCGTTCTCCGCCGGGTCGGGCGGCCGCTGCCGGGACTCTGGGGAGGGGCTGGGGACGCGCGGTGCAGGGCACCAGGGGATTCGGGGAGCTTCGGGGCGCAGGGTCTCCGGGCTCCGAGGCCTCTCGATTCCGAGGATGCGGAGTGTACGGCTCCGGGACTGCGGCGACTCCAGGAAGGTAGGGCCTAGGGATCCCGTGTGCAGGCAGGAAGGGACCCTCAGCAGCAGCGGAAGCAGGAAGCAGCTTTTTTCCTTTCTGGAACCACCCACCGTAGCTCCGGATTGGCCGCGGTCTGTCACGCGGCCTCCAGCGGCACCCAACTGGAGGCTGCTCACCCCCTGGCCTTGCGTCGCCGCAGCCACCTGCGCGGGAGGTCGTGGCTGTCTCTAGGGTCCTGCGGCTTTGCCGCACCTGCTGTCTCCCTCGGACCTCGGGGAACGTGAGGTTTAGGGGCCGGGGCCGCTCCGCAATGCGCAGAGGCGGCGAGGACAAGGGGAAACCCAGGCTGTGCCGGGGAGCCCCAAGTCGTTCCCCGTGCGCCCCTGGGTCCTCAAGTCCCCGAGCTGGGAATGATCAGAACTTATGGTGTCGGAGGGCTCGGCCCACTGGGACTACTGGCCTTGTTGGGGGTCAGAGTACATTGGCCAGAATTCTGGGGTTCTGGTAACTGTTCCCCAGTTGTTAATGCGTCTGCAGTCACGGGGGTCGGGGGTAGGATGGGCAGTGGCGAGTGAGTTAAAGGAAGAGACCGTCTGATCCTACCCTGAATTTTGCCCCTACAGCAAAGGTGGGCAGCTCTGAGGCTTGTAGGAATTCAGCTTGAAAAGTCCCTTCACTTTTTCGTTTTCCCCCTGTGAAGGACCCAGATACGGAATTTGCTGAGGACAAAGAAGGTAGACACTTGAGGCCTTGCCTCTACATATAAAAACCTGAACCACTGAGCCACCAGTGAATGGAAATATCTCTTAAGTGGAGAGTAGGGGACATGGCTAAAGAAAACACCACACTGTGCCTTGTACATATATGTGTATGTATTTAGAAACTGATCCACTATGAAAGTTTTCTGTATGAAGCGTCTGTAAACATTGACTCTTAATGTTTAACCGCTTTAATCATGATTATATTTCCACTTTGTAAAACCAGCCTGCACAGCCGATGGCTTGCAAATGCCTCATTCGCGATAAGCTGGGCAGGTGGGCCTTGCTGAGCGGGACCACCTCACCTTCTGGAGAAAGGAGGGTTGCCCAGGCTCCACCAGCCTGCGCCCCTATCCCTTCACCCACAGAGTCACTGTAGAGATGACCATCTGGCCTGATTTGGGGGCCCCAAGGCAGAAGAAGGGCTGCAGGGGGCCAGGGAAGGCAGGCTGAGAGTAGGTATGCAGGTGGGACCCATCATTCACGTTGTAGAAGGACAGCTCTCCAGCTTCAAAATCCAGGAAGATGCCCACATGGCTCGGAGGCTCGGCCAGCGTGGCGGGAGTTGGGGGAAACCCGGCAGGTGTGTACCTCTTTCCCTTGCATAGCTGCACCACCCAGAACCCATTTTCTGGGGACTTGGGGACCCTGTTCCTCCGGCTCACGTTGTCCCTGCACACGCCCAGGGCCCACAGTGCATCGCCGGTGAGGTTCATGCCCACCTCCCAGTAGTGCCTCCCCGAGGAGAAGGTCTCTTGGCCAACCGCACAGGGATAGGCGAGGAACCTGTCCTTGCCACGGGCTGTACCATCCATCGGGGTGTTCAGGTAGCGCCTCTGGTGGCTCTCATATAAGAGGAGATAGGGGTATGCCGTGGAGGGGTCGGGCACCACATCCTCTGGAGACAGGCCCGGGGTGGAGGGGGGAGGGGGACCTTTCAGGGTCCGTGTGGGGAGGGCAAGGCCCTAGCAGGGACCGTTCATCCTAACCCCCACCCAGGCCTCCCTTTGGCTGAGTGCAGCCGTGAACCTGGAGTTAACTGCATGATCCTATATCCCAACTATGGATATTGGCAGTGCCAAGGAGATGGGGCTGGGGTACCATTTGGGGAACCCCTCTCCTGTTGGTGGCTCTTGCTTTGAGTGGCTGAGAGCAGGGTGGGGCATTGCCGAGAGCCCCTGGGCCCCCACTTACCTTGGAAACTCTTGAGGACCTCTATCTGCCCTGGGACCCTACAGATGGTCTTCAGCATGATGGAGGTGGCCTCTGGGTACTGCACATCCAGGCTGCTCTTCCTCCAGTGGATACAGGCCACACTTAGAGTCCTCCTGCACCCATCACCGCCCCCACCGCAGGTGGTACGTACCTGCTGAGGAGGCCTTTCATATCCTTTAAAAGACATGGAAGAAAGCAGAGGCGGGCAGGGTCTGTGGTGTTCCCAAGCAGCCCGTGTTGACATTTGGCCAGAAGAGCTAGAAGGGCTTTATGTGTTGCCATCACCCCATCTCCAGTTTCTAGAGAGTAATCCTGTCTTGGCTATGCACAGTATCATTTATCTGACTTGCCCAGGCCTCCTCTTCCCCATCACAATGAATGAGGACACAGGAAAGCTGTCTAGCTTATGACACACCATGAAGGCCTCTGTGGGCCTCGGGCCTTGAGTGGGTCAGGAGTCAGTGTAGTGGGTTGCAAACAGATTACATTTTGATATAAGGCAAAGTATTCTCTCAAAGGTAGAGAGAGTGTATAATCTGTTGTCAACACCAGGACACTTATTGGCAACAAAACCCACAGGATGCTGGGATAACAGGCATAAAAGTGACTGACGCAGGCATACTGGGAGATCCAGATATCCTGCGTGTGGCATTTGCTTCAGTTGTATAAACACATTCCTGTGAATATGTGTATAATGAGTTGCAATGTGAAATGTGTTTTTTTGCTGTGGAGCCCCTCGCTCTGCACATTTGAACCAGTTACCCACTTTTCAGCCAATATAAACTGCCCCTTCCAGGGCCTCAGTGTGCAGGCCCAACCCTGCTAGGCCAGCTGCACCCTCTCCCCACTTCCACAGCTGGCAGGTGCGATCGTGTGACTTGCTCTCGCCTGTATAGTCACCAGTGCCTCTCTGGGGCCAATATGCCCATGCCCTGCATCGTTGTGTGGACAACAGCTGCCCTCAAGCCACATCCCTGGGCTACGAAGGGGATGAACACAGCCCAGGAGGACTGAAGCCTGTTGTGGGCTGAATCGGCTCCCTCCCCACATTCATCTATTGTGGAGCTCAAACCCCGCAGCACCTCAGTATGAGTGTATCTGGAGCTAAGGCCTTAAAGATGTGATTACGATAAAATCAGATCATTAGGGTGGGCTGTAATCCAATCTGACAATGTCTTCATAAGAGGAAGCTATCAGGGCGTAGACTGTATACAGAGGAATGACTATGTGAGGACACAGGGAGAATATGGCTTATAAGCCAAGGAGAGGTCTCGGGAGAAACCAGCTGTGCCCACAACTTGAGCTCAGACTTCCAGCCTTCAGGAGTGTGAGAAAGAAATGTGTGTTGTTTAAAGCACCCGGCCTGTGGTATTTGCTACACAGCCTGAGCTGATTGAGACAGAGCCTTCCCCGTTGGCTCGAATCTGTTGCCGCAGGTCAGCCCACCCTGACTGTGCCTGAGCCAGAACTCTATGCACCAGCCCCAGCCAGGTACACAGGCGAGCCGCCTCACCTGCAGCATCTGGAGCGGTGTGCGCTCATTTCTGTCCTCCAGCTGCAGGAGCAGGCTCTCTAAGGAGTGACTCTGCTGCTTCAGTGAGGCTGTGCTCTTCTGCAGCTTTGCCACCGTCTCCTCCTCCTCCTTTTTCAGGGCCTGGAGCAGGCGCTGCTTCTCCTCCATCAGGAAGAGGCCCATCTTCTCGAACTCGACCATGATGCGCTCCCTCCGCTCCTTCACCTTCTCCTGGGTGGGGGTGGGTGGGCTCCTGGAGGTGAGCCCCACCCAGGGACCTACCACCCCTAGTGGCTGCTTTCACCCCAGCTTGGAAGGGCTGCTCTGGCGACAATGGCATATCGCCCCTGGATCCCAGTGACCCACGGAAAACCAGCCAGGCAGGCAGGGCTGGGAGCCAGGGATCACACAGAGCCCCCCCTGAATGTCACTGGGGCATAATCATACTCTAAGCCCCAAATGGCAGCGTCCAAGTGCCTGTGTGCTCTTGCTCGCTGCATCTTTCAAACGGCCAGCCCGTGCTGAGGGCACCGTTCTCAGTCCTGATTTGGCAGGAATTCTGTGAAAATCATTGCCTTTCTGGGGTCCTGTGTTCTCATCCAGACAGGACAGTGATTTCCCCCTCAAGGGGCTTCACAGGTCGAGAGGCCTGTGGGGGCCCGGCTGGGCCTTCCCCGCCCCGCCTGGCTGCTGTGTGTGGTGGCCCCGGCACCTACCTGCCACTCGGCCAAGGTCTGTTCCTCCTTGGCTTGCAGCTCTTCCGTCTTCATCATCTCCTCTCGAAGATGCTCCATGTCCTCCTCCAGCTTCAACTGTGGTGCACCCAAACCATGGGATGTGGGGGTCAGTGGGCCCCTTGCATGCCACACATCCAGACACTGCCCTCTGAGGCTGCATCCACCCTGAACCATCCTAATGGGGTGCAAGGGATGGAAATATGCCACCCCAAAACCTATCCCTTTGGTAGAAGGATTCTTTTGAGCTGGAGGCAATTAAGAGTCAGATGCAGAAAGATGCCTTCCAGGGGCTCCCATTATCTGACCAGAAGCATCTCACTGGGGATAGCTTGTGCCCACGAAGAAGATGGCAAGTTGGTGTCAAGATGAACCTACACAAAAAACCCCTATCTTCCTTTACTTTCTCTCTCTCTCTCTGTATATATATATATAAAAGTTGGTGTCAAGATGAAGGTTCATCTTGACACAAAAAACCCCTATCTTCCCTTACTTTCTCTCTCTCTCTCTCTCTCTATATATATATATATATATATATTTCTGCTATCACCTGAATGTTTGTGTCCCTCTGACATCCAAATGCATATATGGAAGCCCTAACTCCTGATGTGATGGCAGAGGTGGGCCTTTGGGAGGCGACGAGGTCGTGGCAGTAGGACCCACATGAATGGGATTAGTGCCATTATAAAAGAGACCCGAGAGAGGACGGCGAGACGCTGGCCGTGTGTGCGCTAGAAAGGGACTCTCACCTGACTGTGCTCATCTCCGACGTCAGCCTCCAACTGTGTACAATTGCTATTATAAGCCACCCAGTCTGTGGAATTCTGTTACTGAGACACTTACCTGCAGTCTGCCACTCTTGGGAGCCTGCAACTTTTACCTTTGTCCTGTTGCTTTTCTCCAAATGTGCTGTTCTTTGTTAAGATGCTATATAAGCCCAAGTTCTAACTGACTTTTTTTTTTTTTAAACTTGCTGCAGTTTCTCCCAAGTGACTGGCATTAGCAGGCAGGCGTATGTTAGTAAACGGTTTGCCTTTCTCTTCAATTTGCCTTTGCTCAGTCTAATTCATGGGCTCCCAGCCACAGAGCCTCAGGTGGATGGAGGGAAAAGGCTCCCCTTCCCCTGCCTGTCAGGGGGTTGCCTGGTTTGCCCACCCAGATGGCTGCACAAGGACCAGGGAATGTGGATGGGGCTGGGTGGGGACTTGGTCAGTCTGGACTCCTGCATAATCAGAGGTGACATGTGTGGCATGGCCCCCAACCTGCTTTGTTGTGGAGTAAGGGAGAAGGAAATGGCAACCCAGTCCAGTGTTCTTGCCTGGAGAATCCCAGGGACGGGGGAGCCTGGTGGGCTGCCGTCTATGGGGTCGCACAGAGTCGGACACAACTGAAGTGACTTAGCAGCAAGGAACACTTCCACTGTGTGGTCCTGCATATGGGGCTGTTTGTTACAGCAGCTGTTCTCTGCTAATACCCTCCTTGACACATACACATACCTGGGCACCCTTGTCCCTTGTCCTGGCCCCCAGCCAGGACTCACCTTGTACGCTTGCACGGCCTCCTCGACAGGGACCACCCTGTGGGGCCGGTGCTCCTGGGACTCCCTGCAGATGATGCAGATGGGCCTCTGGTCATCTTCACAGAAGAGTTTGAGCAGCTCTCGGTGCACTGGGCACAGGTCCCTGCTCTGCGGGCTGGGGTGCTGCCGCACCATCTCAGCCACCTTGGTCAGCAGACGGTTGGGCCGCAGGTTCCTCTGGGGGGACAGCTCGCGGCACTCAGGGCAGGGAAAGGAGCCCTTCCGCTTTCTCCTCTTTTTCTGGCCTTTGGCCTTCTCCCAGGTCAGCTGGATGCACTCTCGGCAGAAATTGTGACCGCAGGTGGTCATCACGGGGTCTGTGAAGTAGTCAAGACAGATGGAGCACGTGGCCTCCTCCTGCAGCTTTCTGGCAAGTTCCACAGCATCCATGGTGCCTGGGGAAGGAATAGAGTGTCCTGCCACATCCTCCGCCTGGAGCCCTGAGCTCTTCAATAGCACTCTCTTGGCCTCCTTTTGAAGATGGGAGTCTGAACCTGGGGTTTTAGGGTACCCTGACTCACCTTCAATAAGGGGCACAAATGTCTCTCTGAAAGCTGACAAAGACCCTCTCCTTCAGCAAACCCCAGCCAGCTTCCCCTGAGCTGTAGGCTTGTCTCTGGCTGGCCCTGCCCAGTTTCACAGTACTCCGGCTGTGATATGTGATCTAGTTCCTCATCCCCCACCTATAATGAATTGATGTCCTTGACCCTCCTTGAGCAAGAATCCTCTTAGGCCTGTTTAGCAATAAGCCCCCTCCTCATGGCACCTCTGGGTGATTTTCCATCACTGACCACCATCACTCCGCTCCTTGGCTTCAGATCTGCAGCTGTCTCAGCTCCATTCAGAGATGACACTGCAACAATCTTGACTAGTCTTGCTTACTGTTTTAACAAGCGCATAGGTTTCTCTTTAACAGAACTCCGCAGAACAAAGGAAAAAGGGAGTTTAAGAGGAAACATCTCTCTCATTAGGGAGCAGGGTTGACAAAGTTTCTCTCTTTAACCAACACTTGCTCAGGCTCCAGAATTTTCCAACCAAGCCTTGGACTTACATGTTTGTCTCTACATTGTTCAAGTTTAGCAGAAATCCCTCTAGGTGGGTTTAACCAGATCCCCCCTCCCCACCACTCTCTGCTACCAAGATGTTTCCTCCTAGTAACTTCTTGTAACTGACCCTACCCTACTCCTTAAAAATCCCCACTGGCCCATGTTGTATTCAGAATTGAACTTCACAATTTACATAGAAGGTCTAGTTCTATATAGAACCCCAGTTTCTATAGAACCCCAGTTTCGATGAAACCCCAGTTTCTATGCTAATGTTTCTTCCTATTTCAATAGTCCCAAATAAAACCTGTTTTTACCCCTGTCCCATCCAGCTCTGATTTTCCTTGACAAAGTGCAGTGCAGAAAAGATAAAGGAGGGCCATTACACACACACATGCTCACTCACATGCACAGGAACACACATGTACATGTGCATGCATGTTTAGACACTGGCACACACACACAAAGGCACACACAGAGGCACCTAGACCCGTGCACCAACATCCGAACACACACACACACACACACACACACACTCTGGGGTTGGAATACCCATGACTTGATGCACTGGAGATCCAGTCCTCCTGGACACACTTCACAGGGTGGTGGTTAGGGCTGAGTTAGAGTGGATTTAAACATCATTTCTTTACAATATTGTAAAATAAAAATTAAAAAATAATAAACTATAAATTTAAGCAAAAAATAAATAAACATCATTTCTGAATTATTAATGCAAGCACTGTCCAGGTTCCCTTCTATGCAGTCTGAAACTATGGTGGCTGGATTCTGCAGATTCCTGAATCCCTGACACTGGTCCACTTTGTCTCTGGGAAGAGCCTTGGGCGTGAGTCTCTCCCTCTGCTCTCAGCTGCCCTTCGTCTGGACTGCTGCCCACCCAGCAGAAGCTGGGTGAGAGAGGGGCAGTCTGGGCGCTAGGCTTTGGATCAGGTTCTGGGGGAAGCCATCCAAGGGCTCTGGGCCAGTGATGGCGGACGGGCCTTCCTTGACCCCGGAATGTTACTTGTAAATGCAGGGCTAAAATAGCGGGCTCCTCCTTCCAGTTTACAACCACCTTCAAAGCTGGGACGCCCACTCCACTAGGGCAGAGGGTGCACAGGGACCCAACCTGAGCCTCAGCACCCACAAGGTGACCACCCGCCGGCTCCCTCAAGGGGGTGATACTTACGGGGTAAAGCGGTGCACGCTGCACCTCGCCAGGCACCCCGAACTACGCCTCCAAACGCGGCCGAGGAAAGCCTGCTTTGCGGTGATGGAAACCACCCAGGCGGGGTTTCGAGGGCGCCCGGCTTAGGGCTTTGTGGCGTCAGCAGGAGCCCGACGTCGTGGGGCGGGGCCGTAATCAGGTCGGGGACGGGGAGGTTTCGTTGGCGAGGGATGCAGGCAGGATTCTCCCGATGGGTAAGGAGCCCTTACACAGCTGGCCGGAGCTGAGCGGGCGGCAGAAGGCGCGGGAACAGGGCAGGGGTTAGGTAGTCAGGCGGGAAGCGGGAGGGGTAGACGGTGGTGGGAGCCTTGTCTGCGGAGGGGAAGACGTGTGGGGCGGCAGGGAGCGGGTCCCATGGGAGGGGCGTGAGGACGGAAGGGGCAGCGAGGGCCAGGCACACCTTTGGCGGAGACGGTCGACCGGAGGCTCCAGGTCTCCCGGGGCCCCACACCCCGCCTGGCTGGCTGAACTGTGTGTGTTTCTGCTAACATCTCCAGGACAGAGTCCAGTGGTTCAAGGCTCAGGGCAGCGAGTGGGGTTAGGGGAAAAGCTAGTTGAATGAGGCAATGCGTGTGTTGGTCGCTCAGCCTTGTCCGACTCTTTGCGACCACAGGGACTGTAGCCCCCGAAGGCTCTCGGTTGCTAATTAGAATCCCCCGAAAGTCCCTGCGCCTGCTCTGCATGGAAGGTGAGTCTGGGCTGACAGTTTCTTTCAATTTAGAAAATAGAATCACAGGATTTTAAAAACATTTCTTTCTCTGTCTTGTTAACTGTGTGTAACTTTTTTTTTTTTTTTCTGGCTAAATAAGCCTATGGCCCATCTCATATATCAAGAATTCAAAGACCTAGGAGCGTTTCTGAAATGTAATCATTTCCCAGAGTCCTGGGAGGATATGGGCCTACCTTGTCATCTAACTTCGAATCATTTTTTATCATAATTGCAGGAGAAAATTAGCAACATTATCACGAAGACATGAAAGTAATAGGTTGTATTCACTTAGCCATAGGAAAAGAAGAGGTTCCCTTCCATCTCTGCACGCCCTTGGGTTGCATCACGTTCTTGTTCTAATTCAATAACAAAAATTGTTTTTTTTCTGTTTTCTTTCTCTTTCTCTCTCTGTGAGTGGTTTTCTGGGTTGGGAGCAGATCTTGTTGTACGTTTCCCCATTAATGTGCAGAAAGTTGAGAACTGACAGTGATCAGGTTCGGGCTCACATGTCTTTACCAAGAATATTGTGCACAATGTAGGTGTGGTTGCACGTGCTACAGAACCAAAGTTTTTTTTAAAAAAACTAGCAAGACTGGTAAACCTGCAACAGAGCTGGAGGCCCTTGGGTCACTGTTGAGAATCTGAGACAGGGAGAGCGTGAACCATGACCCGGCATCATCTGTGCAGCTTGCTGGAAGCCTGGGGGCAGGTTGTTGGTCCTTTATGAGCTTCTACTACTGGCTGCGGCACCATGCCACCTGCTCAGGACGACCCATGGGCTCAAACGATCCAGGGAACAGCACAGAGCATGCCTCCAAGAAACAGCTTCTGCCCCACAAGACTCCCTGTTCTCTTTCCAGTGTGGAAGTAAATGGAAACAGCCCATGAGAACAAGCAGAGGGCGTTTACTCATAGCTCTCTGCAACAAGGGAGATGACCACCATCCCTTGGCAGCAATTCAGGGTCAGTCAGTGGTGTGGGGTGCTTCCTCTTGGAAAAAGAGAAGGTTTTAGATGTGCCCTGGTGGAGGCTGTGGGTCTGGGAAACTGGAGCAACTGACTAGAAGTGAAGGGTCCTGGATTGTTGCTAGAGAAAACAGCCTAATGTCCTGCAAGTCTGACTGACAGCAGGTTGGCTTTCTGGGCTGATTAATGTAGAAGGTATGTTGGCTTCCTGGACAGTTATATGTGCCCCTAAAATTCGTATATTGAAATGTAGCCCCTGGGAGGTGGGGCCTTTGGGAGGTTGATTAGGTCAGGAGGGTGGAGCCCTCATCAATGGGATTAGTGCTCTTAGAAAAGAGACTCCTTTCTCCCAGAGAGCGCCTTTATCCTTTCTATCAGGTAAGGACATAGCAAGAAGATGGATGTCTGTAACCCAGGAAGCAGGCCCTCACCAGACACCAAATCAGTTGGTACCTTGCTCTTGGACTTCCATCCTCCAGAACCGAGAAATAAAAGTTTGTGGTTCATAAGTGGCCCTGTCATGATATTTTGTTACAGCAGTCAGAGCAGATTAAGACAAGACTGCTGCGCATTGTGGGTCAGAGTTTTCTTTTTATATATGGTCTGGCTACTGTTGGGATGTTCAGTCTCCCACTGGAATGAAGCTGCAGTTAGATCAGGGCCTGTCTGACGCTGGGAGAGCTGTTCTGCTCACCTGATGGTTTCTAGAGGAATACTTTGAGACTACATGTGAGGCAGTGGTTTCCTGTCCATCCTGAAGCTGTGCTGGGTGGTTCCCTCACCCTGTCTGTTTGGAGAGCTGAACTTAGCTGCAGAGAATCAGCTCAGGCTGCAGTACCTGGAGACAGTAGAGGAAGGCTGTGGATCCGAGAGAAAGCAGGATGGAAAACATAAAAACGTAATCTAAAACTAAGGAGAACGTGTGTTAGGGAACCATGGACTGAAACCGCCTGCTGTGACCAGGCAGCATAATAACTGCTTGTGTGAGTTAATCACACAACAGGAGGTCCCAAGAAGGAACACAGAGCTAAGAGGCTGCTGCAAAAAGGAGGGGTACACCAGCTCATAACATGTCCTGCCAACCCTCCAGAAACCTTCAGGCTGAAATCCATCGTGGCTGAGAGACGCTCACACTCCCAAGGACTCTGAGTCAGACCAAACAGGGGCACCAAGCAAGAAGACTGGCCGGAGAAAACCCAGAAAGCTCACCCCTTATCCAGAAAACCTGAGGCTGTGAGCCCCTTGGCGGAGCAGTTCTCCTGGGTTCTCTTACCTCACCATTCTCTCCCTGGGTCTTTTGTTTTGCCAGCACATGTGTCTCCTTACAATTTATTTCTGACTGTTAGACAAGAGACCATTTTAGGCCTTGGAAGGATTTCCTCTTCTTGCAACGTTTGTGTGCCTGAGTCTGTGGCCTTCAGTGCCTCACTTCACTTCATGCCTGATGACATAGACTTACAACTTCATTTCTGATTCTTTTTTCTACTTACTTTTGTAAAGTTTGAATCATTTCACTTAGAGTTTTTGTTTCCACTTATATTTGCAACTTTTGGTCAGAGGGACAAGCAAAAAATTAAAAGTCAGACTTTTTCTTTGAAATCTACAAAGCTAAGTGTAAAGGAAATATAAGCTTTCAAATGATGATTTTGATGTGTTTGTAGCATTTATTCTTCTGAAGTATAGGGAAGGAAAATCATTTCCTCTACTATTTTAGAGGTCTATGAACTAAACCAATAAAAGACAATAACAAGAAAAGCACAAACATTTTATTTAATTTTTTTTAAATTTATGTGCTTGAGGGCTTCACAGACAAGAACTGTAACCCCACCACCACCACCACCTCTGCCAAAAAAGACTCAAGGGCCTATTTTGTTAACTGAAAAAGATATACAATGTGACTTTTGTGAATTAAGTTTTATTGGGACAGAATGAGGACCATAGCCTGGGAGACAGTTTCAGATACTTCTGAGGAACTGCTTGGAAGAGGTGAGGGGTGGTCAGTGTATATATGATTTTGGTGAAAGGATATACATGCAATTGAGCACACATTTTTGTATTAGGTTGCTGCTAGTCATGGAGAAGGAAATGGCAACCCACTCCAGTGTTCTTGCCTGGAGAATCCCAGGGCCGGGGGAGCCTGGTGGGCTGCCGTCTATAGGGTCACACAGAGTCGGACGCGACTTAGCAGCAGCAGCAGTCATGAGAAGCAGATGTCTCTGTTAATGACTGTAATGCTTTTCTAGATATAAGATGCAAGAACTGGGCACATAATCTTCTGCTGAAAATATTGAACTGTCCAAAGACCTGTTCTGCCCATTTTTCCCAGAGCTCAGAGTGCCTCATTCCTGATCTCCACACTGAGCTCCTTTTGGGGGTGTGTGTGTGTCAGTGACTATATTGGCAAGTGAATTAATCTTTTAGTGGCAAATGGCAAATGCTAATTTTTAGTTGGCAATATTGATTTTAACAAAGGTGACAAATTATGGAGAAATTTAAAAAAAGTGTGTGTGGGGGTGGGGAGCTTCTATGGTGGCTCAGGTGGTGAAGAATCCACCTGCAGTGTGGGAAACCTGGGTCCAATACCTAGGTTGGGAAGATCCCCTGGAGAAAGGAACAGCTACCCACTCCAGTATTCTGGCCTGGAGAATTCCATTGACAGAAGAGCCTAGTAGGCTACAGTCCGTGGGGTCACAAAGGGTCGGACACAACTGAGCGACTTTCAAAAAAGAAAAAAAAAGAGCTTGAGCTTCTTGTAGTGGTGAATTGTGGGCAGGTAAATAAGTGGGGAAATTAATGATAGGTATAGGGGTTTCCCTGGTGGTTCAGATGGTAAAGAATCTGCCTGCAATGCAGGAGACCCTGGTTCCATCCCTGGATCAGGAAGATCCCCTGGAGAAGGGCATGGCAACCTACTCCAGTATTCTTGCCTAGAGAATTCCATGGACAGATTGTGGGGTTGTAAAGTGTCAGATGTGTCAGAGTGACTAACACACAAACACATGGGTTATATAGCAAGTTTTGCTTATGCAGACTCATCTCAGTATTGACTCCCTCTTTGGTGATCCCCTTTTTCTGGTACAGAGGTCAGGGGACACCTACACAAGGGGGACTTATGGTCTGCTTTTAGGCAGATAGAAGGAGGGCAGAGAGTTCATCCTGTGTCTGCTTTATCTCAACTGACTTCAGCTCGAAATAAGCGTATGGCAATTGGGGCTTCTCTGATAGCTCAGTTGGTAAAGAACTCACCTGCAATGCAGGAGACCCCAGTTTGATTCCTGGGTTGGGAAGATCTGCTGGAGAAGGGATAGGCTGCCCACTCCAGTATTCTAGGACTTCCCTTGTGGCTCAGCTGGTAAAGAATCTGCCAGCAATGCGGGAGACTTGGGTTCGATCCCTGGGTTGGGACGATCCTCTGGAGATGGGAAAGGTTACCCACTCCAGTATTCTGGCCTGGAGAGTTCCATGGACTGTATAGTCCACGGGGTCGGGCGGAACTGAGTGACTTTCACTTTCTTTCAAAGTAGCATTGTGTATAAGCTCTAACAGTTTCTTTTTATAAAGTAAGTAGGTGTCAGCTTCAAAGGGGCATTCTGAAGGATATCTCAAATAAATATACTGCCAGCTACATGACTAGATAAACAACCAGGACTTGAGTGTGCACTACCTAACTCACCACTGACATGCCTTCTGTGTTCCAAGAACTGTAAGTAAAAAATTATTTTTTCTTCAAATTTCCTAATAGTTATTGCTGAAGAACATCTTGCAAGATCATAATAAAACCCACAAGTGTTGGTCCATTTGTAACATTAATTTGCACAGGGTTCTGTGGGAAACTCACCAGACTGAGAGGAGTGCTCCCCAACCTCCAGGCATTTCTAGGCATTACTATTGTCAGGCTGAGACTGGCACAAAACAGGCACTTATTTTGGGCTTCCCTGGTGGCTCAGCTGGTAAAGAATCTGCCTGCAATGTGGGAGACCTGGGTTTAATCCCTGGGTTGGGAAGATCCCCTGGAGAAGGGCATGGCAACCCACTCCAGTGTTCTTGCCTGGAGAATCTCCATGGACAGAGGAGCCTGGTGGGCTACAGTCCATGGAGTAGCAAAGAGCTGGACACGACTGAGCAACTAAGCACAAAGGTTTGTTGTCAAAGATAAAGCCAGATACTGGTTCAAGGTGGTGAAGACAGATTTCATTCCATACTATTACAAGACAGGAAACAGACTTTGGTATTGAACTGATCTCAACTCCGAATACAACAAAGACAACTGGGATTTGTAGCCCGTGAGTGGAGAGAGGAAGTCAGTGGTTGGAAAGTTACTAAGAGGGAACATCAGTGGGAAAGGGATGTTGACAGAAATAATCTATAATAGGAATAGAAAAGTTTTATTTCAGCCAAACTGAGGATGATAGCCTGGGAGACAGCCTCACGGGTAGCTCTGAGGAACTGTCCTAGAGAAGCATGTTTTTCACCAGAATTTTATATCTTGTCAGAAGAAAAAGCATCAAACAGACAGGAGGTACATTCATTCAAGGCTTGTAAAAAACCCCCACAAAACCCAGACCAACATGTGCACAGTGAGTCAATATGGCCTTGGTACCTGGGAAGGGAGTCTTATCATCACATGAGTCCTAGTAATGGCATCCTAAAGAAGGCATTTAATCTTTCTCTTTTTAGAAAAAATATTTATTTTCTTATTTAACTGTACCAGGTCTTGGTTGTGACAAGCGGGATCTTCATTCTATGTGGAATCTTTCATTGTGGCGTGTAGGCTCTGGAGTGCACAGGCTCAGAAGTTGCAGCATGCAGGCTTAATTGCTCTGTGGCATGTTGGTTGGGGTCAAATCCATGTCCCCTGCATCGTAAAGTGGATTTTTAACCACTGGACCACCAAGGATGTCCATAATCTTTATCTTTAAAACAGACATTCTTTATGTTCGATCAATGCAAATTTTTCTTTAATGATTAAAGCAGATGTACAAGGTATGTTTGATAGACCACGAACCAGCTATTTTAGTTAGCATGAAATTCAAATTATACCATGTATAAGCCAGAATGATGGTTACTGTGTATCGATATTTGAAAATTCCATCCACTAGGGTGTCCCTGGTGGCTCAGATGGTAAAGAATCTGCCTGCAGTGCAGGAAACCTGGGTTCGATCCCTGGGTTGGGAAGAACCCCTGGAGAAGGGAATGACTATCCACTCCAGTATTCTGGCCTGGAGAATTCCATGGACTGTATAGTCCATGGGGTCGCAAAGAGTCGGACACGACTGAGCGACTTTCACTTTCAGGGGGAGTCTTGCTTAACTGGCTGTCTTACTCTGTAGTAGGATACCATACTGTTCATGGGGTTCTCAAGGGAAGAATACCGAAGTGGTTTGCCATTCCCTTCTCCAGTGGACCACGTTTTGTCAGAACTCTCCAACATGACCCATCTATCTTGGGTGGCCCTGCATGGCATGGCTTTTAGTTTCACTGAGTTAGACAAGGTTTTGGTCCATGTGATCAGATTGGTTAGTTTTCTGTGATTGTGGTTTTCAGTCTGTCTGCCCTCTGATGGAGAAGGATAAGAGACTTTTGGAAGCTTCCTGATGGGAGAGACTGACTGAGGGGAAAGCAGAGACATTACTTTGCCAACAAAGGTCCGTCTAGTCAAAGTTATGGTTTTTCCAATGGTCATGTATGGATGTGAGAGTTGGACTATAAAGAAAGCTGAGCACCAAAGAGTTGATGCTTTTGAGCTGTGGTGTTGGAGAGGACTCTTGAGAGTCCCTTGGATTGCAAGGAGATCCAACCAGTCCATCCTAAAGGAGATCAGCTCTGAATATTCATTGCAAGGACTGATGCTGAAGCTGAAACTCCAATACTTTGGCCACCTGATGCGAAGAATTTACTCATTTGAAAAGACCCTGATGCTGGGAAAGATTGAAGGCAGAAGGAGAAGGGGATGACAGAAGATGAGATGGTTGGATGGCATCACTGACTCAATGGACATGGGTTTGGGTAAACTCCAGGAGTTGGTGATGGACAAGGAGGCCTGGCGTGCTGCAGTCCTTGGGGTCGCAAAGAGTCGGACATGACTGAGCGACTGAACTGAACTGAATAGGATACCATAGCGAGACCAGGGACCAAACTTGATCTCTCAAGAGCTTTTGTGTTTTATTAAAATATAAAAAGGGACAGAGAAAGCTTCTGACATGGACTTCAGGAGGGGGACAGAGAACGCCCCCCTTGCCAGTCTTATCAAGGGAGCTATATACTTTATTACAGTAAAGAGTCTTAGCAGACCCACTCCCACAATATAAGTTAACCAGATTGGAACAAAAAACAGAAAGGTCTTACCAGACCCACTCCTAAAACATAAGATTAAGAGAACAAGATTAGTCAGAAGGTCCTTGTTAAGGAGAAACACGTCCTTGAGCAAGATACATTGTTATATAGACTAAGACAAGACAATGAAGGAAAACAGTTTGTCCTTTTCTCCTCCTCAAGAGCCCCAGACCCCTTTCTCCTCCTTGGGGACCCTGGACTTCTTATCAACCTACCTAAGAATTGACTCTCTCAGTGGCTTATGAACAACAGACATTTCTCACAGTTCTGGAGGCTGGAAGTGTAAGATCAAAGTGCTCACAGATTTGGTGAGAACTCACCTTATGGTTCACGGACTTGCCTTCTTACTGTGTCCCCACATGGAATCAGGGAGCTCTCTGGGGTTTCTTTAGCTCTACCTTCCTGACCTAATCACCTCCCACAAAGGCCCCACCTTCTCATACCAGCACCTTGGGGGTTAAATTTTAATATATGAATTTTGGGAGGCTACCAAATGGTCTACAGCACTGCCTAACAGGATTTTTGCTCAAGGCAGGTCAAGGATGTACATATAAGCCAAAGGTGGGGGATAAAAAACGAGACATCATGGGTTGGGGGCATCGAGCATCTCTTACTAAATTGACCTAGCATGATCCTTTGCTAAAGGCACTGCCCAGGATGAACACAGAAGCCCAAGATGATCACAGAAGCCTTGTCTAGATGAGGGCTTAGAGGAGCCTGGCTGGAATTTGGTCAAGAAGAGTCTTTGACATGATTAAAGCTTGAATTTGCATTAAGACTTCGGGGCACTGAAAGTTGCCCGCTGGTTTGTGGGAGCTGATGGGCATTTGCATGCTTTGCTGTGATGTCCAGAATGACTGGGAGAACTTTCAGCATTCTTAGAAACTTTGAAGTTGGTATTTTATGGAATGTAATATTGGGAAAATTGAAATGCATACAGTATTGCTTTGGGGGTGTCATTCCACAGAGATGTTGGTATCAGATTGGACCCTGATGTTCTACACGTCTTGTCAAAGTGGGGTCCTTCATACAGTTATCCTCAAGACAGGCACCCACCTCCTGGTGAATAAGACGTATCCCTGTCCTCCTTAGGGAATCAGGTGGGAATGGGCTTAGGTCAAGTATCTGCAGCCCTGCAACTTCCAGGCCTGGTTCCAGGTTTTCCTTTTAAAATAACAGAGTGATCCTCTCTTTCTTCTATCTCATGTAGCCCTTCAGTATCCGGAGATATCCATTTTGTTTCCCTCTCGCACCTTGCCCACTGACCCTCTCCAGCAGGTTGTCCATTCTTAAGCCTAGAGTGATCCTCTCTTTCTTCTATCTCATTAGCCCTTCAGTATCCGGAGATATCCATTTTGCTTCCCCCCGCACCTAGCCCGCTGGCCCTCTCCAGCAGCTTGTCTGTTCTTTAGCCTTAATACCTGTACTGCTGCCACCATTCTGCCTTGGCCTGGTTTCCAGACATGTCACTAACACGACAGTTTTTCTCTGTAGTTACCATAGACAGCCTGCTGTACCTATCAGGAGTTTGTTGTAGTAACAAACAGCCCCACCTCCTGACGATGCACCATACAAAGGTTATTTCTCACATCTACTGTATGTGCATCATGGGCCTTGTAGGGGAGGGGAAAAACCTTTCCCACCCATCCTCTTATGCTTTCCCAAAGTCTATGAATTAAACCAACAGCAGACAGATTAGTGAAAGTGAAAGTGTCTGACTCTTTGCAACCCCATGGACTGTCCATGGACTTCTCCAGGCCAGAATACTGGAGCGGGTAGCCTTTCCTTTCTCCAGGGGACCTTCCCAACCCAGGGATCAAAGCCAGGTCTCCTGCATTGCAGGCGGATTCTTTACCAGCTGAGCCACCAGGGAAGCCCAAGAATACTGGAGCGGGTTAACAGAAGAAACAGGATACCGAGTTTACTCATATGTTTTTAAGTCCATGTGTATGGCTACTCCTAACTGAAAACACAAATCGGTGGCTACACCCTGGGATTATTTACCATTGTTTAAAAAAAGGACAATAAACTGTGGAGAAGTGACTAGACTAAGGAAAGGGGATCTGGACTTCTGGGTTTGGAGGAGGGGATTGTGGGAAGGTAACTAAGGAAATGTATGAAAGTGAAAGAATTAGTCATTTAGTCATGTCCGACTCTTTGTGAGCCCATGAACTATAGACCACCAGGCTCCTCTATCCATGGAATTCTCCAGGCAAGAATACTGGAGTGGAATGAAGGCGACTCCATTTCTTCTAAGGGATTCTTGCCCACAGTAGTAGATATAATGGGCATCTGAGTTAAATTCAACCATTCCAGTCCATTTCAGTTCAATTCAGTTCAGTCGCTCAGTTGTGTCCAACTCTTTGTGACCCCATGAATCGCAGCACGCCAGGCCTCCCTGTCCATCACCATCTCCCGGAGTTCACTCAGACTCACGTCCATCGAATCAGTGATGCCATCCAGCCATCTCATCCTCAGTCGTCCCCTTCTCTCCTGCCCCCAATCCCTCCCAGCATCAGAGTCTTTTCCAATGAGTCAACTCTTCTCATGAGGTGGCCAAAGTACTGGAGTTTCAGCTTAGCATCATTGCTTCCAAAGAAATCCCAGGACTGATCTCCTTCAGAATGGACTGGTTGGATCTCCTTGCAGTCCAAGGGACTCTCAAGAGTCTTCTCCAACACCACAGTTCAAAAGCATCAATTCTTGGGCGCTCAGCCTTCTTCACAGTCCAGCTCTCACATCCATACATGACCACAGGAAAAACCATAGCCTTGACTAGACGGACCTTAGTCGGTAAAGTAATGTCTCTGTTTTTGAATATGCTATCTAGGTTGGTCATAAGTTTTCTTCCAAGGAGTAAGCGTCTTCTAATTTCATGGCTGCAGTCACCATCTGCAGTGATTTTGGAGCCCAAAAAAATAAAGTCTGACACTGGTTCCCCATCTATTTCCCATGAAGTGATGGGACCAGATGCCATGATCTTCATTTTCTGAATGTTGAGCTTTAAGCCAACTTTTTCGCTTTCCTCTTTCACTTTCATCAAGAGGCTTTTTAGTTCCTCTTCACTTTCTGCCATAAGGGTGGTGTCATCTGCATATCTGAGGTTATTGATATTTCTCCCGGCAATCTTGATTCCAGCTTGTGTTTCTTTCAGTCCAGCATTTCTCATGATGTACTCTGCGTATAAGTTAAATAAGCAGGGTGAATTTCTTTGCCTTGATCACTGAGGAAGACTTTATCTCTCCCTGCTATTCTTTGGCACTCTGCATTCAGATGGAGATAGCTTTCCTTTTCTCCTTTGTCTTTAGCTTCTCTTCTTTTGTCAGCTATTTGTAAGGCCTCCTCAGACAAACATTTTACCTTGTTGTGTTTCTTTTTCTTGGGGATGGTCTTGATCACTTCCTTTTGTACAATGTCACGAATCTCCATCCATAGTTCTTCAGGCACACTATCAGATCTAATTTCTTGAATCTATTTGTCACTTTCACTGTATTTGTAAGGGATTTGATTTAGGTTATACCTGAATGATCTAGTGGTTTCTCCTACTTTCTTCAACATAAGTCTGAATTTTGCAATAAGGAGTTCATGATCTGAGCCACAGTCAGCTCCCAGTCTTGTTTTTGCTGACTGTATAGAGCTTCTCCATCTTTGGCTGCCAAGAATGTAATCAATCTGATTTCAGTATTGACCATCCGGTGATGTCCATGTGTAGAGTTGTCTCTTGTGTTGTTGCAAGAAGGTGTTTGGTGTGACCAGGGCATTCTCTTGGCAAAATTCTGTTAGCCTTTGCCCTGCTTCATTTTGTACTCCAAGGCCAAATTTTCCTGTTACTCCAGGTAACTCTTGACTTCCTACTTTTGCATTCCAGTTCCCTATAATGAAAAGGACATCTTTTTTGGGTGTTAGTTCTAGAAGGTCTTATAGGTCTTCATAGAAGTGTTCAAGTTTAGCTTCTTCAGCATTAGTGGTTGGAGCATAGAATTGGATTACTGTGACACTGAATGGTTTGCCTTGGAAGTGAACTGAGATCATTGTCTCATTTTTGAGATTGCACCCAAGAACTGCATTTCAAACTCTTTTGTTGACTATAGGGCTACTCCATTTCTAAGGGATTCTTGCCCACAGTAGTAGATATAATGGTCATTGGAGTTAAATTCGCCCATTCCAGTCCATTTTATTTTGTGGATTCCTAAAATGTCGATATTCACTCTTGCCATCTCCTGTTTGACCACTTTCAATTTACCTTGATTTGTGGACCTAATATTTCAGGCTCCTATGAAGTATTGTTCTTTACAGCATTGGACTTTACTTCCATCACCAGTCACATCCACAACTGGGCGCTGTTTTCACTTTGGCTCTGTCTCTTCATTCTTTCTGGAGTTATTTCTCTACTCTTCTCCAGTAGCCTATTGGGCACCTACCAACCTGGGGAGTTCATCTTTCAGTGTCCTATCTTTTTGCCTTTTCGTACTGTTCATGGGGTTCTCAAGGTAAGAATGCTGAAGTGATTTGCCATTCCCTTCTCCCACGAACCACATTTTGTTAGAACTCTCCACCATGACCCGTCCATCTTGGGTGGCCCTACATGGCTTGGCTCATAATTTCATTGAGTTAGACAGGGCTGTAGTCCACGTGATCAGTTTGAGTAGTTTTCTGTGATTGTGGTTTTCACGCAGTCTGCCCTCTGACGGATAAGAAGTTTACGGAAGCTTCCTAACGGCAGGAACGGACTCTGGGGGAAACTGGGTCTTATTCTGATGGGCAGGGCCACGTTCAGTAAGTCTAATCCAATTTTGCTGATGGGTGAGGCTGTCGCCCTCCCTCTTGTTTGACCTGATACCAAACTTGGTAGGGGTAATGAAGATAATGGTGA
Organism: Cephalophus harveyi; assembly: GCA_006410635.1. NCBI lineage: Eukaryota > Metazoa > Chordata > Mammalia > Artiodactyla > Bovidae > Cephalophus > Cephalophus harveyi. The sequence goes on along the minus strand of SJYT01007430.1, from coordinate 17,998 downwards.
TCTCCTTCAAATATCTTGGGCACACACTGTTGTACTCAGTGCCCCTGACCCTGTAGCAGGCCATTGTCAACCCACACCTCCACCAGACTCCTGGACACTGACAGCAAGTCTGGGTCAGTCTCTTGTAAGGTATATTTTCTGCAGTTGTGAATTATTAAGAGTAAACCAATTTAGTCATGTCACCCTAAGGGCAGAGTTCCATTTCTTAGAATTCTTGGTTGCAATCCCCGACTTAAACTGGTTTAAAATCATGGCACATTTACATCCTTATCAGGGCCCTGATCTGGCAGGTCCTTATGAACAAGGACATCGTAATATTATAGTATCACCAAATGCAGGGTCTGGCTGCTCTTTACTGAAAAGCCAATAAGCAGGCCTGGTTGGTGGAAAGGAAAATTTGTTTTATTTCAGATGCCAGCAACTAGGGTTGGGGGAGGGCAGATGTCCTGGAAACTAGAGAGGCAGGAGCTTTTTTTAGACAAAAGTGGGGGACAGTTACATATAGAAATAGCAGTCAGATCTGACAGTTATCTTTAAATTGGTTACTGGTGGCCTGCACAGCATCATCTTGGTAATTTTAGGTACAGTTAATCTTCAGATCCAGGGTCCATTTATTCCCATTTCTTCGAGGCCAGTTCTCGGAATTGTGGCAGCTTATGTCATGGGTACAGTCTGGTCAGCGTGTAATTAATTTTTCACCCTAACGTTTTAGTATCTACAAGACAGCTCACAGGATATGGCTCAGAATATTACCTATAGCTCTTGAGAAAGAACTAAAGTTTCTTGACTATACTTACTGACTACATTGTCATTATTTGGTCTCCTTGGATTGTTTTCCTTTGTTTCCACATTTCCTACTTCTCAAATTAAACTTATTTGACTACAGTTTTCCACAGACAAAGGCAAGTAAACGACATGAGGTTGTAGGGGGCGGGGGGTGGTGGATGGCAGGCAAGTACCATAGGGTCCTGCTGTTACAATAATCCCTAGCACCAGCCTGGAATTATTGGTCACAGCTTTTATTGCCATGGGATAAAAAAAAATCAGAACAAAACAACAAGCACCAAAATAGCAGAGTTGGGAGATGAAAGACAAAGAAAGCTGGTGCTAACTTGAAATACTTATCTCCTTTTAAATAACCCTAAGTCTGCAACCTGCCTTTTCTGTGCTTTGTGAAGTATTTATCTTGNTTATTGGTCACAGCTTTTATTGCCATGGGATAAAAAAAAATCAGAACAAAACAACAAGCACCAAAATAGCAGAGTTGGGAGATGAAAGACAAAGAAAGCTGGTGCTAACTTGAAATACTTATCTCCTTTTAAATAACCCTAAGTCTGCAACCTGCCTTTTCTGTACTTTGTGAAGTATTTATCTTGCAAGGAATAGATTGAATTCATAGAAAGCAGAGAACCCAGAAAGGATCTGCATGTCACCTGGTGACCTGAAATTAGAGTTTCTGGAATGAAGCAGACATCTGGAATTGAAGCTTTTCTGAGATACACAGACCAGGCCTGTTCAAAGTTTATCACCAAGCCTTTTTGGTGGTGACATACTGCAGATTATGTCCACAAGGAATGAACGTTGTGATTAGAGGTTTGAAACCTTCAAGCCCATCTCCAGGAAGGGGACAGCAGCTGGAGGTTGCATTCAATCACCGACATACAAAGACTCAACCAACCATGCCTGTGTAATGAGACTTCCATGACAATCCCTGTAGGACTGGAGTTTCCAGGAAGGTTAGCAAGAACTCATACACATGCCTGGAGGGTGGTGCACCACAACTCCCTGGGAGCAAAAGATCCTGCATTTGGGACCCAAGTACGTAGCTCGTATCTATTTATAGCCTTTTTTTTTTTTTTATAATTAAGCCAGAAATCTGGTAAGTAAAAAAATCAATGTTGGTTATTTCTCTCTCCCCTATCCAGGGGTGGACTTTGACTTTTAAGTGTTACTCTTGCTCTAGTAGATAGCTACATACAGGTTTCATCATTTCAACCATACACATCCCAGAAGTGTAGCCCAAACAAGCATAGTAGGGAATGGATTTTATGCATTACCCCTTTATTGCAAAGGGGTTTGCCTGACCAGCAAATCTAGCAGGCTTTTAATCAACTTAAGCCTCACTGGAGAAACTTCGAAGCATCACAAAAGAAAAAATTCTTTTCCCCCTAAAATCCATGCTCCCATCATCTCCACAGAGCTCCATTACTGAAAGTATGGTTAACTACCCTGTTTCCTCAGCAAGTTCGCTCAATGGGGATGGAAAACCCTACCACGTGCTACCAAGTTACCAGCTGTTTCTCAGTCGTGTCCAACTCTTTGCAATCCCATGGTGTGCAGAACGCCAGGCTTCCCTGTCCATCAACTCCCCGAGCTTGCTCAAACTCAATATTCATTGACTCCGTGACACTATGCCACCATCTTATTCTGTTGTCCCCTCCTTCTGCTGTCGATCTTTCCCTGTTACTAAGGTCTTTGCTAAAGTCAGTTCTTTGCATCAGGTGGCCCAAGTACTGGCTAATACTTAGCAAATTTCCATAGCAAAACTCTGTCCTTGAAAGGGTATACTTGATACTAACCCATTGTTTCAGAGGCTTCCCTGATAGTTCAGATGGCCTGCATTGCAAGAGACCTGGGTTCAATCCCAGTGCCACTAAGATCCCCTGAAGAAGAAAATAGCAACCCACTCCAGTACTCTTGCCTGGAGAACCCCATGTACAGAGGAGCCTGGCATCGCAGAGTAGGACACGACTGAGTGACTCACACACACACACCCCGTAAGAAGCCGTATGGATACTTAAAATCAGGTCTCTAACTCAAAGGAGCTAACTGATCTGTGTGCAGCACTCTTTTTGAGCAGCTAGTGGCTCTGAAAAGAGCCTTTGGAGTCAAAGATTAGCAATCACATACGCAAAAGAATTTAGGCACGTTCTCCACGAATTCGCCGTGCCAGCTGAATATCCTTAGGCATGATGGTGACACGCTTAGCATGGATGGCACACAGATTGGTGTCTTCAAAGAGACTGACTAGATACGCCTCGCATGCCTCCTGCAGCGCCATCACAGCAGAACTCTGAAAGCGCAGATCGGTTTTGAAATCCTGCGCAATTTCCCGCACCAGGCGCTGAAACGGCAGACTCCGAATCAGAAGTTCGGTAGACTTCTGGAAGCGGCGGATCTCGCGCAGTGCTACGGTCCCAGGCCGATAGCGATGAGGCTTCTTGACGCCACCGGTGGCTGGAGCGCTCTTACGAGCAACTTTGGTAGCTAGCTGCTTACGAGGCGCTTTGCCGCCAGTGGACTTGCGAGCAGTCTGCTTCGTTCGGGCCATGCCGCTACCGCTTCCGTCACCTAGATAACAGCAGCTGTCTCAGTCTCCTCCGTCCCCCACCAACGCGCATAAGCGCGAAGTCTGCCCTCTTTTATAGAGGGTGTCGCCTTCCCATTGGCCAATCGCTGGGTGGAGTGAGGGCACGCCAAGCTCTGATTGGTCCATGGAGGCATACTGCACGAGCGCCTGCCCCTTATTTTCGCGATGCGAGGGCTTGGCCTCACAGGCTGGCATCTTGGAGCTCATAGGGTTGCTCGAAAACCAAGTGGGTCTGGGTTGGATGAGGGTGGGCATCAGATTTGGGTTCAGGTGGGCGTCATTGTGTGTGTTGCATCTCCCTGTACAGCTCTCTTGTTTTTCCTCAGCATTCTCTTCCTTCCCTATGGGCTGATGGAAGAAAGTTCTAGAAGCTTACACTCTGTATTTGGCCTGTTCAGTTCAGTTCAGTCGCTCAGTCGTGTCTGACTCTGCGACCCCATGAATCGCAGCACGCCAGGCCTCCCTGTTCATCACCATCTCCCGGAGTTCACTCAGATTCACGTCCATCGAGTCCGTGATGCCATCCAGCCATCTCATCCTCGGTCGTCCCCTTCTCCTCCTGCCCCCAATCCCTCCCAGCATCAGAGTCTTTTCCAATGAGTCAACTCTTCGCATGAGGTGGCCTGTAGGTGGTGACAATTTGAATTTTCTTGATGGTTAAAGGAATTCCCTCTATCGTTGTGCCCTGCAATGAACCATCTTCGCCAAATGACTTTGATGACACTCAAGATGGGGGTGGGGAGGTGGGGGCGTGGGAGTGGGGTGGGAAGGGAAGTGGGAGAAGCAAAAATAAAGATGAAGTAGAGGACCAAAGGGAGGACCTCTGGCAGGATACTGCCCCCCCACCACCCCGCAAGACATACCCTCTTCCCTGATTGGCCTTCGGCACGTGCTCTTTGCATTCCTCTCCCTGATTGGTGGCAGGTAGAAGCCCTATTTTGCATAAAGCTGAACCACAAGGAGTCTTCAGCATGTATATAAAGGAAAAAAAAGAAGCAGGACGTAGACCTCTTCAGGGTTGGTCCTCTCTCCTGTTATGACGGTGTATTATCTATTACATTTTTGATAGTTTTGTTTGCCTGAGCTCTTACTGGGCCATAACTAGTTTGCTATTTCAAACTTGCTATACCAGAGAAAAGCTGAGGTAATCCTGCATGCTTGAGCTGTAGTTAATTTGGTGTTTCAAATCTTTTATGTTGAGAACCTGCTGAGAGAAATAAACCAGCCTGAAAGTTCTGATGTGGGAGTGGGGTGGGAAGGGAAGTGGGAGAAGCAAAAATAAAGATGAAGTAGAGGACCAAAGGGAGGACCTCTGGCAGGATACTGCCCCCCCACCACCCCGCAAGACATACCCTCTTCCCTGATTGGCCTTCGGCACGTGCTCTTTGCATTCCTCTCCCTGATTGGTGGCAGGTAGAAGCCCTATTTTGCATAAAGCTGAACCAAAAGGAGTCGTCAGCATGTATATAAAGGAAAAAAATGAAGCAGGACGTAGACATTTTCAGGGTTGGTCGTCTCTTCTGTTATGACGGTGTATTATCTATTACATTTTTGATAGTTTTGCTTGCCTGAGCTCTTACTGAGCCATAACTAGTCTGCTATTTCAAACTCTTGCTATAGCAGAGAAAAGCTGAGGTAATCCTGCATGCTTGAGCTGTAGTTAATTTGGTGTTTCAAATCTTTTATGTTGAGAACCTGCTGAGAGAAATAAACCAGCCTGAAAGTTCTGAACAAGATGCTTATCTGCTCAGCTTTGGTTCAGTATTCTATCTCTGGGCCCTAACCTGGGAACTGGCTGGGCTCAGGGTGAAGCCTTCCCTGACCTACCGTCCCATCGACTGCCCTGGCATTCCACTTCCTCATACCCGATTCTTCCTAGTCTTGCTCACTTCTCAGTATAAAAGAAGATCCTTCACTACCTAAACCTGTGAGAGGCTTATAGACCTTAATGACATAGCTGAAAGTCACCAGAATGTGCCATCCCCAAATACTATGCTACTTGAGCGGAAGGATTGTTTTAAACTAGACACTTGAAAAACAGCTGATGCGAGAGCACTCTGAGGTCTCCTCCTTCTTACTGAAAACGGGAGTTAAAATCTCCCTCGTGAAAGATGCCTGCCCTATGCAAGAAGAAACAGTCTTGTCATCAAAGGTGAAATATTAAGACCAAAGAGGATTCTGTACAACCTGACCTTACTAAGATAATTCCGGTCTTGTATCTTCCCAATTCTCAGTATAAAAGAAGATCCTTCACTACCTAAACCTGTGAGAGGCTTATAGACCTTAATGACATAGCTGAAAGTCACCAGAATGTGCCATCCCCAAATACTATGCTACTTGAGCGGAAGGATTGTTTTAAACTAGACACTTGAAAAACAGCTGATGCGAGAGCACTCTGAGGTCTCCTCTTTCTTACTGAAAACGGGAGTTAAAATCTCCCTCGTGAAAGATGCCTGCCCTATGCAAGAAGAAACAGCCTTGTCATCAAAGGTGAAATATTAAGACCAAAGAGGATTCTGCACAACCTGACCTTACTAAGATAATTCCGGTCTTGTATCTTCCCAAGTATATTTTAGTCATTTTTCCATAATTGCCTTTCTTTGTTCCATCTAACACAAAAGCATTTAGGTTTTGTCTGTGGGTATTCATTTCCTTATGAGGGCTCCTGAGTCATGGTGGAACTTTCATGCTTTGCTCTTATTAATTTATCTTCTGTTAACAGAGCCCCAGCTAAGAACTAAGATGGGTAGGAGAAAAAATTTTCCTTTCCTATTGCAATAGCCCTTTCTCCTCCCTTGCAATAATCTTTTCAAATGAAAATCTGTGCTTACTATATCTGGATTTGCTTTTCATTTGACAGTGATTGTTGCGCAAAGTCCTGCCACCCTCTTCAAGTCAGGTGTGGTTGGCTAGGAAAGAGGCAGGAGGACTGGAGGGGCCATTCTAAGCAAGCCCTGGTGTGCATGATGTGGGTCTGACTAGGGACAGACTCTTCATCTGACTGGGGCACATTAGTTAATCTCAAAGCCATCACTCATTCAGAATAGGTAGTGTCAGAATCTCTGCATGTTCCCAGGGTTAAAGAGTATAATGACGGATGGATAGATGATGATAGTTTGGTAAAGCTCAAGACTATTTAAAAATATTTTTAATGCATAAAGTGGAATGCCTCAGAATGTTTTTAAATATGTAAAAAAATGTTTTAAATACAAAGAATCAATTATATTGAAGTTACCAAAATATATACAAACTATCAAAATATAAATTTGTCACATCATTATAAATGTGTATCTTTATCAATGATTTAACAACTTCTAATTGGAAAAGACTTACAACTACTGTCATTTCAAAGTAGTTATGGGCATTAAAGATATTTAGAGATCTCTGTCATGGCTGTACTGTGACATGATTCCATACCCTATCCTCTATTAAGCTTTCCAATTTTAAAATGATTTTCCTAGAGTTTGAAATATAGGTTTATAGCCAATCTCAGTCCACTTTCAAATGACACTTTCAATTCCATGGGTTAGCGCAGGTAACTTATAAATAGTAATAACAGAATACTACCATTTCCTCCCTTCCATCCCTAACATTGCTGTCATTATCATCCAATCTATTGTTGCCGTTACTATTTGGACAGTTATCAGTTATTAAGAATAGCTAATTTTTTTGAGCTGGGTCAAAGAGAATCTTGCTGTGATATATGTCAGAGTATACTGCCAATCTTTTCCTCTGAGAGCTTTATAGTTTCTGGCCTTACATTTTAATCTTTAATCCATTTTGAGTTTATTTTTGTGTATGGTGTTAGAAAGTATTCTATTTTCATTGTTTTACATGTAGCTGTCCAGTTTTCCCAGTACCACTTCTTGAAGAGGCTGTCTTTTCTCCATTATATATTCTTGCCTCCTTTGTCAAAGATAAGATGCCCATAGGTGCTTGGCTTTATCTCGGCTATCTTGTTACATTGCTCTACATTTTTAGTTTTGCGGCAATACCATACTGTCTTAATGACTGTAGCTTTGTTATAAGCTGAAGTCAGGAAGGTTGATTCTTCCAGCTCCATTCTTTTTTTTCCTCAAGACTGCTTTGTCTGTTCGGGGTCTTTTATCTTCTCCTTCACTTTTGATGAATAATTTTGTTGGATACAAATTTCTAGGTTAGTGATTTTTTAAAATACAATAATTTGTATATATGTCATGCCACACTTTCTTTCATGATTTCTGATGAGAAGTCTTAACTTTGTCTGTAGTGTTGCCCCACCCTCCACCCTGGTTCTTTCAAGGTATTTTCATCTTCGATTTTCTGTAACAGAATATAACGTGCCTCAGCGTAGATTTCTTTTTTACTGGTGGTCTCTGAACCTCCTGGATCTGTAGTTTAGTCTCCATCATTTTGGAAAATTCTCAACCATTCAAATATTTCTTCTCCTCTCTCCTCTCCTCTTTCTATTCTAATTACACATATGCTACAGCTTTTGTAATTATCCCAGTCCTAGGATATTCTATTTATTATTATTCCTTTTCCATTTTGGATTTCAGTTTGGGAGATTTCTATTGACAGGATGATGTAGGAGGAGAACAGCTTAGCTCAGCCCAGATCTGATGGCACTAGGAACTGGGTGACCCAGGACTTCAAGTGCTAATCCCAAGTTCCTCTGCTCTCCCTAGTCCAGGGGAGCACAGAAACTTTGGGGGATGAATCCATTTGCTTTTTCATTTGGAAAATTCTTGAATTTGTTGGTGAATATATAGAAACTGATACTGCAGGGAGGAAAGACTAGATGTGCGGCAGAGGCTGGGTACAGGCCACACCTAGGGAGAGGTGAGATCGCCTATTAGACTTGAGCCAGGCTAAACTGAGAATTCCAAAAACTAGGAACACTTTGTTTGCAGTGAGCATGGATGCTTCTGAGGCTGCCCAGACTGCATTCTTCTTCTGGGATCTCCCTCCCACTTCATCTTTCTTAATAAAGTGCCCTCCCATGGGAATATGGGGAGAATGACCAAAATAATTCCGTTGAAGGGAATGTATGATATGTGTCAGTTGGTTGGGAAGAGGGCTTGAAACTCCACTGAGGCAGGCAGAAGGAAAGGCTATGGCTACCCAAAAGACTCCATGCCCCTCTCCCAACATGGTCTCTGAGGGATGCTACTGTGCAGGCAGGCCAGCCCACACTCCACCTACTGGATAAAAGTGATGGAGACACAAACTCCTCTTCTTTTTAGTGCATATCCTTGTAATTAGGTTCATGTATCTTTTTAAATCAAGGTGAAATTCACATAAACCATTCTAAAGAGAGCAATTCAGTGACATACAGGCATTCACAATCACCTCTTTCCATCTCTGAAATATTTTCATTACCCGAAAAGTGAACAATACTCCATATTCCTCTAATACCCAACAACTAACTCGCAACAACTAATCTACTGTCCTTATGAATTTGTTCTGTTAGCGATCATATAAACAGGATCATACAATATGTGACTTTTAGTGTCCAGCTTCTTTAACTTAGCACATTTTTGAAGTTCATCCATGAACACGTCATTCCTTTTTATGACTGAATAGTATTCCACTATATGGATAGACCACATTTTATCTATTCCTCTGTTATAGACATTTGGGCTGTTTCTATCTTTGGGATGCTGCTGTGGATGTGAGATGGGTGTCTGGGTAGCCAAGTCCTTCTATGTATCTGGGGGATAGAATGGCTGGGCCATACACTGTTTTCTTCTTTAAGCATGAGTCTGATGAGCTTTCTCTATGCAAGGCAGGCAGCTCTGCATATTGCATCCTTTCCAAAACTGATAACCCTGATAGATGATCAGACCAGACCTGCCCAGCAGAACTTTCTGTAATGATGGAGACCTTCTATATCTGTTCTGTCCATGTGGTAGCCATCAGCCATGTGTGGCTAGGACGACTGAGAAATTGCACCTTTGTATTTAATTTTAATTAATTGAAAATTAATCAGGGCTTGTGGCTATATAAACTCAGCCTTAGAAGTGACAGAAGGAGGGCTTCCTCTTGGAGCACCTCCCACCTCATGCTTCCTAGCTAACATTCCACCTGAGGAACTGAAAACCTGGAGCTCAGTGATGATACTTGGAAGACCCAAGCTCTCTGTTCCTGAGAAACCTTTCTTTCTTTAACACTGAAGGGGGTGAAGACATACAATGACCTTCACGAACATCAATACAAAAATAAAAGTTTAAAGTAGAATTGAAGGCTGTCACTGGAAACACAATGTACAGATCTCCACAAGACTCTATAATCTCTTGCATAATCCTTGCAGTTTGTTTCATTAAAATGGTCCCATTAGGCAATGTGAATGCTACTATCTACCTACACTGCAGAGGAGTTGGGTGGTGTTTCCACCCACACTGATGGTTCTTATCAATCTTTGGTGCAAACAGTTTTATATTGCTAGGATATTTTCTAAAGACTAGCAAATACGTGGTTAGCTCTAGCGTCTAGGGAGCCCTGGTTTGAGTACATCTACTTAAAAGTGAAGTCGCTCAGTCATGTCTGACTCTTTGCGACCCCATACTGTAGCCTACCAGGCTCCTCTGTCCACAGGATTTTCCAGGCAATAGTACTGGAGTGGATTGCCATTTCCTTCTCCAGGGAATCTTCCCAACCCAGGGCTCGAACCCTGGTCTCCCGCATTGTAGACAGACGCTTTACCGTCTGAGCCACCAGGGAACCCCAATTTTGTAAGATAAATACTTGTTATGTAACATTCCTAAATTGTTTTAGTGGCCTGTATTATAATAAAAAAAAATTAATGGAATCAGTAAAGATGACAACAGGAATAACATTTACTAAACTCATAGTGTGCTGGAGATTTTTAAACATGGGGATTACTATGGAATTACTCATTTAATTCCTTAACCCAATAAAGTAAGTGCTATTAACACCTTCACTTCTCAGTAGACTTTGCAGAAGTTTATCTGGTACACTCCACCCGTTATTTGTAACAGCATGTGGAATTCACGAACAATCATCTTTTGAAATATCCACATATATATTACTTAAATCTGGTCCTAACACTGTTCATTTTAAATTTACTGAATTCACAAAAGTAATTTTATCAAATTCAATGTACTAATAATTTTGATCTCTTATTAACGTTTAACCAACCCAAATATAGTAATTTAAACTCCTTTAAATAATTATTCTATATACAATAAAATTTCCTTTAAAAATGTGCACCTATTTTCAAAATGTAAACTGATACATTTCAAATGCTGAAAATACATCTAGCAAGACATACCCTTCCCAAGACCTTAGAATTCACAATACAATAGACAATTCTGATCTCATGTTCTCTAAAAACCTAACTTGTGCATTCACACCCTTTAAGATGTAAATCACGTTTATCTATCAGAACCTCAAATGGCAGATTTTCTTCTAAGATTAAATGCTTTCAATACCAATGCAATGTATGGATTTTTCCTGGAATAAGAAACCAGCCCGTACTTGGCGTCTGAATGTCACAGTAATGACTTCCCGGAGTCAAAAGTAGCTTGTCACCGACAATAACAAATTCTTAAGAATGAATGGGATTAAAACTCCATGACCTTGGGGGTGAGATTCAAGAGAAAATGTCATTCGCTGCTGCAAACGAACACACAGCCCACTGAGCCCCTGCAGCTAAGTCGCTTCAGTCGTGTCCGACTCTGTGCGACCCCATAGACGACAGCCCATCAGGCTCCACCTTCCCTGGGATTCTCCAGGCAAGAACACTGGAGCGGGTTGCCATTTCTTTCCCGCAAGCCCAGCCTTGCTCAGATTCGCACAGAAACGCGCTGCGAAACGTATAGCCCTTGGACAGTACGGCTCTTTTCCAGACACTGTGGGTGGCTCTGAAAAGAGCCTTTGGTGTCAGGGGGCCCCTGGGGAGCACGACCGTTTCCGGCCCGCCTCCGCCGCCTCACTTGCCCTTGGCCTTGTGGTGGCTCTCCGTTTTCTTGGGCAGCAGGACGGCCTGGATGTTGGGCAGGACACCGCCCTGCGCGATGGTCACGCGACCCAGCAGCTTGTTGAGCTCTTCATCGTTACGGATGGCTAACTGCAGATGGCGTGGGATAATACGCGTCTTCTTGTTGTCGCGCGCCGCGTTGCCCGCCAGCTCTAGGATCTCAGCCGTCAGGTACTCCAACACGGCTGCCAGATAGACAGGCGCGCCAGCACCCACACGCTCAGAATAATTACCTTTGCGGAGCAGCCGATGCACTCGGCCCACAGGAAACTGCAAGCCCGCGCGCGAAGAGCGCGACTTCGCTTTCGCGCGCGCCTTGCCGCCCTGTTTGCCTCGGCCTGACATCTCCCAGTCACACACAACAACAAATCAGAGCCAAAAAACCGAACACAACCAACAAACCCACTGTACGCAGAGAGTCCTTATATATAGTCTTGAAGTAGTGCAGGCGGCGCCGCCCGATTGGGTAGTGATGTTGACCAACCAGAAAAGAAAGTCGCCATTTCCCCCTAATTTGCATCTGCCTTTTCCAGTGATGACGTTGCGCGTTGCCTGATCCTATCAGAAATTAAAAACTCTGGATCCTTCATTTGAATACAGGACGTATAAGTTGAGTTACTCTGCTAACAGATTTCTTTTCTATCTGAAGGATCCGCCGTCATGCCTGATCCGTCCAAATCAGCTCCCGCACCCAAGAAGGGCTCTAAAAAAGCTGTTACTAAAGCGCAGAAGAAAGATGGCAAAAAGCGAAAGCGCAGCCGCAAAGAGAGTTATTCCATCTACGTGTATAAGGTGTTGAAGCAAGTGCACCCGGACACCGGTATCTCTTCCAAGGCTATGGGCATCATGAACTCGTTCGTGAACGACATCTTCGAGCGTATCGCTAGCGAGGCCTCCCGTTTGGCGCACTACAACAAGCGTTCTACCATCACGTCCCGGGAGGTGCAGACGGCTGTGCGCCTGCTGTTGCCCGGCGAGTTGGCCAAACACGCTGTCTCGGAAGGTACCAAAGCTGTCACCAAATATACCAGCTCTAAATGAGGTGCACCTCGGTGCCCGGAAACCCAAAGGCTCTTTTCAGAGCCACTCACAAGATCGAGAAAGGGTGTCGAACACGTGAAGGGTTTGTTATGTAAAAGCATTCCTTGTCTACTTCGTAGCGGCTCCTAGGTTACTAGGAGGGCGCCCGGATTGTTCCCCCTACCCCCACCCCACCCCCTGATCCATAGACGTGTGCGCGCGTGTGTATGTGAGCAGAATGCGAAAGCGTACCCGTATTTTATCAGAGGTCGGGGATGGGCTGGCGAGAAGAAATAACAGTGCGGGAAACAACGAAAAGGCTGCGTGTCCACCCCTGCTTCCGCTCAAAGCTATCGACGCTTCACTAAGTAAAATAAGAACCTTGAGTTCAAGTGTTTTCAGGGTCTGGAGAGTGCCATTTCCGAGGCTTCTGGGCATGGTAACAATTTTGTGTGCGCATGATGTTCGCCTGTGGGTGGGTGGCACGGGCCATCACCACCCCCACCCCCTCATCCCTCGCTTCCCCAGAGGGACCGTATGCCATTCGAATACCTCCGTGTTCATTAATGAGTGAGCCCGAAGATGCACTGAAAGACGCTCTGGGTGAACCCCCCGGGGGTGTTGTACAGCTTTGGCGCTGGCGCCTGGCGATGCATCTCCGCCCAGACCAGATAGCTTTATTCTAAGGCAATGAACATTTACGGGAGGATGTTTGCATGTCTGGATTCTTCAAAGGCGGGATGTTTGAAACCGAAAGGAAAATGGAAGCGTGGTGGAAACAGCACTCGGTGCTCGAGAACTGGATGTAATAAGCCCACCCAGGCTGCATATAGTTAGGGGCGGGGGTGGGGAGAGGAGGGCAATGTAAGAAAAAAATAACCTTTTTCTCAGCAAATGTAAACTTCCACTTCAGCCCCATTATTCTCAGTGACGTACTAGTGACGCAGAATTTTCCCTTTGAGTTCTGGCATTCATTTGGCAAGTGTCATCTTAGTTAAAGTGCTTTAGCGTGAAGAGTACACTCTGAGGAAGACATCGCCTACCTTTTTTGCCTTTTTTTTTTTTTTNCCTTTTTCTCAGCAAATGTAAACTTCCACTTCAGCCCCATTATTCTCAGTGACGTACTAGTGACGCAGAATTTTCCCTTTGAGTTCTGGCATTCATTTGGCAAGTGTCATCTTAGTTAAAGTGCTTTAGCGTGAAGAGTACACTCTGAGGAAGACATCGCCTACCTTTTTTGCCTTTTTTTTTTTTTTTAAATGTAAGAAGGGGAGTTCAAATAATCACTTTCTTGAGCTGTTCTGAGAATTAGATGTGTTGAAAGATCGTGTCATCTCGGGCAAGGAACTGACGTTCAATTAAAGGCTAACAACCGGGCTTTTGCAAATCATCTATAAGGTTGCATGCTTGATTCGGTTGGAAGGACTGGGGAGAAAACGTGCCCACTGCCACTGTGTCCTCAACCACAGCGGCTGGAAAACGCCCACCTCATTCCTTTTTCTACATGGGTCCACTGTAAAAGAATTTCTAAAACCCCAAACATTTTAAAGTTGGCGTTCAAAATACTTTATGGTTAGTTAATAGTTGCAAGAATGCAAATCCCAAGATAGGACTTTTTACAAAACAAAATGGTCTCACATCAGCTTTTTATTTTTTTAATATAAATTTATTTATTTTAATTGAAAGCTAATTGCTTTACAATATAGTATTGGTTTTACCATACGTCAACATGAATCTGCCACGGGTGTACACGTGTTCCCCATCCTGAACCCCCCTCTTACCTCCCTCCCCATACCATCCCTCTGGGTCATCCCAGTGCACCAGCCC
>SJYT01007423.1:0-30280 GCA_006410635.1 Cephalophus harveyi | reverse complement strand
TACACAGTGGAGTATAAAGTTTTTTTCAAATTTCTTGACTTTCCAAATCGGGAAAGGAGTACGTAAAGGCTATATATTGTCATCCTGCTTATTTAACTTATATGCAGAGCAGAGTACATCATGTGAAATGCCAGGCTGGATGAAGCATGATCTGCAATCAAGATTGCCAGGAGAAATATCAATAACCTCACATAGGCAGATGACACCACACTTATGGCACAAAGCAAAGAAGAACTAAAGAGCCTCTTGATGAAAGTGAAAGAGGAGAGTAAAAAAGCTGGCTTAAAACTCAACATTCAGAAAACGAAGATCATGGCATTCAGTCCCATCAGCTCATGGCAAGTAGATGGGGAAACTGGTGGAAACAGTGACAGACTTTATTTTGAGGGGCTCCAAAATCACTGCAGATGGTGATTGCAGCCATGAAATTAAAAGACACTTGCTCCTTAGAAGGAAAGTTATGACCAATCTGGAAGGAAAGTTATGACCAATCTAGACAGCATATTAAAAAGCAGAGACATTACTTTGCCAACAAAGGTCTGTCGAGTCAAAGCTATGGTTTTTCCAGTGGTCTTGTATGGATGTAAGAACTGGACCATAAAGAAAGCTGAGCACCAAAGTATTGATGCTTTTGAACTGTGGTGTTGGAGAAGACTCTTGAGAGTCCCTTGGACTGCAAGGAGATCCAACCAGTCCATCCTAAATGAGATCAGTCTTGAATATTCATTGGAAGGACTAATGCTGAAGCGGAAACTCCAATACTTTGGCCACCTGATGCGAAGAACTGACTCATTGGAAAAGACCCTGATGCTGGGAAAGACTGAAGGTGGGAGGAGAAGGGGACGACAGAGGATGAGGTGGTCGGATGGCATCACTGACTGAATGGACATGAGTTTGAGTAAACTCCGGGAGTTGACAATGGACAGGGACGCCTGGCGTGTTGCAGTCCATAGCGTCGCTAAGAGTCGGACACGACTGAGCGACTGAACTGAACTGACCCCAGAAGCACTGTTACAGAGACAGTTCTTAGAGGACCTTGAGAAATGCAGATGTAGTCCAGTTGCCTCATTTAACAGATTAAGAAACAAAGAACACAAGATTGATGCTACTTTTCCAGGGCAGTGCCAAGATCAGGGCATAAATATCCCAATTCCCAATGTCCTTTCTTCTATGTCACTGAACTTTTTCCTAGTGAATACTGATCTGTGGACTTGGACAGAAGGCCTCTGCAGATAATCATTCAAGAAACCTGAATTTGAGTTTGAATGTAACTTCTGACATAATGATGTATTTAATCCTCATATAAAATATACCAAATACTATACAAAGTTTTGGATTTGGCCTATGAATGGAGTATTCAAATAAAGAAAAGAATTCTTATGAATTGAATATATTTAAATTCTCGCATCAACAAAACTCTTCCACAGGTTAACAGAGTCTGGTCAATACTTATCATCATGAACAGTAGCTCACAAAAGTGTAAGCAAGAACATGGACAAAGGAAACCTTTAGAAACACCAAATTCTCAGCTAGAATATCTGTCTCCCTGTTTTCCGACCACTTATGAAAAATACAATTTCATTTTTTCTTTCCATAAGAATAGGAGTACCAAAGCAATTATCCTTCAACTAAAAAAATTTTTTAAAAAGCAATAAAGAATGAAAATGCTTGAATAAACAGGTATTTTCAACTTCTTAAAAAAAAAAAAGCACAAGTACCAGCTACATACAGGATGGCCCATTAAACAATCTTAGAAAAACAAGTAGATTTTTAATATAAGCAGCTCTCAAATATTTCATAAGATATACTTACACTATATTTTTTCTCTATATCGGGCAATTCTGCCTATGAAGAATACTCACTCTTGGTGAAAAGGCCTTCAGGAAAGTAACAGATAAATATGTCATTAGAAAGCAAAAGTTGACACTTCCCTGGTGGTCCAGTGGCTAAGAATCTGTGCTCCCAACCCAGGAGACCCAGGTTCAATCCCTGGTCACAGAACTAGATCCTACATGCCAAAACTAAGACAGCGCAGCCAAATAAATATATAAGAAAGTATAGCTTGATAGTAAGGAAAAGCCAGAAAAGGCTTATTATCATTCAATAACTGAAGCTCATTCTGAGATTTAAACTCAACCATCAGAGATGAGAGACTAAGGAATACATTTATGGATGAAATTATATTTCCTACATTCCCGATTTAAGCCTCAATGAAATCTACCAAAAGCCAACCTGTGTTTTAAAATGGAAGTCTGTATCTATGTCAGAGCTAACAAAAATTTTAAGAACTATTCCATACATAACCCATGTATGGATTAGTTTCTTTGTGTATGAATAAAACTGTTCAATATGTGTCTGCTCCAGACTGTGTTGTCAGTCCTGAGCTCCAAGCCTGGTATATGTTAGCATTCAGGAAACTTGTGAATAAATGAATGAATGAACAGTCAATTCCCACCACGTTCTTACATTGGCACCACTGACCAACATTAGGGAAAGAAAACTAAAATGTTTTCATGACCCAGACTGGTAAGGTAAGAGGTGTGCTGCTGGGGAAATTCACTAACAGTCCAGTGGTTAGGACTCCATACTTCCACTGCTGTGGGCCCAGGCTCAATCCCTGGTTAGGGAAACAAGATCCTGCAAACCGCACAGTGTAGTGAAAAGAAAAAGAGAGAGAGAGATGTCCTGCTGGAATATATTAAGGAATGGTGGAACACGCAGCAAACTACACAGTACTTGCCTCTCACCTGTGTGCAAACTCTGGTCAAGATAAGCAATATAGAAGGAAGAAAAGTGATGGAGCTGAACAAAACAATTAATAAAAGCTGACTAAGTGTACTGAGAATCCAAAATTGAAAAGACCCTGAAATCTCATCACCACCATTGAGGGACAGGCCCGCCTTGAAAGGGGGGAAATGAACTATAAGGGGATGGACAACAGTTAAAACTCTATTTAAAATACACTGGAGACGAGTAGCATCTCATTCCAGAAATAGATACTTATTTATCTGTTTATGAACTATTTTTTCCTCTACTGAGTAATTAAAGATATAAACCTTACAGGTATTAAAGAATTATATCATTCAAGATGGACTTTAGTGTCCCAAGGGAAAAAAAAANCTCTATTTAAAATACACTGGAGACGAGTAGCATCTCATTCCAGAAATAGATACTTATTTATCTGTTTATGAACTATTTTTTCCTCTACTGAGTAATTAAAGATATAAACCTTACAGGTATTAAAGAATTATATCATTCAAGATGGACTTTAGTGTCCCAAGGGAAAAAAAAACACCTTCTTATGAGAAAGTGATAAATTCCAAATATGAGAAGGCCATGATGAGAGTTAACCGCGTGCTTAAGTCCAAAGCCAGATTTCAGTGTTCCTGGGCCAGATTCATCCAGAATCAGACCTTCTTTGAGAATTTGACTTGATAATTAACTGCTGATTTAGCTCCCTACTGCATTCCTAAAGTAGAAAAATGAGAGACTCAATGCAAGGTAACCGAGTGTAGGGCTATCCTTAATCCATCCTGCCAGTGTACATCTCTGTCTTGTTTATTCTTCCTGGAAGCAGAAGCCAAGTCATGGGCAGGCCTGTGATGGGTAGAGAGGGATGGAGCAGAAGCAGGTAGGAAGAGCCTTCAGTCCTTGGTGCAGAACAACACCTATGAAAAGAAAGAAGGCAGGCAGATTAGGTAGGAAGAGCCTTATTCCACAGCAGTTTTGAGAAATTTCAACCAGACCAATGGTTGATTAAAAGTTTTAAGGCAAAGGAATCTTGCGTTAAGCAAAAACGTGCCAATACTAGTAGTCTCCATCATGTCGGGTCTTGACTGAAAGCAGCCCAGGAGAAGCCTGGTCTCAGCATGAGGGCAGCGGAGTAACCAGACTAGTGGCAGCTGGTGCTGCCCATCACCTGCACTCTCAGCTGCAGGTCCTCCTGATGGAGAGCTTCGCTGTGCACTTCCATGGTCGCTATGTCATCACAGACATATGCCAAAGTGGCACGGGGACTCAGGATCAAATCATGTTGTATGCTGAGACATCTCAAATGTGACAAGATGTTAATGAAAACTTTGTAAAATGTATTAACTGAGGCACTGCTTTCTGAAACAGACCATGCAAAACATAATTTACCACTTGCTACATGATTCAGTGTCTTTGCTTATAAGATTAATTATTAGACCCTCAGGTAATGACAATAATGTCCTCAGGAACCACTGGTGTGTGCTAGCTCTTCTGCTAAGTGGTGTAAGTCTAGTTATTAGGCTGGTAACATTTTTGTCATTTTATAGTTTCATAATCCCCCCATCGGATGACCATCTGTCCCTGCTTTATTTATTTTTGGCTGTGCTGGGTCTTCGCTGCCACACATGGGCTTTCTCTAGTTGCAATGAGCAGAGCTCCTCTTCATGGCGGTGCACCAGGTTCTCATTGTGGTGGCTTCTCTTGTGGAGCAGAGGTTCTAGGCACACAGGCTTCAGTGGCGCGGTGCACGGCTCAGTAGTTGCAGTGCACGGGCTTAGTTGCTCCACGGTGTGTGCCTGGACCAGGGATGGAATCTGTGTCCCCTACATTGGCAGGAGGATTCCAATCCACCATACCACCAGGGAAGACCTGTCACTGCTTTCCACTGTTAAATGTTCCTACCTCTACAAGTCTTCCCTGTTTATGGTACATTTTTGGTATAAAAATGTTCAATTTAATATAAAAATAGAAAGAATGGTATGAATGAGATTCCCAGATAATCACCAGCTTCCACAACTATTAACACTTGACTAATCTTGTTTCATTTATACTCCACCCATTTTCCCCTTCCTCTAAAATATTCAGAAGCAAATCCCCAGATATCACATTATTTGATTGTAAATATTTTGGTATATATTTACTGTAAATATATATTTATATGCATTTATATCTTTATAATATAGTTTATATATTAATACAGTAAATAATAAATTTCAGAATGTATATACTGTAAATATTTCAGTATATAGTTTTTAAAACATAGTATCATTATTTCAAAAGAACCATACTACCATTGTCAAGACATTTTAATAATAATTACTTACCATCAAATATCCAAATATTCATATTTCTCCAATTGGTTCATAAATTTTACATGTGCTTTTTCAACAAGGAGCCAAATTAGATCCACACATTGCTATTAACTGACATATCTTTTTTAATCTACATTTCCCCTCCCTCTCTTTTTCCTCTCCTGTTGGTAACATACTTGTTGAATATAACAAGTTGCTTTTCCTGTAGCATTTCCACCTCATAGATTTTGCTGATTTTATCTCTGTGAAGGCATTTTAAGGTATCATTCATTCCTTCTGTATTTCTTGTAAAAGGATCTACATCCTTGAGTAGATCTTCTAGTAGACTTACTATAAAAATATTTTTTTATTTATATGTTTATAATATAAATACATATAAATATAAAATATATATTTACAGTAAGTATATGCCATGGTATATATTGGTAGGCTCACAGGGAAAATATTCCAAACTTCCTGACAGTCTCTCAGTTTGGCTTTAGGCTTTATACTTGAATGGAGTGTAGCTGAGTATAATACACCTTCCTCACTATTTTCCTTTTGCTACTTTCTGCAAATCACAAATTTGGATAGTAATTACCAGAATCAGGCTTCCAATCCATGTCTGTTCTGAGTATTTCTAGGTTTAGTCTTTTGGAGAGGGATCATACTACAGAGACACCTGATTGAGAGATACCAAAATTCCAATTCTCTCATTCACTCTTACCTTTTACAAACCACTTAAATATAAATTATTCCAATTCCTCATCTGTAAAGCAAGGAAATAAGAACTAAGGTTTTCTCCTGTTTCAACAAAGTCACATGAACAGAGACCATATGTCTTTCTCAAAAAAATTATTTCTAAGAATGAATTCATTCACGAGCTATAATCTGATCCCATCTTGGGTGAGAAAAACTCCATGTTTAATGAATTCAGGTGACCACTACCACTAATGCCACTGAATCTTAGGAACTACAAACATAAAAGACAAAAGTTTAATGTTGAAAGCAATAATACAATTGAGAGTAATTTTTATTGTTTATAGTAAATTTGCTAAAGATGCATATTATTTTACCAAGCAATTTTATCACCAAAAGCTAATAAAATATTTTTACCTGTGAATATATGTATTTTTTAATCTTGAGATTCAATTAACATTCATTTATTGAGATATGATTGACAAAATATATATATTTAAATAGTATGTGATTTTTTGAAGATGTAAAACATTATGATTTAATATACATGTATAGTGACATGATTATGATAATCAAGTTAACACACATTAATTTACACACATAGTTATCTTTGTGTGTGTGTGATATGAACATTTAAGATCTAGCATCTTAGCAACTTAAAGCATACAATACAATATTGCCAAGTATAGTTAACATGCTGTACGTTAGATTCCAGAATTTATTCATCTTAAAACTGAAAAATTTGTACCCTTTGACCAACAACTTCCCATTCCCTCCCACCCCCAGACCCTGGCAGCCACCATTCTCCTCTCTGAGTCCTATGAGTTCACATTCTCAGATTGCACACGGTGAGAACAGGCAGTCTGTCTTTCTATGTCTGGTGCATCCCACTTAACATAATGTCCTCCAGGTCCATCCATGTCACCACAAATGTCAAGAATTCTTTATTTTATTGCTGAATAACATTCCACTGTAGATACATTTTATTTATCCATTTATCCACTGATAGAAATGTAGGTAGTTTTCATATCTTGGCTATTGTGAATAATGCTGGAAGGAACATGAGGATGCAGATACCTCTTTAAGATACAGATTTCATTTCCTTTGGGCATATATCCAGAAGTGGGATTGCTAGATCATATGGTAGTTTTATTTTTAATTTTTTTAAGAACTTCTGTACTGTTTTCCATAATGGCTGTACCAATTTACATTCCTACCAACTATGTATGAGGATTTCCTGTTCTCCAAACTCCAACCAGTGTTTGTTATCTCTTGTCTTTATAACCATCTTAACGTCTTTGACGGAGAAGGCAATGGCACCCCACTCCAGTACTCTCACCTGGAAAATCCCGTGGATGGAGGAGCCTGGAAGGCTGCAGTCCATGGGGTTGTGAAGAGTCGGACACAACTGAGCGACTTCACTTTCATTTTTCACTTTCATGCATTGGAGAAGGAAATGGCAAACCCACTCCAGTGTTCTTGCCTGGAGAATCCCAGGGACAGGGGAGCCTGGTGGGCTGCCGTTTATGGGGTCACACAGAGTCAGACATGAATGAAGCGACTTAGTTTAACATCTTTGAGGTAATGTCTCACTATGGTTTTGATTTGCATTTACATGATGAATAGTAATAAGCACTTTTTCGTATACCTGTTTGTCACTTGTATGTCTTCTTAGGGAAAATGTCTACTCAGTTCTTCTGCCTGTTTTCTAATCAGGTGACTTGGTCTTTACTATTGAGCTGTATGAGGACCTTATATTTCTTGGGTATTAACCTCCTACTGGATAGATGTTTGCAAATATTTTTCTCCCATTCCACAGGCTGCTTTTTCATTTTGTTGACTGTTTCTTTTGCTGTACAAAAGTTTGTTGTAGACCTACTGCTGATTTTTGTTACTTGTAGTTTTGATGTCATATCCAAAACATTGTTGCCAACACCAGTGTCAAAGGGCTTTTTCCCATGCTTTCACCTAGGGGTTTTATGCTTTCATGTCTTACATTTTAGTTCTGAATCTATTTTGAGTTAATTTTGTGAGTGGTGTAAGATGGGGGGTCCAATTTCATTTTTTTGCATGTGAATATTCAGTTTTCTCAACAGAATTTATTAAAAAGACTATTCTTCCTCCATTGTGTATTCTTGGCTCCCCTGTTAATTATGAGTTGACTATGTATGTTTGGCAAAAGGGTTGGACACAACTTAGTGACTTAACAGCAAAACATATGTGTGGGTTGATTTCTGGGCTCTTGATTCTGTTCCATTAGTCCATACCTGAGGCACAGGCAGGCACAACTCCTGCAGGATCATGTAACAAATGGTGTTGGTGGCAGGGCCAAGGCCAAAGAAGGATGTAATTATATTCACAGAGAAAGGAGCTGTTTCTGGGTCTAGCTAGGATGATGTCTGGCAGTTAAGCAGCCTGGGCCATGGGTTTGCCTTCTCAAAACAGCCCTCATTGGTCTTTTTGCTTCAGTGGTATTTAACAATCTCCTACCTAGATTCCAAATTCTCCACTAAGGCACTATTGCCCAAGATGGCTGCAAATTATGATTGCTGAGCAGAAATACAAATGGGGGACTCATGCCATCTTGCTGACATTACTCTGTAAAAATATTTGCTAAAACTTTGATTTCACCTTTTAGAATTAGGTTGTGTATATGTGTGCCTTTCTGCCTGATTTAACATCTGTCCAGGTTTTACCCAAAGAAATCCTTCCAGGGCATGTTTATAAGAGATTTTAATCAAAATTTAAATAAGCATTCTTCATTAGTGAAACCAAGAACATGTTTCTTAACTTTTCTAAAACTTCTAACACAACTAAAACTTATATATACCAGAAAACAGAAACCTCTACAGACTAGCATCATCTAAAGCAAATCTTTGAAGATGAGAGTAGGGCAACAACTGGGTAATGAACCATACAGAGCTGGCTTTGAGAGGCACTCCATTTGAAAAGAGCATTGTCAAGCTGACAGAAGCATTTGTCTCGGTAAATATTCTTCTTCATTCCTAAGGCATTCAACCATGAGAAGGTGAGCACAGACAGCAGTCTAAAAGTCTCTAATGAATACTTGTAACACCCAGGCTGAAAGATTCTTGATCTATCTGCCCCTTGTGAAAAATGGCAAGAACTGGAGATGGGGATTAAAAATGAGGGAGGCTTCCACTTCCAACCACGATGGGCCAGTCTGCAGCAAAAATGAACCTCTCACCAAGAAAATCTTTAAAAGATGAATAAAATACAGAAAACATCAAGTTGTAGATATCAGAGAGCTACCAAGGCAGCCAGAACTCAAGGAACGTGTTACTGGAGAGAAACGAAGCCCAGAGAAGTGACCTTAACATTCTGGGCCCCTTTTCCTTTAGGCATTTGATAATTTGTGTGATACAAAGGCCAGAAGGGTTTTTTAATCCAAAATAAGGAGGGCATATGCCCCCAATTTATGTAATGATGCCAACCTAACTTTCACATTAAAATCTGAACGGGACATTGCAAGAAAAGTCTAGTATCCATCATGAACGTAGTTGCAAAATTGATTTCAATATGCCATGAATATATTAAAAATGTAATACATTTCAAGCTGTTGAAATTTATTCCAGGAATGCAACATTGTTCCCACGGCCAAAGAAAGAAAGAAAGGAGGGAGAGAGGGAAAGAAGGAAGGGTGGAAGAAGAGGGAGGGAGAAAGAAAAGAAAGAAAAAAGGGAGGGAGGGGAAAAGTCAAACAATTCACTACACTAGGAGAAGAAAAGAAAAAAGAAAGATCTTCTCGATAGATGTCAGAAAAAGCACTTGAAAAAATTCATTATAGAATGAATAGAAAATCTGACATTAGTTTGATATTGAGATTCATAATCTACAAAAATACCTACAACAAACATCATGTTTAACAGCAAAATATTGAAACCTCACCTCCTAAGATGAGGAATATGATAAGAACCCTCTATCACCTTGTCTCCTCCACACTGTAGTCTAGGTCCTTGGCTACGCACAGAGGTAAGTAAAACAACAACCAAAGCATAAAAATGGAAAAGTAAATATTCCTGTGATTGGGCACAGACCATACAGTTGTTTATCTGGCATATCCAAACATACTCCACAGAAAAACTATTAAAATGAATAAGTGACTCTAGAAAAATTGCTCATTAAAGTTAGAAAGAAAAAGTTCCAGTCCATTCTGAAGGAGATCAACCCTGGGATTTCTTTGGAAGGAATGATGCTAAAGCTGAAACTCCAGTACTTTGGCCACCTCATGCGAAGAGTTGACTCATTGGAAAAGACTCTGATGCTGAGAGGGATTGGGGGCAGGAGGAGAAGGGGATGACCGAGGATGAGATGGCTGGATGGCATCATGGACTCGATGGATGTGAGTCTGAGTGAACTTCGAGAGATGGTAATGAACAGGGAGGCCTGGCGTGCTGCGATTCATGGGCTCGCAAAGAGTCGGACATGACTGAGCGACTGAACTGAACTGATGGCTGATTCATACTGATGAAGGACAGGAAGCAATGCAATAGTGTAAAGCAATTATCTTTCAATTAAAAATAAATTTTAAAAAAGAATTTCTATTTAAAAAAGATTTCTTATAGGAAGGGATGATCAAGAGGGAGGGGACAGATGTATACCTGTGGCTGATTCATGTGGATGTATGGCAGAAACCATCACAGTATTGTAAAGTAACTATCCTCCAATTAAAAATAGAATTTTTTAAAAGATTTATAAAACTATAGTAATTAAGACAATGTGGCATGACACAAAGGTAGAAAAATATTCCAATTAAATGGAATAGAGTTCAAAAGCATAGCTATATAATTGGTAAACATGTGGGAACACTTCAATGAAGTGCCAGAAAGAAAGGTCCTTTAAATACAAGGAAATGTATCACTTGGATTTCAACATGGAAAAATTATTCTCAACCCCTCCTCATACAATACACAAAAGCATTCTAGAAGTCTTAAAGATCTAAACACTAAAGGCAAAATGATAAAGCTTTCATGATAAAAACAGGGGAAAAATACTGATGAGCTTGGAATTATTTTCAAAAACATATGCCACAAATTACTCTTATCTAGAATGTTTATATGTCAGTGTGTGTATATAGGCTATACAAAAAGACAGACAATGCAACAGAAAAAGTTAACATACACTTTACCTCCCTCTCCCCCCAAAAAAGATATCCAAATGGCAAATAAACAAATGAATAGGTTAAAACCTCATCAGTTCAGTTCACTTGCTCAGTCATGTCCAAGTCTTTGCGACCCCATGAACTGCAACATGCCAGGCCTCCCTGTCTGTCACCAACTCCCAGAGTCCACCCAAACCCATGTCCATTGAGTCAGTGATGCCATCCAACCATCTCATCCTCTGTTGTCCCCCTCTCCTCCTGCCTTCAATCTTTCCCAGCATCAGGGTCTTTTCCAATGACTCAGCTCTTCACATCAGGTGGCCAAAGTATTGAAGTTTCAGCTTCAGCATCAGTTCTACCAATGAACACCCAGGACTGATCTCCTTTAGGATGGACTGGTTGGATTTCCTTGCTGTCCAAGGGACTCTCAAGAGTCTTCTCCAGCACCACAGTTCAAAAGCATCAATTTTTCAGCACTCAGCTTTCTTTATAGTCCAACTCTCACATCGATACATGACTACTGGAAAAACCATAGCCTTGACTAGACAGACCTTTGTTGACAAAGTAATATCTCTGCTTCTCAATATGCTGTCTAGGTTTCATCAAGAATATACAAATGAAAATTAAAACCACAATGATATACCACTGTACACAAACTGGAAAAGCTAGAAATAAACAATACAAAAAATACTAGCATTCCTAAAGCTCTGGTGAGGATGTGAACAACTGGAGATAGCATGAATCGCAGGAGCGTCAATTGGCACAAACACACACGAAAACTCTTTGGCACTGTTGATAAATGAAAACTACTTTGTGTGTATTGCAGGACTGAACAAATGAGAAAATACATAGATATTATTGTGAGTCGATTTTCTTGCTATAGAAGAAGTAAGAAACAGGTACTGAACGAGCAAAGTCAAAGGACACTATTGAATGGACTGCAATTAGAAGCAACAGAAAAATATGACCTCAGCTGTTTCTAGTGAAGGACCCAAAGCCAGGGACACCCCAGAAGGACTGGATTCCAGGCCTCGGCTTCTAAATGCCACTCCTCTCTCTCTTGGGAAAATTGTGGGGTAGCCACCAGATGAGCCTGAAACACCCCAGCATCAGGCAAGAATCATGACTGGATGCTTAAGATAAATTGGGGAAAAGATTTGGGAAAAAAACAAGGACATTTACAAAGCATTTGAATATCTTCCAACACTTTTTAGCTAATTACAAAATAAAATAAATTTATAGTGGAAAAAATAGGTAACAACTTAGCCAAGTAATCAAAATGAGGATCACAAAGAGGCAAAACATCAACAAAAAGATGCAGATGTAATTGCGTCAGGATATAAACACTCATGTGGTATTCAATCCCAAACCTCAATCCATTCACGAGGAAATATCAAAGACACCCAAACTGAGGAATATTCTAGAAAACATCTGGCCGGTAATTTTCATGAAAGACCAAGGAAGGCTGAGGAACTCTTCTTGATCAAAAGAGACTACGGAGACATGACAATTAAATGTAATATGAAATCCTGAACTGGATTCTTTATTATAAAAATAGCTTTAAGAAGGATATTATGGAACAACTGATATACTTGGAATATGACCTATAGAATAGGCAGCAGTATTATTTGATGCTAAGTTCCCTGAATTTGATAACTCTCTTGTGGTTAGCAAGAAAATATCTTTGCATACAACCGTTTTTCAAAAGATTCAAAAAATATAATGTATATAAAATATTGAACATAGACATGAATAATAAATGGATGATTTGTTCATAGAAAATATATAAGAAATTTCTTTCATTTCGGGTACTCTTTTATCTGACCCAATTTATTTCTTTCATTTAATTTTAATTATTGCTTTTTCTGACTTTCTTTAATGCTTTCTTTCAAATTTTTCATTCAAATCTATTCTCCCTTGGGACCATTTTAATTTATTAGCCATTTCTGACATCATCTGAGCCAACTCTAATGGACACTTCTTGTTTTTGTCCATTTTGTTCTTAATTTTTGAATATCCCATTTTAGGTGTTTTCTTTTAAAATTCTCCATGCTATTTTGGGGTGCTATGGCACAGTTTTATTCTGCTTCAGGGGAGATTCTTGCTGGCAATTTTTGTCAACTGAGATGTGTTGATTCTCAATTTCTGTTTTCTTCTTTCACTAATTTTGAATGGAGTTGGTCTCATTTTCATTTTTTATAGGCATTTCATGTAAAAAGTTCCTACAAGAGTCCCTCTCTGTCAGTGTAATGAGTTGCACTTTCCTCAGTGATTGATATGTTGTTGGTGGTAATGAATGGGGAGAGAGACAGTTGATGTATCTTTTGAGCTTGGGTAAATTTCCCCATTTACCAGTACTTTGGCCACCACAAGAAAAGCCAACTCATTGGAAAAGACCCTGATGCTGGGAAAGATAGAAAGCAGGAGGAGAAGGGGTCAACAGAGGATGAGGTAGTTAGATAGCATCATTGACTCAGTGGACATGAGTTTGAGCAAACTCCAGGAGATAGTGAAGGACAGGGAAGCTTGGCATGCTACAGTCCATTGCAAAGAGGTTTTGCAAAGGGGTTGGAAAGAGTAGGGCACAACTTAGCAAATGAACAACAAAAACAACCTCTATTTGCAGTATACTGTAAAAACAGTCAAAAGACACTACTCTTAACTGTAAACAATTTTAAGTATACATTAAATAATTAATATGAAATCAAAGATGGCTTAATTTCAAAAGTCTTTAATCATCAATTACATGAAGAAGTCAATTTAATAAATGATTTGGAAATATCCCATTTGACAAAATAAAAAGTCAACCACAAAGCTTGGAATGTGGCACAGTGCCTGACACAGTGTGCCCCACACATAGGTGTCACATAAAAAATCAATATGTTAAGAAAGAAACATCACCTCCCTGCTCAGAACCTTCTAACTGCTTCTCATCTCATCGCAAATGAAATCAAAGGGTCTTAAAATGGCCTACGAAGTCCCCTCTGTCTCATTTCTTACTCCTGTACCTGTGGTACTCATATTTGACCTCCTTGTGGTTCCTAGAATATTCCATGTGCACTAGGGCTATGGTGCTTCCTTTTCTCTATACCTTGGGTTTTCTTCACCCAGATCCCTGCCTAGATTTCTCCCTCTCAGGTCTGTACGCGAACGCCAGCTCTTCAGGGAACCTCCCTTCACCACTCTCTTTCGGTTTTCAACCTTTCATCCACACGCCCTTCCCTGCTTTTTTCTCCTTTGCCTTTATCATCATTTAACGCATTATAATTCCTTTTCATCTGTTTTATTCCTTGTCTCTCAACACCAGATCACCCTTGAATATTGAGAGAATATAAACTCCAAGAAGGCAATAATTTAAGCCTGCATTTTTCACTCAGATCCCAGAGCATTATGCCCTCTTATAATGGCTACACACATGAAAGAATTAATAAGTAAAAGGATAGATGAATGAATGACAACTAGAAGGTTGAGCCTGGAGAATTGGAGAGAAGCCAGATGATGAGGTTATGGGATGTAGATCTTGTTTTAAATGCAATAATAAGTCACCAGATACTCTCAGTGGAAAATGTTAAGAAAAAATTTATACTATTTTATAATTTGTAGCAAGAGTGACAACTAGGGGGAGCGGGGAGTAGGCAGTAGCCCAACGTTGTCGGAGCCTCCAGTCAAGATGATGGCTGCAGAGACAGAATGAAATAAGAAATTGTCAAACTGGTGTGACGCCATGGATGCCAACAGGAGAGACTGGTTCAAAGATGAGGAAATAGTGCCGGGCTGCTCCCTGAACATGGAGGGAGTGTAGACTAAAGCAGTCTCATTGCATTTAAGGGCACAGAAGTCCTCACTTTCCTCAGCAGAAGGAGAAACTTCAAGACTACTCACAGAAGACACAGTCTCAGGAAACCAAGCTGAGAATACCTGGGAAATCGATATTGCAGATAAGTTGGCTTTGAGAAGAGATGGTAAAGGTTTTTAAATCAAAAGTATATTGATCGCACATGGAGGTTGGAAGGAAATGGCTGGCATATCAAATTCTGTTCCCTTCTCATGCCATCTTACAAACAACCCTCAGTCCAATTCCACTCTTGATTCTCCACAGAATGCCCTTGAGAAATAGGAAGGAGGTTAACCTTCCCTAAGTCACTCATTCTACTGTTTAACCCTAGCTTTCTGCGCTAATGCCCTGAAATCCTAAGTAAATCCTCTAGACCACAGCCTATTTTGGGACCATAATCTCTTCTCACCACAGGATCAAACCACCTATCTCTTCAAATACAGCCAGGTTTTGTTTTGCCTTCTTAGTACATTGAATATAGAAGTTGACATCAGAGTCTGAAAGGGTAATTGTATGTGATTATATTTCTCTAACACTAATTTCAAAAGCCCACATAAACCATAATTTGCTGTGTCTTTGCAGATGTTATCTTGTGTGGTTTATAATCCATTAATTGTTATGTTGCTCAAATGTTCTTATAAATTTTCTGGGTCTGCCTACATACCTCATTTGAAAGTTACTCTCAGGTATACTTTTTATAACCTTCAGTCATCTTCTTGAGTTCCAATGTTACTAGTTTTTAAGAAAATAAAAGAAGAAAATCTGCAATAAACAATGGTAGAGGTGCTTTACCTCTACCATTGATCCCTATACTTTCATATTTTACTTTTCTTGCCCATATTTTATGTTGTATTTGTTGCTTCCCAATTGTGCCATGTTAGGAAGCTGAACATTAATTAATCTGTCTCCCAATTAGAAAGCTCAACCACTGGAAGACATTTTCAATATCTAAAATACTTAAATCATATTTTAATTAAATGAGAATAACATGTATGTCCTTTTTCTATCTTCTTTACTCCTGTGCCTGTCACATATTAGGTACTTAATGAATATATGGTGTTATGAGTAAATGAGTGAATAAAAGCATTTCATAAACTTTTGTCAGAATGTGCAGTGGTCTAAACATGCTGATATTAAAAAGGAAAGGAAATTACTCTGTGCATTTAGAGGTGTGGGATTTGTCAGTGCTCTCCTAGAGAAGTTTCTGAGATGATGGAAATGTTTTACATGGTGTTGTTCAATTTGGTGTCCATTAGCCCCCATCTATGGGGTCGCACAGAATCGGACACGACTGAAGCGACTTAGCAGCAGCAGCAGCAGCCTATGACCAACCTAGACAGCATATTAAAAAGCAGAGACATTACTTTGCCAACAAAGGTCTGTCTAGTCAAAGCTATCGTTTTTCCAGTAGTCATGTATGGATGTAAGCTGCTGCTGCTAAGTCACTTCAGTCGTGTCTGACTCTGTGCAACCCCATAGACGGCAGCCCACCAGGCTCCCCCGTCCTTGGGATTCTCCAGGCAAGAACACTGGAGTGGGTTGCCATTTCCTTCTCCAATGCATGAAAGTGAAAAGTGAAAGTGAAGTCACTCAGTCGTGTCTGACTTCGTGACCCCATGGACTGCAGCCTACCAGGCTCCTCCATCCATGGGATTTTCTAGGCAAGAGTACTGGAGGTAAGAGTTGGACCATAAAGAAGGCTGAGCACTGAAGAATTGATGCTTTTGAACTGTGGTGCTGGAGAAGACTCTTGAGAGTCCCTTAGGCTGCAAGGAGATCCAACCAGTCCATCCCAAAGGAAATCAGTCCTGAATATTCATTGGAAGGACTGATGCTGAAGCTGAAACTCCAATACTTTGGCCACCTGATGCAAAGAACTGACTCATTGGAAAAGACCCTGATGCTGGGAAATATTCAAGGCAAGAGGAGAAGGGGACGACAGAGGATGAGATGGTTGGACGGCATCACCAGCTCGATGGACATGAGTTTGAGTAAGCTCTGGGAGTTGGTGATGGACAGGGAGACCCGGCGTGCTGCGGTTCATGGGGTCGCAAAGAGTCAGACACGACTGAGCGACTGAACTGAACTGAACTGAGCCACATTCTGCTACTGAGCATTTGAGATGTGATTAGTCTGAAAAACTAAATCTTAATCTGATTTAATTTTCACTAATTTAAAGAGCCACATGTGGCTACCACAGTGGACAGTGAAGCTTTAAGTGAATCACACATGCCCAGTCCCATCCTTTTGAAGACTAGAAGCATATTCTTGATGTGTGCATGCTTGTGCTCAGTCACTTCATTCGTGTCTGACTCTTTGTGACCCCATGGACTGTAGCCCACCAGGCTCCTCTGTCCACGGGATTCTCCAGGCAAGAATACTGGAGTGGGTTGCCATGCCCTCCTCCAAGGGATCTTCGCAACCCAAGAATCAAACCTGTGTCTCTTAAGTCTCCTGCATTGGCGTGGGGTTCTTTACCACCTGGGAAGTCCCATATTCTTGATAGGCCCCTACAGTGTTAGAAATAAATTAATTCAAACACCAGTGTGAGTTGTTCAGCATCAGCCTGAGGCAGTAATGTAGTAGAGTTGGCTGGAGAAATACACTAACCACTACCACCCCCTCCAAACGCACATACACACACTTCCACCTCCGTCATCCATACCTTTCCCTCAGAATTTACCATGTTCAAAAGATAATGTTTCTGCAAGCCCTGGGACTGAGTCTTACTACTTTCAGTATATCCATTTCTTAGAGGGCCTGGCACAGAGTCACCACTGAAGTGAATGCATATACAGCAATGCATTTATGCCGGTTTTTCATTTAGGTACAATTACATCTATGTAGCACAATGCCAAATATCACACATACATAGACACGACCATGATTAGGGTTTTCTCATATCCCAGTTTAACCTGGGCAATAAATATCAGGTTAAACTTACTATCCCAGTGTCCCCATTTGGATTCTCATCCTGTGATTCTCAAAAGTATCACTGTTTGAACTCTATCAATTCCCTGTTCTTTATCAACTCTCCAGAGACATATATATATAAATATAATTGCTACATTTTGGAACAGCCAACTTATTATTACTATGATTATTATTAAATTCTCCTTCTTGGTCTGATCATTTTAAATGTACATTAGAGGTATTTCTTGATTAACTACAGTATGTTCTGATTAAGTAAAAGAAAATAATGTTAAAGTATAAGAGCCATTTGGTTTCCATAAAAATTGAAGACTTGACTCAAGTCATAATTAAAAAGGAATTATGTACAAAATTAACACTGAACGGTGAAATTAAACCCTTGTTGCCACCCCATGTTGTTGCAAAGAACACTAAAACAAGTTGAGAAACCACTTCAAAACCAGGCATGGTGTGCTTACACTTGAGGCCAACCCTAAATCTGCCCATGGCTAAGTTACCTGGCAGATCAGACCAGAATTAGAATTCTTGTGTTGAACATTATTCAAGCTAATTTGAAATGTAACTGCATAATCACATCAATATAGTCAAAGAAATGCGGTTTTTACAGACAAGGTATAATCATTTTCTAATTACCAATTAAGAACCCTCCACAGTTTATTAGAAATGGAGAATTACAGTATGTGAATTAACCCAGTTGCCCTTTGGAAGTCCCCGGGTGACAGAAATATAAATAATTCACTGTGAAACCCTGGCTGTAATTAGTATCCTGAAACCAAAATTCATGCCCCCATGCTTTCTACCCTCTCATCTTCAATACCAATTAAATTTATTTAATCCAAGTTCCAGGGGAGAATAATATTGATCCCAGTGGCTCTGATCAGTGTGTTTGTTGTAACTGCCAGTGAGGGGCCAACTTTTGTAAATACTAGTTGCTCAAAAATGGTCCATTTGCACAATGAAATTTAAAGTACAGCTAAGAGTTCCTGAGCAACCAGTTAAAATAGTTGCCTAAATGCATATGATGCCTGAATGCTGGATGAGCCGCCAGAACACCTGGATTCTAGCCTGAACTTCCCTCTCAAACTGTCTGAACCCCCAGGTTCCTCATGTACAGAATCAGCATAATTACCCCGAACTACATATCACACAAGGTTGCTGCTGCTAAGTCACTTCAGTCGTGTCCGACTCTGTGCGACCCCATAGACGGCAGCCCACCAGGCTCCCCCGTCCCTGGGATTCTCTAGGCAAGAACACTGGAGTGGGTTGCCATTTCCTTCTCCAATGCATGAAAGTGAAAAGTGAAAGTGAAGTCGCTCAGTCATGCCCGACTCTTAGCGACCCCATGGACTGCAGCCTACCAGGCTCCTCCATCCATGGGATTTTCCAGGCAAGCGTACTGGAGTGGGGTGCCATTGCCTTCTCCTCACACAAGGTTAGAAGGGCTCAAACAAAGGAAATAAAGTGTGTGGAAGTGCTCTATAAAATGAGTCTCACTATATACACGCAATCACATATTTTAAGGTATTCTTTAAGTAGAACTATAGTGATGGCAGTCCTTCTCCAGGAATCAGCATGCTCAATGAAACCCGTAAGCATCCCCTGCTAGCCTGAGGGGTCTCTGTTTCCTCAGCCCAAGAAAGCTCTTTGAGTTTGGAGTTTCCAGTCCAGCCCTCCACCTCCCACCTCTAAGAGTGTCAACAATTGCCCCCTAAAATCTTGCTGGAAAGATCAGCTTTGTGTTTTTTTTATTCCTTATGCACCTCAATACAACAGGACATTTTGTTCTACCTCTCAAAATATTTTGACCAAGGCAGGCCCCTAGCTGCCGTTATATGCCCAGATCAGTGCAAATTTCCATAGGAAAAATCCCTGCAATAGTTATTGCTATTGCAGTCCCTGCATGACCAGGAAAGGATGCTGGTTACTCTCTCCCCCAAAATAGAATTGTTGTCTGTGTAAGTTCCCAGGTCACACCCAGAATCAGGAAATGCCCCTCCCTCAAATTTAAAAGAAAAAAAGGCTGGAGATCGCTACCTCACTTCTCCCTCGAATTTTGGTTCCTCTAATCCCTGTGCCCCCACAACTTGCTGATATTTTCAACAAAAAAAAAAATTTATTTTTTAAGGCTTTTTTTTCCGATATACACTTGTCTGCTGTGTCCTGTTACATCATTCCTGGGGGTGGAAGTCATATCAATATCTTTTAAATTCTGTTCTAATAAATTTTGCACACATCCTTTAAGTAAGTTTTAAAAATTAAACCTCAATTTTACTTAAATCTTGAGGCTCCAATTTTCTAATGAATGGTATATTTAACCTTGAATCCTAACTGATGGTTTTTTTCAGAAAATGATATTATTTCAACAGATTCTCTAGCACAGGTACAAGGAGATTGACACCAGAAGTATTTGTCATCAACACTGTTACATCACATGGAATGGCCACTCCATGGGATCACTTATAAGGTTCTTTTTGATCTTGACTTAGAAAAAATATTAATCATAGGATTATAATGAGATTATATGATATCTTTTCCATAGAAGTGAAAATAAAATTGAACACATTGCTTATGCATTATTAAGTATTGTGTGGCAATTCCCTCCATACAGCTAATAAAGAAATATATGTACAGAGAGGTAGAGTAAATTGCCCAAGAGTACAGAGTTACCTGATGGAAAGGTTTCAAAATAAATTAGCCCAGATTTCAAAGGTTGTCCTTCTTAGAGGACTGACTCCTACCTCTATCTGATGGCAATAAATGTCCCTCCCCCAAAAATTAATAATTCAATCCTTCTAGTGTGAATAAGTAATGGCTTTTGGTCAGTCCTATCAAATTATTAATTTTAAAACTCTAAGTACAATCAACAAAAGAGGGTAAGAAATGTTTGAACTTAGTAGCAAGTCAGATGAGTTAAAACCCGGAAACCACGAGAACACTCTCTAAGGTGCTTAAAGCACTTCCCACCAATTGAGAATGATGAAAAATGTACCAATTCATAAATAATGACTAATACAAAGAATCCCTCCTCTTTAATGTTGGGAGCATATCTGAAGAGGGCACAGATGAATCCGTGTGGGATGCCCATGGGCAGAGACACAAAGGAACCTCAAGGAGCTACAGACACGCAGGGAACCAATGGCACACTAACAGCCTCAAGTGCTGCTCTCAGTACAGCTAGCTATTGAATGAGATAAAATAAATTCCAGGTCATAATAAAAATAAATAAATAATGCTCTTCACTTTGTATTATCTAGAAAATTGCTTGTGGAAATATCACAAAAGAAAACAAGATAACACAGGCTTTAATTCCAGCTTTGTCGATAGCTAATTGGGTGAATGTTACCAAGTCTGGATTTTCCTTTTTCTTTTTTTTTTTGGTCTGTTTATTTGTTTGTAAAGTAGGACTCATGTACACATTTCCTACTTGCTGTGTGAGATGCAGATCAGAGCAAATCTGAAACAACTTGTGAACTCCATACCACTACCTATAAATAACACATTAATATAGGATAAACGTGTTATTTTTACAGAATCGTACACCTGTCCAAAACCAAGCCACTTTCATTTGTGATTTTTTTCCTCCTCTGTACTACAAACGTACAAGTAGGAATCAAATCAAATGGAATACAGAGATTTTTAATGGGGTTGGTCCCTCCTGCCAGCTCCTCTTTTCCTGGCGGAGAGAGAGTTCCCTTGGCTAACACCTGGATTTAAACATTTCACTAATAGCAGAATAACTTGTTTGTAGGCAACTAGATCAGCTATGCAGACCAACACCTACTTGAGAGGGATATGGCTGCGTTATGTTACCACCAGATGTAACCAAAGTCCTTACAGAAACCACAGTTAGTCTCTGCTGGAGTAACAAAGGGACATCAGGATACTGAGAAGATAAAAGAGAGCTGAGGTAGTTGGCAGCTAAAAATAGATCCTGCTTCATTGCAAATCTGTGCAAAACAAAGCGGCACAAAGGCAAGAATGCTGAAAGACACTGGTGCGGTAGCAGCCCAGGGCTTTGGGTGAGGGGCCAACGTAGCTTTACTTTTAGGTTCTGCTAACAACTGGCATGAATTACCTCAGGACAGAGTTCAAACCAAAAAACCTAGCACCTTTCCCTCTCTAAGTGGACTATTGAAGTTTTACTAAAAACCTTACCTGTTCATCGCATGCTAGTTATTCTGCCTTTAGAGTCTCAGACCCAGAAGTGAGGCAAAAAAAAATTTTCTTTTCTTCAGGAAAATTACTGTGCTATTAGGCAAGAAGATAAAAAAGTCAGTTCATATGACTGTATGCTTATTTGTGATTATCAAAATAAAGTGAAAATGGTTTTTTTCTGAGGCAGACATTCTCTGATATTTTATTCTCCAAGCCTTATAAATTACAATCAGCTGTCTGGGTTTGGTGTCAGAGCTCGTGTGTGTAACTTCCTGGTGGGAGAACTTAACTTGTGAAGCTCATCTTTCCAACACAGACTTTAATGCCCACAGGGCTTGTGAGGGTGCCAGGCTGAGCTGTGACTTAGAGGCCAGTCACCCCCGAGCCTCCCAAACTTGAAGTGGCACTTTGTGTGAATGAAAAATAAATGCTTGCTCCTTTAGGCCACTAGAATTGGGGGACCGCCTAGCTTTTCAGCTGGTTCTTAAGGGGGTCACCGCTAAAATCCTTAAAATCTCATTCTTAGTATAGCCTTGGCTGAGGGAATAAGCAGTAAGGAAAATTATATTACAAGCTGGTGAGATGGCGAGCCGTGCTATAAAGTAGCAAATTATTTGGTAAACAGTCATGTCTGACAATTTTTGAGACAGTTCGTGTACCTCATCTT
Organism: Cephalophus harveyi; assembly: GCA_006410635.1. NCBI lineage: Eukaryota > Metazoa > Chordata > Mammalia > Artiodactyla > Bovidae > Cephalophus > Cephalophus harveyi. Next base: position 7,829 of record SJYT01007423.1, on the reverse strand, counting down.
ATTGTAGCTCTACAGAAAGTAACTGGAAAACAGAATACTAAAAGCACGAGTTAGTTATTACTGGATGCATTTGACAAAGTGCTGTAAGAGATTAGCTCAGAAAAGAATTTCCATTTGTAAGCAGGAATAAAAGGGAATAGAGAGAGTCCAAAAATTCTCTGGTTTGCACGTTGGGAGAGGCAGCAGCCCCTCATCCCTAGCTGGTGAAAGGTAAAAGTATAAAGCCTTTGTTCCCTCATTTTGGCCTTACGTAGTTTTCCCACATACTGACCAAATACAGCATCTGTTATCACAGATCATTCCCTCAAAACAGCTCCTTCACTTGGCTTCACCCTGCTTTCTTGGTTTTCCTCCCTCCTCACTGATCAATCAATCATTCAGTTCCCTTTATGTTTCTTCTCCATCTCCCCGACCTCTGGACTCTGCAGGGCCATCAGACTTTGCCCACGGACATTTTCCACATCCGCGTGTACACTCACTCCTTGGAGACCTCAAGGCTTTCTGCTCCACGTGTACACAGACAATTCCCAGCTTCTGCCCCAAATTCTAGCTGTCTATTGACATTTCTGCTTGGATTGCAAAGAGACCTCTCAAACTTTCTGTGTCAGAACTGGATACATCACCCACAAATAAAGACACGCCTCATCCCCCAAAACTGCTCTTTCAACAGGCTTCTCATCTGACCAAGTAGGAATCCCATCCGTCCACTTTCAGGGCTATAAACCTCGGTGCCTGCTTGTCTTCCCTCCCTCACAGCCTGCATCCAATCCATTAGCAACCTAATTAGATCTGTTTTTCCAAGCACATCAAGAGGCCGACCCCTTCTCACCACCTCTTCCATTAACACCTCAGTGTTAGCGCCCCCATCTCGTTCCAGAATTACTCCCACAGTTTTCTAACTCTTCTCCCTACTTTCTTCCTTTCCGCCACCTAGAATCTATTCTCATCACAGCCTATGTATGCATTTAAAACACAGGTCACAGCATGCGACTTTCCAGGCTCAACACTCTAAAATGGTTCCCACATGACTCAGAACAGCCCTCTCAGTGACCTACAAAAGTCTGACTTCACCATTTACTCTTCACTCCATCCTTTATTCCAGCCACAGTGGCTCCTTACTTTTCCTCGAATATGCCAAGCACACCCCCACCTCAGGGCCTTTGCAACTGATTTTCTCTTTACCTGGAATATGCATCCCTCTTTCAAATTATTACTCAAATGTCACCTCCTTTTAACTATTTTTTTCACAGGACCCACAGGAGAGTTTCAGGTGCACTGCAGACCCCCATTATACTTGAAAGTCTAAACATAGATACTGAGTTGATACTGAGGATCAACCCTTTTTCTCAGTAGATTCATTCTTCTTCTTGCTGAGAAGATAGCAGAGACTGAGTGCAGGTCCCTCACAACTAGGTAACATCCCGAGACAACAGAGCTTGCCCAGGAGTGCAGGGTCTGTGGGCGAAAGAACAGACACCACCCTGGAAGCCATGAGTCCAGTGCTTTCCCGCTTCACTCAGAACACCACCCACACAGACGCACACACACATATCCATATGTGTGTATACATGCATGAGTGCATGCTAAGTCACTTCAATCATGCCCAACTCTTTGCAACCCCATGGAGTATAGCCTGCCAGGCTCCTCTGTCCATGGGATTCTCCAGACAAGAATACTGGAGTGGGTTGCCATTTCCTGCTCCAGGGGATCTTCCCAACCCAGGGATCAAACCCAAGTCTCCTGTGTCTCCTGCACTGCAAGCAGATTCTTTACCTCTGAGTCACTGGGGAAGCCCATATGTGTATACACGTATCAGTTCAGTTCAGTCGCTCAGTCATGTCTGACTCTTTGCGATCCCAGGAATTGCAGCGCGCCAGGCCTCCCTGTCCTTCACCAACTCCCAGAGTTCACTCAAACTCACGTCCATCGAGTCGGTGATGCCATCTCATCCTGTGTCGTCCCCCTTCTCCTCCTGCCCCCAATCCCTCCCAGCATCAGAGTCTTTTCCAATGAGTCAACTCTTCGCATGAGGTGGCCAAAGTACTGGAGTTTCAGCTTTAGCATCATTCCTTCCAAATATGTATATGCATATATTCATGTGCATGCACATACATGTGCGTGCCTAACTGGTTTCTAAAAACCTTAAGAACCAACTTGCCCTGAGTGACCCTGCAACAGCAGGCAGCAGCACCCCTGTCCTTGATAGCTTTTTAAACTCCGTAGAGAGGCTGTAATCAGTGACATCTAAAAACACCTACTTTTCCTTCCAGGACTAAAGAACAGATATCTATTTTACATTCCAGCACGGGTTTCAGAGTTCCATACAAAGATAGAATCTACACCCTGGGCAAATAACACTGTCTGGATTACCTTAAACATGTCACGAAGCCTGATTTGGCTCAGCAAATCATCTACTAACGACCCCACTTTCCCTGCAGTGTTTTTTCCTGACACCAGGAAACGTAGTCTTCCTAATGTTTCCAGATTCCCCATACTCATGTTTTAAGATGTTTTTGCAAATTGTCCTGCACTAGTTTTAAAGTTAGATTTCCATTTCAGTATTCATGCTGCAGTTTAAGGAAAACTAAATCCTCTTACAAATCATGTGTCAACAATCCGAACAGACCATCGTGGCTGAATGTAAGCAACCCGAAAAGATAAGTAAAGTGTACGCTCCTAGAATTCAGTCAAACCGCTAACAGCATCTCGTAGATGATATGCTCTGATAGACGGGTACTTAACATTGCTTGGAAGATCTCAATCTTCAGCCTTATCTTTTTTGCTAATAGACTCCCTCACAATAAAAGAGGAAATAGAATTCAGAAATAAAGGAGACATTTTAGCTGCTCCTTCTCTTGCTGTTCATCATAGGTGCTTTTCCTTGCTGCCAGCTCAGGACATATGTAGATTTAACGTACTTAGATATAGGTAAATCCAGACACAGGTGTGTTTTTCATCAGCTAGGACACCACCTGGGGATTGATTTACACTGTCCAGCCAAGCTAACCAAGCCAAAGTCCATCCAGCTGTGCTGGCCATCCTGCAACTAAATCCCCCTTTATATGCTGTTTGCCATGAACACTGCTGTGTGGCAATCGGTCACCTAGAAATGCACAGCTGTTGGAAGCAAGGTGAAATAAGCAAACCTCACTTGCACCCTGTACTTGGTGGTGGTATGTGCCCAATGTACTGTGCGGCCAGTGTGAGGAAAGCAGGAGAGACTCCATCTTGAAGCCTGTCATCCGTCCTAAAGACAGGATTCGCACTGGGCCTGAACCCTCCCCAAGAGTGAGGAAACCGTTGCCAGTGAAAACCAGGTCTCCTGGAGACTTCCGTCCCTACAGATGGCAAACAGAGATTGTAGTTGAGGTCAGGCTGCCCCTGTTAGATTAACTATGGAGATATCCCCCCTTTTGTATAATCATTGTTCCTCACCTTTAACCTTAATTGTTTGTTCTCCTAGCACCTACCTGTTATAAAACTCAGTCCTGCACAACAAAGAGGCTGCTAACATGCAACCAGTCACGTAGTGGGGGGTATAAAACTGGGCCTCTCAGAAACATCAGGGTCCTTGTTGGGAACTGATTCCCCTTGGATCCGCTGGCGTAATAAACTGTACTCCACTGTCTTGAGTGTCCTCCGAGGTGTGTTTTACAACTCCATATCCCACAACACACTCAGTGCCGAAAAAGAAAATGGGATGCGAACATCCATTTGTCCCAATTCAAGGATCCATTAGGGTAATTATAAACCAGTGCCCCTGGTGTGAATGGAATACACGATACTCAAAATGATGCTCATTTGGGGAACCATTATATTCATTTTACAACCACCCCATCCACATAAAGAAAACATCCTTCCTCTTGTTAGTCTGAAAAAACAACCCATCAAACTCTCCCTCAGTTGAACTAGAGGAAACATTTTCCTCTAATACGCGGTCTTGATACTTTCACCTTTAAAGCTTTAATATTTTCCTGTTGTGTGCACTCATGCGCCGCTGGCTTCCACATCCTTGTGTATCCCTTTGTCATATCAGGGTCATGGCAGCTCACCTTTTAAACAACCCATACTGAGCTGGAGCAAGTTTGGAGAAACAAACAGATAGAGCTGGCAAATAGGAACTGAGAAGTTCGTTTTCTGTGAGTTAGTGAGATCCATGTAAGGCTTTATTTCCTTTTTACTACTCACATGTTTTACCTATCAAACACAAAGTAGGGGAACTTCCCTAGTGATCCAGTGGCTAAGACTCCATGCTCCCAAGGCAGGGGGCCAGGGGTTTGATCCCTGGTCATCGAACTAGATCCCACGTGCTGCAACGAAAGGATCCTGCATGCCACAGCTAAGATCTGGTGCAGCCAAATAAATAAAAATAAGTAAATATATTTTTTAAAAACACACAAATTGGTTTGCTGCCTTTCTTTGGTAGCCAGAAGGAAGTTAACATACAAATAACTCCATTACTTCACTGCCTTGGCCTATATCTCTAATGATTGATCCCAGGAGAATCAGTTCTGGGAACATTACTAGACAGGGTCCTAGGCAGAACCATCAGTGGTTTCTCTCTCTTCATGTGTTTGCCTTTTTTAATTTTATAGACCAGCCCAAAGAAAAACTCCTTCAGAAATGAGTGGGCTTTTTTTCCCATGGACCCTGTAATGTTCTGCAGCATTTTAAAGACATTAAACCCTTGGCTTCTATTTATTATGATTTATTCTTACACATGGGCTTCCCAGGTGACACTGGTGGTAAAGAATCTATCTGGCAACACAGGAGATATAAGAGACACAGGTTCAATCTGTGAGTCTCGAAGATCCCATGGAGGAGGGCCTGGCCACCCACCCCAGTATTCTGGCCTGGAGAATCCCCTGGACAGAGGAGCCTGGCAGGGTCCATGGGGTCGCAAAGCATCAAACGTGACTGAAGCGACTTAGCACGCATGCACACAATCATATGGAAATAGTACCTCCGATTAATTCTAGTTCCTTAAAGATATTTGGGCATTTTGTTTCCACAATATCTTTTTCAGTGTAGAGTATTAGGTAGGAGTTACATAAATATTGAAAGAATGAAGGAATGGAAGAGTGAATGAGTGAACAAACTGTGTCTTTGTTGACCCCTCAGATGTTCTATTTTTTGTTTTCTTCAGGGAATACTCTGCTTGACTCACTGTGTGTGTGTGTGTGTGTGTTTCTGTGTGAGTATGCACACATAGCACACGTGTACATGTAAATTAGTCCAATTTTTACCTCCTGATATAGTCTGGTTCAAATCTTCAAGACTCCGTGCATCTTCTCTCAAGTGGCAGCTTGCCAGCCTCCTCATTTTCACCCTGAGTTCCAGCCACCCTCTTTCAGAGTCATGATCCAGCTTCTTCACAGGTTCCGAAAGCAGAGGAAGTCAAGTCCCGGATAACTGGAGAGTCAAGTAAAGTACGACATGAGCTGTTAGATAAGGAGAGTGAAACCACTGGAAAGAGTGAGATGGCTATAAAATTAGTTCCTATGCAACTTTCATTACATGCAGTCACCACTATATCAATACTTTTCCATTGTATAGCCCCATTATCCCCTAATTATTTTTGTAGCCATCCATTAATTAACGTTCATGGTGTTTTGAGTCATATCACTTGATTCACTTTGTGCTATCTTGAAAGCTGTCATATACTGGAGTTTCACCAGCCATATTTCTGAAGCAGTTTGAGCCAAGTCTCAATTTCTCACTTCCAGAATTGTATCCCTATTAATAAAAGACACACATCATAAGAATGGAGTTGGGAGAGGAGACACACTTCTATTCTTTCTGTGTCGAAACAAGATTCAGAGTCCTTTAAAAGAAATGAGAAAGGACAAAATGCTCACGTGTGAAAACTTAAAACATTTTTATTCTCAAACAAATATGAAAAAGCCTCTTCCTTAAAAGGTAAGGAGAGGAACATAAAGTCAATTTTTGATCTTGTTGTAGAGATAACTATTCTATAAGAACAATTATTCATAAACTTCCAATGTTCTGCCCGCCCTTCCCATGTAATAACTCCATTTAATTAAAGTTGTCACTTATTTGTAAATGCTTTTTTAAGAAATAGAAACAAGAACCCAAGAAATAAATAACCAAATTTGGATGATTTGAATATGTTTGGAATGTTGAGAATCCATTTACATTTTAATAAGGTATTTCTTCAGTGCAGGTATTAGATAAATCTCCATAGAGATGAGGCTAGGACACAGAATTAAGAAGAAAGAAGCGCCCTTGACAATTTGGAGAAAAGGAAAGATAAGCAGAGTGGTGTTTAATAGAAACAGATGTGGATGTAATCCCTTTAGGAAGAAAAAAAAAAAGCTGTACAAATATAACATAAGGGATAGGGAAATGGCTTTAAACACAAAGAATGAAAAAACCTGGGAGAGTTTTGACAAACCCAAGCTCAGAATGGCTTCATGACTCAGACTCTCTTCCAATTCACATCCCAACATGGTGTGTTATGTGGATAACTTAAAGAAAGACATGGTGTTAGGCACATTATATTATTTATAAGAAAGATTAACACGGGTTTCTGAAAGCGGCAACAGAGGGCTGAAAAAAGGAGGGTTTGTCAGCCTAAAATGAACACATCATTATATATATATATATATATATATATATAGTCACAGACACATATTCTGGTTGGCACATTTCTAATCTACGACCAGTGACAACTGTTTTCTAGTCCAGCAAGAAGGATTTGAATCAACCATAAGGATAAACCTATTGACTAAAGATAGAGCATTAAAATACATTAATGGGAGTCAAGAATTCTATTAACTCTATTTTCTTTTAAAAATGATTACTTGTACTTGTGCAATGCTTTGCACACTTTGTTGTTGTTTAGTCACGAAGTCATGTTCAACTCTTGTGACTCCATGGACTGCAGCCCGCCAGGCTCATGTGTCCATGGGATTTCCCAGGCAAGAGTACTAGAGTGGGTTGCCACTTACTTTTCCAAGGGATCTTCCCAACCCAAGGATTGAACTGGCATCTCCTGCACTGGCAGGCCGATTCTTTACCACTGAGCCACCAGGGAAACCGTTGCATACCTTGCAGGAGTATAAGTAGATCGAGACTTACAATCCTACCATCAACTGATACATGGTTGATGGTTAACTGATGAGGAAAATTTTGCAGAAAAGTTGGGTAGGACAAAATGTCTCCCAGTCCACTTTGACTCAGAATAGCATTCCCTCATTTTTCAAAAATATTCTCTCTGCCTCTGAGAAAATATTTCCACTCTTTGTTTTATGTTGTCCTCAATTTTAAGGAATTGAGACTCTGTGATACCTCCACATTGCTCTATAAAGAAAATGAAATGGACAGGCTGTAACAGAAAACTTTTACTGGAGAGGATTCAGAGAAACAGGTATGCAAATCTTCCTAAAAACAATAGAAAGTAGCAATTCTGATTCTTCTAAACTTTGATCCTTCACTCCTGCGTCTCAGGCTGGAAGTCACAACTCTAAACACACCTCTCGAAGTACCCTTCATTGACAGCTATTACAGAATATTGTGAACAGTATTATATTACAGTGAATCAACTATGCCCAGTGATTCAACTAATTCTAAAGCTGTGAGGTGTGTGTGTGAAGAGGAAACGTTAAAATTTTACCTCCTGCCTCTGTAACTCAGCTTGCCCCTTGTAAAGTCTGGACCATGTAGGTCACGTAGTCTTGGAAAGTGGGGACTTGCAATACTAGGAACTGGAGTTTATCTCACTCACCCCTGTCCTGCTCTTTGCAGTCACCCAGCCCCTGCAAACCTGCTTAATCATGCCTGTCCAGGTCAGGCATCCCCCTCCCCAT
>SJYT01007418.1:202276-237484 GCA_006410635.1 Cephalophus harveyi | reverse complement strand
ACTGAAGAAGGCTTTCTTATCTCTTCTTGCTATTCTTTGGAACTCTGCATTCAGGTGCTTATATCTTTCCTTTTCTCCTTTGCTTTTCGCCTCTCTTCTTTTCACAGCTATTTGTAAGGCCTCCCCAGACAGCCATTTTGCTTTTTTGCATTTCTTTTCCATGGGGATGGTCTTGATCCCTGTCTCCCGTACAATGTCACGAACCTCATTCCATAGTTCTTCAGGCACTCTATCTATCAGATCTAGGCCCTTAAATCTATTTTGTATCATTTGCAGAGTTCAAATGTCCTTTTATCAAATCCTTTTGTGTTTGGCATTATTCTCTTACATGAAATTTATAATTCAGTGAACTCTCAATTTGGAAATTCGGCTGTTATCTAGTCTGGGAAGTAAATTCATCTGTTTGAAGTAGGAAGTGTCAAGGAAACTTTCTACTCCCCTTTGAGAGAAGTCTTAAATTACCAAAAAATAAAATGAAACAATATAATAAAATAAAACTGAACTCCCTTCTTGTCCATTATTGTGGGAGATAGCTGCCAGTAAACAATACCTCTCTTTGAAAACCAGTTGAAGTTGACCAGCACTTCAGTTCAGCTCAGTTCAGTTCAGTCGCTCAGTCGTGTCCGACTCTTTGCGACCGACCCCATGAATCACAGCACACCAGGCCTCCCTGTCCATCACCAACTCCCGGAGTTCACTCAGACTCATCATTGAGTCAGTGATGCCATCCAGCCATCTCATCCTCTGTTGGATGTTGGCAATTTGATCTCTGTTTCCTCTGCCTTTTCTAAAACCAGCTTGAACATCAGGAAGTTCACGGTTCACGTAAAGACACTTTAATCAGTAAATGACAAGTCCTGTGAATTTGTAAAGAGCTGCTGAATTCCGTAACTGCTCTAGTATTTGACAGCAATGCAGACAATCAAACCACTGCTCGATAAGAGGAGAAAGCAACTGGAAATGAACCATGCCTGTGTGAGCCAGAGATGCTCCTGAGGACCCAGCCAGTGGGAGTGGTCCACGCATGTAATTAGCTATCCCATTCTCAACCAGCCAGAGTCTCCTGCAGTGGATGAGCATACACGAATGATGAGTCTGAGTAGATCTGGGCCTGTACCACGGACAGAGGAGGACATGTGAAAATTCAGGCCAGACAAGGCGGCACTGAAGGAATAAAAGTCCCTGGAAGGATCTGAGACACCAGGAGGGGGAAGTGGAGATTCACAGGAGCCCTGATAGCACCCCACAAAGTGATGCGTGTGTCCCCCCAACCCGTTCCAAAGGCTGATTCTGACCATGACTGCAGCCAGGGTTTCCGATCCATATCCCTACATCATTTACTGGGAGTGTGGATAGCTGAAGCTGAGCTTTAAAAGAAGAAAAGAATGGATCGAGAGATGACCACCAACCAGACTAGAATGAGGTTGGGAAGTCTGTAGAAAAATAACAAATCTGTTATTAACACCATGAAGGCATTACAGCCAAACTTGGAGAAAATCTTTCTTTGATTCTGAGTATTTATCTGTATTATAATGATTAATCTTCACTGATTTTTTTTAAACAATCCCAAGCAATCAAGTTGTATAATGTTCTGGCTGCATGACTGCCTCACTGATGCATATTTTATTGACTTAGCCGTATTTATCACTTGGCAGCAAAATTTAGTTTAATTATTAAAGTACCAACTGAATGTTTTATTTCCTGCCTCCTGCATATTTTAACTCAGGTGTATGCTTTATTTCTCACCGAAGTGCTACGGTAAACCCGCTAGCTTATCATTTCAGCAAAGATGTATCTTTGTCTAAATGAAGAAGATCAAGACTCTGTGGCAGGCTCTGCCCCGGGCAAGGGGCACTTGACAGACACGGTCCTGTCTTCATACTACTTACATTCCAGTGGGGGGACGCCTAGACCCAAACAGGTACAGATAAACAAGATCATCTCTGACTGCCATCAGTTATGAAAGAAACACAGGAGCAGGAGAAACTCAAGGGTGAAGGAGGGGACATCACTATAAGTGGAGAGGCTGGGCAAGAGGGAACGTCTAAAGTAAACATTTCTCTCTGCTGCACGCTAGCCCCCACCCTCCTTTATTACTATTATTTTTTTAACCTTTGTTTTTGCAACCTAAGCCATCCCCCCAGGGAACAAGCATTTTATTTACTTATTTAAACTTTTTATTTTGTATTGGAATATAGACCAATTAGGGGCTTCCCTGACAGCTCAGTTGGTAAAGAATCCGCCTGCCATGCAGGAGACCCCAGTTTGATTAGGGAAGATTTGGGTCGGGAAGATCTGCTGGAGAAAGGATAGGCTACCCACTCTAGCATTCTTGGGCTTCCCTTGTGGCTCAGCTGGTAAAGAATACGCCTGCAGTGCGGGAGACCTGAGTTCTATCCCTGAGTTGGGAAGAAACCCTGGAGAAGAGAAAGGCTAGCCACTCGTTTTCTGGCCTGAAGAATTCCATGGACTGTATAGTCCATGGGGTCGCAAAGAGTCGGACACGACTGAGCGATTTTCACTTTGATAAACCAATTAACAGTGACAGTTTCAGGTGGATAGTGAAGGGACTCAGCCATACATATACATGTATCCATTCTCCCCCAAACTCCTCTCCCATCCAGGCTGCCATAGAACACTGAGTAGAGACCCCTGTGTACAGTAGGTCCTTGCTGGTTACTCATTTTAAATATAGCAGTGCGCACATGTCCATTCCAAACTCCCTAACTATCCCTTCCCACCATCCTCCCCCCAGCAGCCGTAAGTTCACCAAGTCTGTGAGTCTCTTTCTGTTTTTTAAGTAAGTTCATTTGTAACCTGTCTTTTTAGATTCCTCACATAAGGGATATTTCTCCTTCTCTGTCTGACTTACTTAACTCAGTATGACCATCTTTTTGATTATTAATGACCATCGTTGCTCTTGAAACTTAGAATTGAAGTGTCGGAAGCCTCCTGACTCTCTCCCTTTTATCAACCAATTCAAGGCAGTGTGCTTCTGTTTCCATTACAGACTCCAGATTTATACCCCTTGTCTGCCCCGACGTCAGTCCCTCGGCACCTGTTGGGGACACAGTGGTAGGGCCCTACCCTTCCCCTCCCACCCCCTTCAATGCTCCCTCATTCAGTGCATCCCCTCCCTATACCTCTACCTGGTTTTCCAAGTAAATTCCAAACTCGTCTTTCTGGTTCTCCAAAGAGCATGTGAAAGTCACTCAGTCATGTCTGACTCTTTGCAACCCCAAGGACTGTGTCCATGGAATTCTCCAGGGAAGTATTCTGGAGTGGGTAGCCTTTCCCTTCTCCAAGAGATCTTCCCAACCCAGGGATCGAGCCCAGGTCTCCTGCATTGCAGGCAGATTCTTTACCAGCTGAGCCACAAGGGAAGCCCAAGAATACTGGAATGGGTAGCCTATTCCTTCTCCAGCGGATCTTCCCGACCCAGCAATTGAACTTGGGTCTCCTGCATTGCAGGCAGATTCTTTACCAGCTGAGCCATCAAGGAGGCCCTTCTGGTACTCTAATTCTTCCACTATCTGGTCCCACCATATTTTTCTGACCTCAGTTCCCACCAGCACATCAAGCACAGTGCAAACTCCAGGCAGGCAGGATTCTACACTGTGACTTCCTGCTCCACCATCAACAGGCTGTGCGGGAGAAGTACTTGCTGTATGGATGAAGGAAGGACTAAGTGCAAACCTGTCCCATGGGGACAGTGCTTCCCTTCGTAGCCAATTCCTTTTCCCCATTTCTGAGTCCAGAGATACTCTGAAAGCTTCGCACTTTGCTCAACAGCTCCCGTGAATGCAGACATACTGAGCATGGCCAAGGTGGGGGTGGAGGAATTTGTGGTTTAAAAGGTGTCAACTGTCTGTGATGTAGTGAGGTGCTTTTCAAACATTTTTAAAACAATATGCAGAAAAATAAATATCAGAATTTAACAGTTTTGGGGTCTTTTGCCCAAGCATCCCACCCCTCTCCCCAAGAGAGTGTACTGTTTACCTATTATTTTTACTCTGTATCATTTCAGTTCTTGCTTCAGTCTCATCTTAAGCATTTATCTCTGGGTTTGATAAACTTTGAGAGGATAAGAGTTAAATGGTTAAGATGGCCTAGATTCAAAGCCTGGACAAGAGGTTTACTCTCTCTCTGTTTCATTCCTTCAGCTGTAAAAGGGAGAATAACAGTGGATATCATCACAGTTATTGCTTTAAAGGAGTTACTATTATACATATTTAGACTAAAGTGCTTAGAATAGTTTCAGACACATCTAAGCCCTTAGTAAAGGCAACATTGACCCTATGCCCACTAACCCAACACTGAGCCTCATTTAAAGCACATTAGTCTCATCAGGTTACTGCCTCTTGCTTTTCTTCCAACCACCACCATCTCACGGCTTCACGTCTCTCCAACGCAATGACTGGGGTCTAGCTCTGAAGAGGTAACTCTCAAGAACCATGCTTCTCTATCCACCTCTCCCCAGTAACCTAAGTCCTAAGGAAAGAAGGAAAAACACGTGGCATGCGCTTCCCTCCTCCCACTTCACCTAGAGCAAGAGTTGTTCTTTAGTTTCTCAGTGGTGTCCGGCTCCTCATGGCCCCGTGGCCTGTGGCCCGCTAGGCTCCTCTTGTCCATAGAATTCTCCAGGCAAGAATACTGGAGAGAGTTGTAGTTTCCTTCTCCAAGGAATCTCCCCGATCCAAGATCAAACCCGTGTCTCCTGCTTTGGCAGGTGAATTCTTTACCACTGAGCCACCTGGGAAGCCCAGAGCAAGTGTTGACTTCTCACTAACCCAGGGCTGGCCTGCATATCTTCCTCAGTACAGTCTTCCAGGAGCCCAGTAAGTGGTTCCAGCCCTAGGCCAGGAGACATCACCTACGCCGCCTCCTCATGAGGCGGCAGGACGCAGTTCTGTGGGTCAGGAGTGGGGTGAAGAGGGTTCACCAGGTCCACAAGAATCCTCTGGATTCCTGCTGCAGGGTTCCTCTTCCTGAGCTCTTCCATCGGAGCCCTGACAGCAAGTCTTAAGAGCAGTAATGATAAGAGCGCCATGTAGCACAGTCATGGACACCACAGGCTCTGCCCAAACTCAAGACTGGATTTGAAACTTACTAGTAACATTCTCCTTAAAATGTTAATTCATTCAGCCTCTTTAATGAAATAGTTTATTTATTTACTTACCCTATGTCGCTAGGTTAGCCTGAGACTTCAGTGAGATAATGCACATCACTTTGTAAAACGCCTGGTACTCAATAGAAGTTAGCTGTCATCCATGGTGTGTGCACCAACATCATCAAAAGCAGCCCTGTTTCATCAGCTGTCACTCCTTCAAGAGCCCCCTCTGTCCCACGTGCCACCTGGCTTTGTGAAATCGTGTCCCATGCAAGCCCTATGAAAATACCCTCAAGACATCTCTCCCCCCGACACACCAGACCAGTCAAGGAAGCAGATGATTTCTGCAGGCAGCAGAGGCCGACAAGGCCAGCCACCTCTACCTTCACGGGCTCCCAGGGCCTCAGTAGGCAGCTGCCACAGTGACCCAGGGCTAGGCCTTCTCTTTCCCCAAATTTCCTTCTTTTGACAATGATCACAAATAAATCGTCACAGAAGAGAACAAGAAACACCTCTGTCCCCTCTTCTCACTCCCCACCCAGACATTCCAGGAAAACCTTCCTGGAATCCATTCTGACATATAGAAAAGAGGGTCTTCTTTCTTATGTCTGCTCAGGAAATGGGGAAATACGGGTGCAGCTCAACTGGTTAAGCGAGGTTCATAGTGCAGGGACATCAATGGTAAAGGGAGGGTGGGTCTGTGTGAGTGGTACCATTCCCTCCCATCTGTGACACCCTGAGACGTGGGCCAGCCTTCCTGTCCTCCGTAGCCTCATTAAATGCCATCTTCTCTCAATTTCCTGCTAAGTAACAGACTCTAAGAAAGACTAAGCTGGTTATCAAAGGGAGCAAAGGTTGGGGTGATCAGGCCATCTCTTAAGATCATAGATATAATCACAGAGGGTAAAAGCCAGCATCTCCCAGCCCAGGGCATGTGAACTCCCAGCACATAAGTGACTGATAGCTTCCTTTTGATCTAAGAAATTCTCTTTCATATTTACCAAGTCACATTCCCAAAGGAGAGAGCATGGTCAAATATTGATGCAGGTTAGTAACTTAAAAGATCAAGGGCTAATACGGTTTTTCAAGAGACTTTTGAGTAATTAAAAGCAAGCTCTTACCATTCCTCTTTTATATCAATTAGACCAGTTATCATAAATCCCTTTTCCCTACCAGAAGTTCTTAAAAGCGTGAGCCCTCATTCGTGAAGACTCTGGTTCATCACTGTGTGAATCTTGTAGTAGTTAAAACCTTGGGGAAAATATTTAAACTGGAGCATTTTAATTATATGCTTAATATAGGAGTTGTTAAAAGATAAGAGCATCTGATTTGAACTCAATTTAAATTCTGCTGAAGTTATTAATATAGTACAAGAAATTATAGAAATGATCAAGGACTTATCTACCAGTTTTTATTAACAGACCAGTCTTCCCTGGTGGCTCAGAGGTTAAAGTGTCTGCCTCCAATGCAGGAGACTTAGGTTCGATCCCTGGGTTGGGAAGATCCCCTGGAGAAGGAAATGGTAACCCACTCCAGTATTCTTGCCTCGAGAATCCCATGGACGGAGATGCCTGGTAGGCTACAGTCCATGGGGTCGCAAAGAGTCGGACACGACTGAGCAACTTCACTTACTCACTTACTTAAGAAAGGTTAGTTGTTCCACTTCCATGACTTGGATTTTGGGCTCTACTATAAGTTTGCTTTTTGTGTCGCAGGTCTGTTTAATTAATTGTTCCAAAATATCTCAGGGTTGTGTATTAGTCACTCAGTTGTGTCAGACTCTTTGCGACCCCACGGACTAGCGCACACCAGGCTTCCCTGTTCCTCACCGTCTCCCAGAGTTTGCTCAGACTCATGTCCATTGAGTCAGTGATGCCATTCATCTCACTCTCTGTCGTCCCCTTCTCCTCCTGCCTTCAGTCTTTCCCAGCATCAGGGTCTTTCAACTAAGTCAAATGCTGAAAAGTGGATCATGGCAACTGAGCCCCAACCTTCCATTCCATATATTTTTAAACAAGGCAGGGGTTGCTGCAAAGAAGTTAGAATTGTTCCCTGAGCCGTGATTTCTTACACTCTTAAAAAGAACCCTTTCTTTCTTTTCCTGGTCTGTTACTGGTTCTCACAATCTTTTGTTTTCAATTGGAATATAATTGCTTTACATCGTGTTAGTTTCTGCTGTATAACAAAGCTAATCAGCTATATCTATACATACATCCCCACTTGTTGGACCTCCATCACCCTCACGCCCAAATCCCACCCATCTGGGTTATCACGGAACATGGTGTGAGCTCCCTATAGAGCAGGTTCTCACTAGCTATGTATTTTACACATGGTAATGTATATATGTCCATCTCCCAAAAGAACCTTTCTACTCAGGAGCTTCCGGAGAAAAGGAAACCTTAAAGGGAAATAACTGAACAGCCTCTTCACAAACGAACAGCCTATTGGCCTTACAGTGGTTTATCAACTTGTAAATCCAAATATTCATCCCTTGAACTCTAAGAATTTTCTCTCCCCTCCTGGGAGCTAGAAAACTCTCTCTTTTCCTTCAGGGTTCAAGAGGGTAGGCATGTCCCCTTTTATTTTTGGGGTCGCAAAGAGTCGGACACGACTGAGCAACTTCACTTACTCACTTACTTAAGAAAGGTTAGTTGTTCCACTTCCATGACTTGGATTTTGGGCTCTACTATAAGTTTGCTTTTTGTGTCGCAGGTCTGTTTAATTAATTGTTCCAAAATATCTCAGGGTTGTGTATTAGTCACTCAGTTGTGTCAGACTCTTTGCGACCCCACGGACTAGCGCACACCAGGCTTCCCTGTTCCTCACCGTCTCCCAGAGTTTGCTCAGACTCATGTCCATTGAGTCAGTGATGCCATTCATCTCACTCTCTGTCGTCCCCTTCTCCTCCTGCCTTCAGTCTTTCCCAGCATCAGGGTCTTTCAACTAAGTCAAATGCTGAAAAGTGGATCATGGCAACTGAGCCCCAACCTTCCATTCCATATATTTTTAAACAAGGCAGGGGTTGCTGCAAAGAAGTTAGAATTGTTCCCTGAGCCGTGATTTCTTACACTCTTAAAAAGAACCCTTTCTTTCTTTTCCTGGTCTGTTACTGGTTCTCACAATCTTTTGTTTTCAATTGGAATATAATTGCTTTACATCGTGTTAGTTTCTGCTGTATAACAAAGCTAATCAGCTATATCTATACATACATCCCCACTTGTTGGACCTCCATCACCCTCACGCCCAAATCCCACCCATCTGGGTTATCACGGAACATGGTGTGAGCTCCCTATAGAGCAGGTTCTCACTAGCTATGTATTTTACACATGGTAATGTATATATGTCCATCTCCCAAAAGAACCTTTCTACTCAGGAGCTTCCGGAGAAAAGGAAACCTTAAAGGGAAATAACTGAACAGCCTCTTCACAAACGAACAGCCTATTGGCCTTACAGTGGTTTATCAACTTGTAAATCCAAATATTCATCCCTTGAACTCTAAGAATTTTCTCTCCCCTCCTGGGAGCTAGAAAACTCTCTCTTTTCCTTCAGGGTTCAAGAGGGTAGGCATGTCCCCTTTTATTTCTCTTTCAGCATAGGACTGGTTTTGTTCTTCTGTGTCATTTTCATTATTCTCTGCCTTTAGCCCAGAGTTTCCCAGTAGGATATCATCCACGTCTTGGACCAGGTAAGTCTTTGCTGTGGAGGCTGCCCTGTGATTGTAGGATGGTCAGCAGTGTCCACGGATCCGGGAGCACTCTCTCTCCCTGCCCATCCCCAATTTGACTGGGGTGATAAACAATGAACAATAAACGTCTCCAGACAGTGTCAAATGCCCTCGGGGGCAAAAACCATCCCCAGCGAGAACCACTGCTCTAGCTGAATGGAAGACTGAAAGATTTAGTCGAAAGACAGTACTTACTTGTGTTAGTGGAAAATGAGACTGACAACATCTAAAATTCTGCTGAGTTAGCTTGATAGCTAACTCTTTAATAGTTCTTGATAGTTAACTTTTGGTTACTTCTTTAGATAAACTAGAGTTATGTAAAAATACCTTCATGGAGACTGTCATAATGAGTGAAGAAAGTCAGAGAGAGAAAGACAAACATGATATTGCTCATGTGTGGAATCTAAAAAAATGGTACAAATGAACTTACTTGCAAAACAGACAGAGAATCGCAGATGTGGAATACACACTTAGGTCACCAAGAGGGAAAGGGGAAAGGAGGGATAAATTGAGAGACTGGAATTGACCAAAAAATAAAAAAGGAGGAATGAATATGTGAACCTAATCTTGTTTTCCTTCAAATTAATTCTTACTTTTGTCAATATTTGATTGGAATTGTCTTTTTTTCACATGTCTGAGTTAGTTATCTGTTATATATATTGTTATTTCCAAAGACAATGTGATTTACACCCACAGGAAAATCTTTAACTTACAAATACACATAAAACTATTTAAATTAAAGCAGAGGAGTTTCCATTACTTGACAGAAATTAAAGCATTGTTGAGTATTGAATATTTTTTTCAGTATTTATAAAATTTATTACTATTTTTTCCAAGATAACTTTAAAAATACTATACTACATGTTTCTTAAATAGGATTATCTTGGAAAAACCAGTAATAAATTTAAAAAAAATATGGAAAAAGTACCTTCAATATTCAACAATGCTTTAATTTCTGTAGAGTAATGGAACCTCCTCTGCTTTCTGTATGTATCACCCTGATTTATGTCAATCAGAAACTAGGAAAATGGACAGAAATCTTCCTGATTCCCAGAGTCTTGATCCCAAACCATGAACTTTTGGGAGCTGTACTAACGTCCAAAAACAAGTATCTCAATAACATAAATAGCAACTGTTTTCAATTGAAATTGTCTGGAGGAAACTCCAATAGAAAACAGATGGTAACACACTTCAAGCACTTTAAATTATCACGGTTTAATGGAGAATACATCATTCCTTGGAAGACTCCTAGGGTTCTAGAAAGAACGAAACAGTTTTTTTGAAGTACTATAATTATTGGACTTATGAATCAAAATGAAACAAAGACAGTCCTCTTTTGCTTCGCTCTGGCTGTGCCTGTCCATCTCTAATGAAAGAATGTCATGGTCCCTGAAGCCCGTGGTAGGCCCTGACTGAGAACATGATCACCTGGGACAGTCATCAATTTTTCTTCCCCTGCATCCTCAGTTGTGACCTCAGAAGAGCAAGCATCACAGGCAGGGATCATAAAATCATGTGTAAAGTATCTGATATGCAGTAAACACTAAACAAATTGTCTCCCCTGTCCTGGCCTCTGAAACCATTTGCTCCTTATTTTATGAACACAATCCTTTTCCTCAAAGTCCTTCCTGATAGAAAAGTTCAAAAATCGAAAACTCTATTTCTGTTCATTTTTATGGGCAATGCTATGACTGGTACTTGCTGTCTGACCATCATCTATATGAAATAAAATTGCAAGCATGAAAAACCGATCATAAAATCACTCGGGCAAACGGTATGCAAACTGGTTTTTGCAAAGTATCAACAGGCTAGTAAATGAACTTTATAACCCCTGTAAAGCCTTCACATTTCATGAGATGTTAAGCTTCAGCTGACCACTTCTCTTAGGGAGATTCTCCAGGGACAGTGCCAGCTGCCTCCACGCTGAGTCTAAAGCAGTGAAGCCAGGCTTGTCTCCTGGATTATATGAAGCTGTGGTCCCAAGCTTGTGGTTTTGAGTTTCAACTCTTCTGCATCTCCTTTCTCCAGGGGCTTCCCTCGCCATTCCTCTGACCAAGACGATATCTTACACTGGGTAACCGTGAGTTGCAAGCCAGGTACAGGTGAATCCCGGGGTCACCCTGCATCTCCAAGGGGCTGAACATCCCACGTCTGCACTGGGCCACGTTCAGCACGTGCCCCTGTCCACTCGACCCCAATCTGAGCGACAGTCAGCTCGTGAGTTCTCTTTCCCTTATTGCTTTTGTTGTCATTGTTGCTATTTAGTCACTCAGTCGTGTCTGACTCTGTTGTGACCCCATGGACTGTAGCCCACCAGGTTCCTCTGTCCATGGGATTTCCTAGGCAAGAAAACTGAAGTAGATAGCCATTTCCTTCCCCAGGGGATCTGCCCAACCCAGGGGTCACACCTGTGTCTCCTGCACTGGCAGCTGGATTCTTTACCACTGAGCCACCAGGGAAGGCCCTTACAATTCATAAATACATGCTTATAAGCAGAAGCACTTCAATCACTAGCAAAATCTGGATTCTACGTGAGCCAGAATTTGTGTCTCACAGGCACAGAATTCTGAGAAAGCTTCACCTTAACGAAGTGGCAGTAGCTTTGGGCCAGGTAGGTATGGGGAATGGTGACTGGAACCGTCTTTGTTTGCCACCCTGAGCACGGCACCTAAGCCTGTGTTCACAGAAAGGAAAGAACAGGCCCGCCTGCAGCCTTAGGGCTTAAGCAGAAGTGGAATAAATCGTTTCCTAAAATATGAATGAAATGCAACATCTGCTAAGGTCTCCTTCCCTAAGGACAGTTCTGGCAAAGCGTTAGGCCGCAAAAAGGCACAAACCCCTGGGCTACTCCAAGGAGGAAATTTTTTATATTAAATAATCGCAAATTTGAAACATAAATGAAATCAAGGGATGTGTGTGAGCAGCATGCTGAAATGTCTCCCAAGAGCTCCATCCCGATGTACACCCCCGCTTCAGTGCTGGGACAAGACTTCCCAGGCTTGGCCACCAGACTCCTGCTGCCCAAGTCACCGTCTGGCAGACACAGAGACACACGCCTGCTGGTCACTGAGCCCCCCTGGACTCCCTGCCCTGTCATTTCATAACCCAGAGCCTTGGACACCCCAGCAAGTACCTTTGTCTCTGACTTAACTGCCTGATATGATGCGAAGACACAGAACCCCTCCCCTGTCACTGCCCAAACCTTGGAGAAACAGAAGCGAACATCAGCCAAGGGCTTAAATCTGACAAGTAACTTTTATTAAGCATCGGCTAAGACGAACTCATTTAATCTGTGCAATCTTCTGTTCATTTTGCAAAAACAGAAACTCAGCCTAAGTAACATGAACCAAGACAGATTACAAAGATGATGAATGCAGAGTCAGCATTCAAAAGATGCCTGGTCTGGCTCCAAAGTCCAACTTTGTTCAACAATTCAATACAGTCTGCCTGGAAACTGTTCCCGAATCCCAGCTGTCCTGCGGCTGGGCCCAGGAACACTGGATCCATCTTCTGGAAATCACCCTGCCCTCACCTGGAGATCCCATGACCTCCTAACCACGCCCCCACCCACAGACTCTGGCTGACAGCAGATACACAGCTCTGCCTCACGCTGGAGTTAAACAGTTCACGAACCACAGAACCATGCTCTCCTCTCTTCAAGTTCACAGGGTAGATCCTGAGATTTCAGAAGTTTGATCCTAAGAGAAGAAGTCTTTGATCTGGTCTATTTCTGACAGTGTTAATTAGCCTTAGGTTGTATTTTCTAGACAAATATAAAACCTTTGGAGAACAATACCCCAAATCAGCCAAAAGAAATTTTAGAACCAATATTGAATATAAGTGAGATCTTTTACCTGTGTGTAAAAATAGACAGTATTTCAATTCTGGGATGATGACAATTTGACAGATGGACCGGAGGGGTCTGCAAGCAACCCTAATAGAAACTCATCTAACAAGGATCCCACAGAATCTCCTCTGAAATGAAAAGGCCCCAGGATTAGTCTCAAAACACAGTCCAAGGCTGATCTGCCATCCCTGACTCTTCTGGGTCCTTCCATCTCAGCTCCCTTAGCTAGTTCAGCTTACACGTGCCTCTAGCTACGCAGGCTGCGATTACGGGGGCTGCAGTCCGGAAATATCCACCTGGGAAAGACTTCTGCCAAGGCAAGTGAGCACCGTGGGCAAAAATCATTTTACTTGTGAGCTAGGGGATACTCGGAACTTGGCATCTTTCAGAAAAAAAAAAAAAAAAACACAGGGCACATCTAATTCAAGTCAGCAACTTTCTGAGAAAAAAAAAAAAAAGTAAGTGGTGGCATGAGTATTATAGCTTTAAAACTACTGAATGGGGGAGAGAAAGAGGAGAAAGCTAGGGAACGAGAGGTCCCTGATTATATAGTTTGATTCCCAGCTCAGCCAGCAGTTATATGCTTCCAGATCAAATACACAAAAAGTTGAGAACACACAGAATGAGGTGAGGTGGAGGTAATCTGAGCTGACAGTGTTTTCATATCTCTGTGAAGTGGTACTCAATTTTCCTGTCAGAGTGAGGCAGTCGCTGGTGCACAGGGAGAAAGCTAAGTGGATTGGAAGGTTAGCAGAGGGAAGAGACACTTACTTTTAAACCGAGATGGGGTTGGAAAGTCTTCCTTGAGTGACCTAAAGCTGTGTTTCTCAGAATGGAGGCCCCACTGCTATGGCGCTTTGGACACGTCCACCTGCCCCAAAGCTGTGGCTCATGGTCACATGGCACCAACCATCCAAATGAGAGACCATGCTGGTAGGATTCAGGGCTGCCTGGCACCAGGGCGTGTCCAGTCAACCGTGTCCCATGTTACTCTTTCCATACAACTCACCCTCTCCTCCCCTCTCCCCGTGTCCGTAAGTCTATTCTCTATGTCTGTTTCTCCATTAAATCCACTCTTCCATTGCCGTGCCAATGCCTGGGTCCTGTCTTTTCTCTGTCTTCACTTTCTTTGTTCTTTCATTCATTCACTTACTCATTCATTCATCTCATTGAATAGACCCTCCTCTGAGCCTGAGGGAGACCATACTATGTAAGCCCTGGTGGAATGAAACATTTACTAAGGAAGACATAAAGCATATGAAGATATTAAAAAGCAGACACATCACTTTGCTGACAAAGGTCCATATAGTCAAAGCTATGGTCTTTTCCAGTAGTCATGTACAGAAGTGAGAACTGGTTCATAAAGAAGGCCGAGTGTCAAAGAATTGATGCTTTCAAACTGTGGTGCTGGAGAAGATGCTCGAGAGTCCCTTGGACTTCAAGGAGATCAAACTAGTTAATCCTAAAGGAAATCAACCCTGAATATTCATTGGAAAGACTGATGCTGAAGGTGAAGTTCCAATACTTTGGCCACCTGATGCAAAGAACCAACTCTTGGGAAAGGACCCTGATGCTGGGAAAGATTGAGGGCAGGAGAAGGGCGTGACAGAGGATGAGATGGTTGGATGGCATCACCAACTCAAGGCATGTAAGTCTGAGCAAACTCCAGGAGATACTGAAGGACAGGGAAGCCTGGCATGCTGCAGTCCATGGGGTCGCAAAGAGCTGGACACGACTGAGAGGCTGAACAATAACGACAACGAGAATCTACTGTAGAGCACAGAGAACTCTGCTCAACAGTCTGTGGTGACCTAAACGGGAGGTAAACCCAAGGAAGAGCGGATATAGGTGTACGTGTGGCTGACTCACTGTGCTGTAGAGCAACTATATGGCATTCCTTTGCTACGTTTGCTATGGCAAAAAAATAAGGCATTCCTTTGCTACGTTTGCTATGGCAAAAGAGGCAGAGACGTGCCGCATCACAGTGACACTCACGTCTTGATTCTCTCTCTGCACGTGCTTCCCTGGGAAGCAGGGCTCAGAGATGATCTAGGATGGAAGAGTCAGCCCTGCAGGAGAGAATGATCGCATAATTCCCAAAGATGGATTAAGATAAGGGAGCAGCTCTTGTTTTTCAAGCGCAGGAGAAGCACACCGTTCTCAGAGGCTATCATCGAAAGCACTGTTCCGAGGCCATAATAAGGGGACGCTGCTGTTGAAGCTCATTCATTTTCCTGTCCCCAAATCCTACAACCAAATTCTTTGGGATTCTGGTGATACAAATTATACACAAATTTGTGTGAGACTAAGAATAAAAAGAAGGGGAATCCCCTTGCCAGTCCAGGGGTATTAAGACTCCGTGCTTTCACTGCAGGGGGTGAGGATTTGTATGATCTCTGGTCAGGGAACTGAGATCCTGCTTGCCACGTGACATGGGCAAATAATAACAACTGAAATAATATAGTAGCTTTTAAAATAACAACGAAAACTAATTTAAGTAAGTTTAAAAAATAACCAAAAAAGGAGTACTAGTACCTATTTGGTGGGGAGGTGACCTTGAAAAAGTGATTTTGGAAGGCCACTTTGAAGAATGAATTTGCAAGAATAGCTGGGGGTGTGGGAAATAAAAGAGGAAGAGTTAAAGAGGATGTACCACCACTAGAGATAAACGCTATATAGAAATGTTGTAGGATTACACAGTGTGAAACTGATAAATCCATAAATGAAGAGTCCAGAGGAGCAGATAACAAAGAAGGCGTTAATACCAGTTTAAAAAGAAAAAAAAAAAGGAGTTTTTTCCTAAGTGTTTGTACAACTGGCTAGAGAGTTGGCTACAAATGAAGCTTGATCCCATTCTTATGCCTTCCACCAAAACACATTCCAGCTGAATCAAATATTTTAAAGACTAGAGGAAAATATGGTTAGGTAAAATCCAAGGACAAAATCAAAATAAATAACTGAATATATCAGGAATGGGGAAAATCTGTTAGCAATATTAGAAACAAGAACAACAAAAGAATTAACAATAAATGTCTACACAATTTACTGTAAAAGTAAAAAACTTAACAAAAATCTTATTAGAAATAAAGTTTAAAATATAAACAACACACATTTGGAAAAAACATCTACAAAACATAAGATAGACAAAAGTTTACTAAACTTTATATTAATTATTAGGAAAAAATGAACATCCCATAGAAAAATATAATAGATGAAATATTTGTAGGTAATAGGAGATAGAATCATGCTGAAAAAAAAAGCAGTTAAAACTGCAGGATCTCTTTCTGCTTATCTAACTGGCAAAGATACAAAAATCTGACAATAGTCAATGCTGGTGAGGGTCTGTGGAAACCGGCAAAGTTATCCATGCTGGTGGGAGTATAGTGATTTCACCATAAGGAAATTTGGCCAAATAGAAATCAATTAGTATATTTTCTATAACCTTCAATCCACTTTGAGAACTCAGTTTGCAGACAGCAACTGTCATACACGTAAGGTTGTAGCACTGCTACTAATAGCACAAAACAAAGTTAAAAACACCTAGCACAGACACACAAAATTTTAAAAAACGAAATTAAATAGCAACTTCAGTTTCCAGTTTGAGATGTAAGAAACTTAGAAGTCCTTCACTCACACCCACATAACAAGAAAAAAGCTAAAAACCTTAAAATCAGCAAGTCTTCTTAGATCCATCCAAACTGCTGCTCCCAAGATCTAAACAGACAGCTCACCAAAGAAAATATGCAGGCGGCAAATAAGCATATGAAAAGATGTTCAAGATCGGATGTCATCAGGGAATTGCAAATTAAAACAACAATGAGATACCACTATACATCTACCGAAATGGCAAAAATTCAAAATACTGACAGCACCAGATGCTAGTAAGGATGTGGAGAAAGAACCTTCACCACTGGTGAGACTGCAAAATGGTACAGCCAATTTGGAATACAATTTGACAGTTTCTTACAAAATTAAACTTTTTACAGACTACTGTACTTTTCAAGGTACTATTCTGTAAGATTAAAAATGGTTTTTTATGCATTATTTGTGTAAAAAGTATTATAAACTTATTACAGTACAGTATTATATGGCCAATTATGTTAGTTGGGTACCAAGGCTAAGTTTGTTGGACTTATGAACAAATTGGCCTAACATGCTCTTAAAATAAAATTCATTCATATGTATGGAACATACTATAACACTGAAGCCCCAGCATTCAACCTGTACGCAGGAAGTACCCAACAGATACTTCTCAAGTGAAAAATTGAAATCAATTCCTTTGTATGGTTTTCTCTCTTGTTTGAATTTTCTCTTCACATGCAACCCTACTATCATTGTAATGGGACAGAGTCTGGATGCTGTTTTCTCTCTAGAAAAGTCCATCTATGTACTTCAGGGCAAAAATCATGCTGGGTTCTTGACACTGTTTGAAATTCATTGAATAACTGCTCAATTCCCCATTTTATCTTGGGAAGGTAGGACCAGTCCTGCATAGCTTTTCTTTTAAGAAAAACCTGCAAAACTAATTGCCTATTACTTTTCGCTCTGAGAGGTATGGCAATGGAAATATTCCATTTCAGTCTCTCAAATGTCTTTCAGATGAGAATAACCTTTTGAAATGGGAATAACCAAAATGGCCCATTTTTTTCCTCCTTCCAAAAGCATTCAAAAAAGCTGTTTCCCTTTTTCTCCTATCAGCCTCCAGGCAGTATCACAGATTTACCTCTCCCTTTGCAAATCACGTCAGAAATGTTTCCCTGCAAATAGCAATTTCTTAAGACAGAATTAAGCTGAGATTGGATCACTGCAAATACAAAACGTCTGTGGACAGGTGGAAGAACGAAGTCATATTTCTCTGAACACATGCTCTGAATGACGGCTTGTTATGGCATCACCAGCTGATCACTGTTAACCACTGACTGTCATAAAACTGTGCTTCAGATAATCAAACTTATATGAAGAAAAAAAAAAAGCCCTAAAATACCCACGTTGAGTACAATTTGACCTGTTACCCTTCTGGGTAAATTTATGTGGGGCACACTCACTGACTGGGTCCCAGGAAGCCAGTGAGCTCAGTGTCACTGCCCCCTACCGGTATCACCTCTATCCTCCTTTCTGGGACCTGCGCAGTCTACATCTTGGTCATCTACCTCCCACCTGCCCCACGATGCCAGGCTCTGAGTGCTTCCACATTGCCCAAAGCTTTCTTTCTTTTTAATGCAAAAACCTCTCAACAAATGGCCCCAGACAATGGCTGAATCACATCACAGCTGGAAGGAATGGAGTGGAAAGAAAGATGAAATCTTGTTAAACCACAGTACATGCTGGCATAAGGTAAGATCTGTAAGAAAAGCTTAATAAAATGAGAAAAAATACTACTTTTTTTGTTTCTAATCAAAACTATCAAATTTGTTTCTAATAGAAACAAAGTGAATGAAATAGTTGCAACTGTGAAATAATGAACTGAGACAACTGCCTAGCAGTGAATGTTTTAAGGAAGGTGAGTTTATAAAAATGTTTATTGAATACAGCTGTAACTATGTAGCCTACCAGACAGACGTAGACTAAGTGTGATCGGAAGCGCTGTTGTTCAGGGTATTTAGGAATTAGTGGAAAACTTGCAGGAAAAAGATAAACTGTTCGTGACATTTTTTCTTGCAGCTAATGAGAGTACTGTGAGCTACATTTACTTGTGAGTTGAAGAGAACATTGATGTGATTGAGAAGCGTTGCATATGGTACCCATGAGATAGACAGAAGGAAATTATTTATATTGGTGGGCTGGGGAAAGAGTTTAAGTGGTTTTATTTTAAGTAATTTAAGACAGTAAGCTGTCTTAAAAGATAGTCCTCCCATGGGGAGCAATTTCACACATGATATAAAACATAACATGTTCATGTTATGTTACATAACATTCAACAACATTTATAAGAATAATTTGAGTCAGTTCACTGAATCTTTCACCAGAAAAGGCTTTTGCACTGAAAAATTAAAAACAGAACATAATAAAATTATGAACTAGATACACTCCTACAGCTTGAACCATAACAATTCACAGCTTGGCTGGATGCACCGGGTATATAATGTAGTATTTACTGACACTGTAAAAAGTCAGGTGGTAATTTGTTGTTCTGTTGCTAAGTAATGCTTGACTCTTTGCAACCCCACGGACTGCAGCACACCAGGCCTCCCCGTCCTTTACTATCTGCCGAAGTTTGCTTAAACTTATGTCGATTGAGTCAGTGATGCCATCCAACCATCTCATCCTCTTGTCACCCCCTTCTCCTCTTGCCCTCAATCTTTCCCAGCACCATGGTCTTTTCCAGTGAGTCAGGTGGCCTAAGTATTGGAGCTTCAGCTTCAGCCATCAGTCCTTCCGATGAATATTCAGGTTGATTTTCTTTAGGACTGACCGGTTTGATCTCCTTGCAGTCCAAGGGACTCCCAAGGGTCTTTAGGTTTGATGTCCTTGCTGTTCAAGGGACTCCCAAGAGTCTTGTCCAGTTCCACAGTTTAAGGCATAACTCCTGGTGGCTTAGAGGGTAAAGCGTCTGCCTCCAATGCGGGAGACCCGGGTTCGATCCCTGGGTCGGGAAGATCCCCTGGAGAAGGAAATGGCAATCCACTCCAGTATTCTTGTCTGGAGAATCCCATGGACAGAGAAGCCTAGTAGGTTACAGTCCACGGGGTCGCAAAGAGTCGGACACGACTGAGTGACTTCACCTCAAAGGCAGAAGTACAGAAAGAGCCAGGCGTCACTGCAGAAAGCCAGTAGCCAAATTAGGTGATGCCTTAAGAAGTCAGCAGAAACCAAGCCTCAGAATAAAGGCACCCATGTCCAGGGAAACTGAATGGTGTCCACAGCCTGCCTCAGTCAGGAAGCCCCTTCACAGACACATCATGGCAGAACCTCCCCAGAAGACAGGCGCTCCAGCCAGACGGAGGCGCGTGGTGGCCCATCCCCCTTAGATCTCCGTACTATGCACAGTCGTGTATGTTTCTCAGCGAGACTACCACTGCTCCCAGGGCTATGCCATGATGAGACAGGAAGAGGGCAAAGCCACCCAGCAGGAGACAGGGCAGCTTCCAAATTTACAACCAATTTACAATTGGTTTACGTATAATTTGTATCGCACAGATTGCACAATCGTATCTAACTTCAAATGATTGAATAATGCAATATTCTTTTTCCTCTCCCTCCCTCCCTCTTCTCTCATCCCTCCTACCACAGGCAACCCGGTGAGCTACTGAGCTCCTCATGCTAATATGATTTACAAAACATATAGAAACATATACAATCATTCTGTACATGTTTACATAGTATGTGTATGTTAACGTAAAGAAGGCTGAGGGACAAAGAGTCGATGGTTTCAAGTGGAGCTGAAGAAGACTCTTGAGAGTCACTTGGACTGCAAGGAGATCGAACCAGTCCATCCTAAAGGAAATCAACCCTGAATATTCATTGAAAGGACTGACGCTGAAGCAGAAGTTCCAATACTTTGGCCACCTGATGCAGAGTTGGAAAAGACCCTGGTGCTGGGAAAGATTGAGGACAGGAGGAGAAGGGGATGACAGAGGATTAGATGGTTGGATGGTATCATCGACTCAATGGATATGAGTTTGAGTAAACTCCAGGAGATAGTGAAGGACAGGGAAGCCTGGTGTGCTGCAGTTCATGGAGGTTGCAAAGAGCAGGACACGACCAAGTGACTGGACAACCACGACAGTTATTGTCATTGTTTTATAAACATGGCTCTTAGACGCATTCCACGCATTTTGCTTTACTCACAGAAATCCCTTTAAGTTGCCTGACAGAATTCTGATTCATTCTCTTCAGTGGCTGCACAATTCCACATATGGTGTTTCCACAGTTTACATTCCACCACTTCCCTGCTGAGTGCCATTCATTTTATCCCAATTTTTGACATGCCATGTGGTCATATATATCATTATACATGTATCTTGATGTACTGACGCTTTTATTTCTATGAGACTGATTCCCAGGAGTAAGACTGCTGAGTGAAACAGTACATACATATTTAATGTTTACAGATATTGCCAAATTGCATTTCAAAAAGACTGTAGTAATTCACAAACATGACACCATAATTCTATTAATATAAAACTGGATCTATTTTGGAATAAAATGCAAAATCTACATGACGTTTTGGAAAACAGGTAAGCCTTCAACAAAATGGGACTTGCAGCCAACACTTTCTAATATTATGTAGGTTGTGGGGTCTCTCTTCTCTACCAATTTTGAGGGATCCTTGTGGAGTCCTAGACCCCATGAGAGAAGCAGCATAGGAATAGCCTATAGGAATAATGGGCAATTCTTTTTTTCTTTTTTAACTGGAGGAAAGTTACTTTACAACATTGTGCTAGAATAACTTAATAGGAATAGTAATTCTTTTTTTTTAATTTTTTTATTGGAGGAAAATTGCTTTACAATGTGTTGGTTTCTGCCGTGCAACAACACGAATCAGTCATAATTACACACACACACACGTATACAACCCCTCCCTCATTAGCCTTCCTCCCTTCCCCCATTCCAGCCCTCTAGGTCATCACAGAGCACCAGGCTGGGCGCCCTGGGCTCTACAGCAGCTTCAGTGGGTAACTTGTTTGGCAGAATCACAGCAGCAAATCCTGACACCAGTTTATTCCAAAGATACAGTAACGTCTCTCCCAGAGGTTGGAGGACCAGCCCTGCCTATAATTTTATCCTCCTGTGCTTTTCACAGAAGGAAAGGAATTCAGCCCAAGTGGCAAGAGTGAGTCCTCAGAGTCTCTCCAGCACACCAGGAGAAGACGCTGTCTGGGGCCAGCCTGAAGAGGACTACTTGATGGGCTTCTTGGCTCCTGCCCAGCGAGAAGAGACACCAGCAGGCTCGATCTCTCTCTGTAGCTCCAGGAAAGGGACCTCGGGTCACACGGTCCCAGGTCACAGAGCCCTCCACGGTGGCAAGGAGACCTTCAAGATGGTGGACACCCCCATCTTGCTCAATTTTTGCTCAATTTTTCATGACCGACAGGGATTTTTCTGTGTGGATGAAGACAGCTCTCTCACCTCCAATTTAGGGTTCCTGGCACAGTGAGAAGAGAGAAGACCCAGGGATGTTGCTATCATTCTGAAACCTGTAACCTTCTTGAAGGGGTTCCAAAATCAAACATCTTCATGACAGTTTCATTTTGGCACTTGAGTGAGGCTTTAAAAGTCACAAAGCTTATCTTTGTGGTTGTTATCTCTATTTTTATAAATTTCTTTCTTTGACCAAAAAGGCAAAAAGATAATTTTACTATATTAAAAGATAAAGGTAACCTTTCCTCAGCACAGATGTTAATATTAAAAAGGCTCCACATTAAAAAGAATGAAATAATGCCACTTGCAGCAAGGTGGATGGACCTAGAGAAGGTCACACTGTGTGAAGTAGGTCAGACAGAGAAGGAGAAGTATTGTATGATATCCCAAAGAAATGATACAAATGAACTTATTTACAAAACAGAAACAGGGTCACAGGCTTAGAGAGCAAACTTACAGTTGCTAGGGGAAAGGATCGGGGAAGAGGTAGTTAGGGAGTTTGGGATGGACATGCACACACTGCTATGTTTAAAATGGATAACCTGCAAGGACCTACTGCTCAGCACAGGGAACTCGGCTCAATGTCATCTGCCAGCCTGGATGGGAGAGGAGTTTGGGAGAGAATGGTTACACGTATATGTATGGCTGAGTCCCTTCCCTGTTCACCTGAAACTATCACATCATGAATCGGCTAAAACCCAATACAAAATAAAAAGTTAAAAAAAAAAAAAACTCCAAGTGTAAATAAAAGCAACTCAAGATTTGAATAATTTATGTGGGAGGGGGGTTCAGGATGGGGACACATCTACACCCATGACTGATTCATGTCAATGTACGGCAAAATCCACCACAATATCATAATTAGCCTCCAATTAAAATAAATTAAAGTAAAAAAATTTAATGGCAATAAATAAAACAGATGAATGAAAGTTTATAATTATTTGTTAAATGAATAATTTTTTACGTGTCCAAAATTGTCATGTCTTGATTATAACAATACAACTACTCAATTAAAAAAAAAATCTAATGCCATCATCTTTTGCTCTCCACAGCGTGAGAACCTAATAAGGCCACTTAGCAGCTGAGCATTAAATTTGGCCATAATGTCAAATATTATTTGGCAGAATGCACAAGGAACTAATACTCCCAAAGTACTTTATACCATTTGCATCTTTTAAACAGGCTATCTTTTAATTTAGGCCAAAAATGAGTGCAAATCTGAAAGTTCCATGAGGCATCTGTAATGCTCTCTTTTCCATCTGAGGGTGGTTGCTTCATTAGCATTTTCTCAATTGATGGCTGATGATAATAAGATATGGGCTAACATTAACTCAATGCAACACAGGAAAAGGATAGGGGGCACTAACTTAAATTTAATATGGCATCTGGAAGACACAGCCCTAATTCTACAGGACATATCGATTGCAGCTTGATGCCACTATTGTGCCAGAAGCATAAGTCATGAATAGAGAGAATTTATTAAAGAGAAAGCACAATTTCTTATTTATTTAGACTGTTGACAAATTGTTGAAAAGATTACGCAGAGTACGGGACATCCCAGAACAATATTAACATCATATTATCATTTTTATTCTAAAAGGGATACTGGATATTTCAATGTCAGAAAGTACTCTTTCAGTCAGCATAAGGACGGTGATAATTTATGACCAGCAAGGCAGTTAGACTTTCTGACACTGCCTTACCTAAACTGGTAAAATCATTTTGATGTTAATTTAGTAAGACAAGAAAACTAAAGAGAATTCATTTCAGTTATATAAATCCTGTCACCGATGTCCATGCCTTATGTCTCAGATAAACTATTCAGATGTCTCTTTCTAATCGTGTTTTCTGAATTAATCTTTCAGCTGGTGGATCATGATATGATTCACTGAAAGAATGTCACCCTCAATTCTGTGATCATGAAGACAGATGGGCGCAGGGTTGAAAGGAGGCAGGACTGCACTGTTGTGATGGGCAAATGTTATAGCAACACCACACCGCTCTGAAAATTATCTTTAAAAAAATCAGGTTTGAGGACTAGTCGAGATGGCAAAATACGATCACATTTTTACATATATCCTCTGCTTCAAATATATGCCAAAGACATATTTCACATATAAATAGAAGGAACCACAGTCATCTTGCAAATGGAGATGGAATAGCGAACAGACCATGAAGCCGTGAGAAGGGTCCATGAGACTCCCAGTCTGGAGGCGGGTTCCTATGGGGACAGGGATACCCTGCACTGCACTGTCCAGAGTGGCCATCAGAGGGGAAAAAAGAAAAAAAGAACATCTGATCACATCAGTCATTTTCAACGGTGCCACCTTCAGACTCTACAGCAAGCACACAGGCCTTCTTTGATGCAGCCCAAGAGTCCATGTTCCAGCCTTGTCTCCCAGCCCACCCGCCTGAACCCCCACCATCATTTGATGCTTCTAAAATACTCATTTCTTTTAGTTCCTTGAACCCAGGGCTCGCCTTCAACGGGATAAACCTCCTGGCTGGCCCAGGCTGCATCGAGTGTCCTTCCTCTGTGCCCAGACGGCTTCCAACTCTCCTCTCTTTTGGAAGATGACACTCGGTCTATCTTTCAACAACCAACCCAAGAACAGTGACCTATTAACTGTGGACACCTCTTAAGACGCTTGAGACTTCAGGAGTGCTGAACAGAATCGAAGGATGAGTTCTACACACCTTTCCTTCTTTCTTGTTTTCCCTAACTGACTTAGTACTCCACTTCACTCAATGAGAAAACAAGAATTCGACTTAAGGCTTATCATTCTCGTATCAGCTTCTGCATTGTTCACCAACCACAAAGACATCTCTGCTGACCTGAAACAAACAGACTGCCAGATATTTCTCCAGCAGAGATGGGTTTATGCAGATCAGAAGACAACTGCAGTTCGGGGACCTCAACCCTGGGGAGCCACACGGAGGTCCCTGCCCGGCCCCAGAAGGAGAAAGCTTTCGTAGAGGGGAGAGGAGGTTGGGAGGGCTCTCGTAAACAGTCCATGGCTTTCCATTGGCTGAGTCCTTGCCCAGAAAGAAGAATCTCACAGGTCCTGAGAGCTTCCCGTTCTGCCTCTTGCCTCTATTTCTTTAAAAATATTTTATATTTATTTGGCTGCACCAGGTCTGAGTTGTGGCACATGGGAATCTCTGCTGCAGCATGTGGGATATAATCCCTGACCAGAGATAGAACCCAGGCCCCCTGCATTGGGGGTGCAGAGTCTTAACTGATGGACCTCCAGGGAAGTCCCTGGTCTCCTGACTCTATTTAAGTGGTTTCTGTTTATTCATTTTTTTTTAACATCTTCAAGATACATGTTGGACTTCCCAGGTGGCACAGTGGTAAAGAATCCACTCTGCTAATGCAGGAGACACAAGAGACTCGGGTTTGATCCCTGGGTTGGGAAGATCCCATACAGAAGGAAATGGCAACTCATTCCAGTATTCTTGCCTGGGAGATGCCATGAACAGAGGGGCCTGGTGGGCTACAGTCCATGGGGTCACAAAGAGTTGGACACGACTAAGCGCAAGGACAAAGTATATACTAACAGGACTTCTGTAGTTAGAGTGCTGGAAATAATCTTTTCAATGTTCTTCTCATTGGTCTAAACTGCAAATATATGCTATTGATTTGGCCTTCCCAGTGGGTTAATCCTGGATGAAAATACAAAACGGCTATATCCTCTCTTCCAGCACTTCCCTATGGCATCCTCTGTCCCAGCCCTCTCTCTCACACCCAAGGCACCTGACTGGCTTACATCTTAATGTACCACCTCTGCTTTTCATCTGCTCTGGGATTAATAAATTTAAAACATAAAGTGTTGTTTCTAAGTGTTGTTGTAGGCAGGTTGACTATGGCTTCAGAGATAAGGCAGCAACTTGAGTTCAGAAACAAATGACTGACGTTTCCAGTGGAGCATGGGAGATGTGACACGGCTAGCATTTTTAAAAAGATATTTTTTGACGTGGATAATTTTTTTTAAAGCCTTTATTGAACTTGTTACAATACTGTTTCTATGTTTTGGCTTTTTGGTCACAAAGCAGATGGGATCTTAGCTCCTCCACCAGAGATCAAACCGACACCCCCTGTGTTGGAAGGCAAAGTCTTAACCACTGGACAACCCAGGAAGACCCAAGGCTAGTATTTTTAACAAGCAGGTTTCATGCCCTGAACAGAAACACACATCTATTATTCTGTATAGTTACTAACCTAGACATTTTCTCAAATAAGATCTCGCTATATCCCAAACGGTCTCAGAAAATTTGAACAAAATATTTAAGACCTCAGTCCATGGGGTCGCTAAGAGTCAGACATGACTGAGCGAATTCACTTTCACTTTTCACTTTCATACATTGGAGAAGGAAATGGCAACCCACTCCAGTATTCTTGCCTGGAGAATCCCAGGGACGGGGGAGCCTGGTGGGCTGCTGTCTGTGGGGTCGCACAGAGTTGGACACAACTGAAGTGACTTAGCAGCAGCAGCAGCAGATGAAGTTTATGAGCCTACCCACAAACTATAATTACTTAATTTGACTGACTTACTACTCATTAAATTTTGCCCAAGTTCTATCGATGCTCCAATAAAATATTTTGGCACAAAGCAAATTTTGAGATTTATGACATCCTTCTGGACTGAGGGTGTTAACAGCTCTTCCCAGCTTTATTTACCCTGTGGGAAATAACTCCCTGCATTCCACTCACCACATCTCTGACATATTTCTTTGCAGATGCCATACAAAGTCCTATTCTGTGTGGTCCTGAGAACTGTGCTGTGGGAAAGGGGCCAGTATAAGAAACTGAGGATTCTGTGATTTCAGAGTCATTACTGTACAACCACACCCATTCAAAAATGTAAGAGAGACACTCAGGGAAAATTTAACACTGACTGATTTATCTTTCTTTTCAGGTCTAAATATGAAGGCTCTCAAGATCAGGGAATGGTAGGTTGACAACTGAGCTCCCTGGTGGCTCAGCGGTAAAGAACCAGCCTGCCAATCCAGGAGACGCAAAATGCAGCTTCTATCCCTGGGTCCAGAAGATCCCCTGGAGGAGGAAATGGCAACTCACTTCAGTATTCTTGCCTGGAGAATCCCATGGACATAGAAGCTTGGCGGGCTGCAGTCTGTTGGGTCGCAAAGAGTCAGACACGACTCAGCGACTGAACAGCAGCAGGTTGACAACTAGCCCCCAACCCCCAGGATTTCCCAGGATGGTCATCCACTGACGATGATGGTCTGAGGATTCAGCACTGGCTCAGTCCAGCTGTGATCTCTCGGGCACAGCAGCCCTGACACCCCCCCCCCCGTCCACAGCCCACCATTCACACACATGAGTTAGCCTCCTTCACAAACACTGCGAAGCAGAGAGAAGACAGGCTCATGCCCTAGCTGCCAGGATGTCGAAATCTCAGTGGCGCTGGTACCTGGGTCCTTAACAACTGCTGCTCATCACTCTTCTTTACCTGTAGTTCTCCTCCTAAATCAGATTCCCTCTCAGTCAATTACATGAAAGAGGCAAAAACAAACAAAAAACCACTGATATCTTGGAAATCCGAATGCCAGCCATGAAATGGTGAAACCACCGAGAGACTGAGATTTTTTTTCTGACACTTCCCCATTTTCTGTGGTTCATCATTGTCTAAAGAGATGCTTTCAAGCTCAAACTGGATTTCTGAACCCCTGCCAGCACTAGGACTAACAATGACTGCGACGTGGGCAAGCTGAGGCACCCTGAGACTCAGAGCAGCGGCTCTGAGGGTGATATGACTCAAAGCTCCGGGCCCCCACAGCCGGCCACATGGCAGCGGTAGACGGTGCTCCGGCTTCTCTGCACAGGGCTCCACAGGGCCTTTCTGTAGCGACACACCTAAGCTGGTGCCGTCTCAGGACAAACCATTTGAATCCCATTGTTTCATTTAAAGGGAAAAGCATGTAGTTACCAAAGTCCATAGGGCTTTCCAGGTGGCACTAGTGGTAAAGAACCTGCCTGACAATGGAGGAGACACGAGACAGGAGACACAGGTTCGATCCCTGGGTCAGGAAGATCTGCTGGAGGAGGGCATGGCCACCCACTCCAGTATTCTTGCCCAGAGAATCCCATGGACAGAGGCGCCAGGAGGGCTACGGTCTGTGGGGTTGGGTCTCAAAGAGTTGGACAAGACTGAAACGACTTAGCACACACCAAAGTCCACTATGGTGATGATGTAAATGCCTCTGGGCCAACTGTGGTCAAGGTTTCCCAGTCTAGCAATGACTGAAAAGCAGCCGCTGGCTGACAGAGCGCCACAACACTCCAACATCCCGATAACCTCGGAAGTGCTACCATGACAAGGCACCACCTCACACACTCGAAATGCTCGAGCTTGAGAACGAGAGCATGGCAGTTAGGAAAAGTGTGGTTCGTTCATGTAGAGATAAGTCGTCGCGACTTGACGGCACAGGTTAGTTACTTAGTCGCGTCCAGGACACGAGTGGACAGGGGGGTGGGAGTCCGGGGATTCGAGAGGAACCTCAGTGACAGTTCGGGGTGTTACTCCCGTTTGCCTAAGGTTCTGTTTGCTCACAGGGTTTGTGGAGGTGTCGGATACCGACTCGTCTATACCGACTCGTTCACCTGGTACCTAAGACCTCGGTCACTGGGCCCAAACTTGGAGTCGAGGTGGAGAACGATCGAAATATTTAGACCCGTAAAAAGAAACGGAACCAAAGGGGTAGACTTATTACTCCAATTTATTATAAATTGAGGTATCTATTCGTTGTTCTCGAATGACAATCGTGTCCCTTGATATAAGTCATAGAACATTATTGTATGTTACCTTTATTCTTATATGTATATATATATATGTGTGTATATATATAGAGTGACATAGTGGAACAACATGTGGACTTTGATTCTATTATATTTTGTTGATATGACGTAAATGTTCATTCATAAATTACGGTGAGTACCCACCGTATTTTAACTCCAGCATACACTTTTTGTCTATAATAATTGTACGATATTCACGGTATACTCACAGCCATTGTGCTACGATGAAAAGATTCAAATGAAAACCAACGTGACCCAGAAGCGGCGATGTACGCACGAAAGAGAGGAGCATGGGTCACCACCGATGAGAGGTCAACACCAAAGGACCCGAAGAATAGCCTCACCACAGAGAACAAAACCTCGTACTTGAGATCCCGTACGTCCGAAGGCACCAACACCGTGTACCTGAGTCGACTCGGCTCCGTGCACTCTCAGAAGGCCCGGTCCCTACCTTGGGCCCAGGGCACGTAACCGTCCACCCAAGAGTTGGTGACCTTGGTGGTCCCTACAGGAACGAAAAGAAGTGGTCCCGTGTACCCTCTTCCGGTGTTTTTATCCACTTGGGAGACTCCTGATTAGTGACTTCTGTGGCAGAGGAGGGTGGTATTCTTCCTGGTACACCCCAGGTGAAGTCGACACTCTACCTCGAAGGATCGAATTAAGTTACCCGTTATTTAATATAAAATTCACATTATTTCCTTTTGTTTCTTTTTCTGTACGTCGACTCGATGTATTTTCTCGTTTTCTATTTAGTTCAATTAACCGTTCAATTTATTTATTTCCCCTTTAAAAAGAAAAAAAAAAATTTCCTCCAGTGAATTTCTTTTTCAATTGTCTCCTTGCCTGGGCTAGAGAAAATGATTTTCATCCTAAGAGGATATTACCAGTTTTAATGACTGAACTAAAACAAAGATAGCTTTACAGCCTTAATATTGTGAGGATAACATGAAGAAATATTATGAGAATTTAACACATGGGAGGAAGTCTCTCCACTCAGCAAGATAAATACTGAAAATTATAACTGTTTCTTCCTTGGGGACAAAAAAGATCACCATAACAAATTACTTTTGGCTTTCTATCCTCTGAAGAAGTTTCTAAGAAGTTCCCAGTGATGAGTTTCTTGAACCTAATGTTTGTTAAAAGTCCTGAAGATTCTTTTCCTTGATCCCATGCGCCACACCTCCTAGGGATGAATGAACTTGTAATTTATAAGTCAGCTCAGCATTCCTGGCTGGTGCAAGGGCCCCTGGGAACCCAAGACCACTGCACTCCCCCTAATCCAGCGGGATCCTGACCTCTGAGCTGGGTGGTGCTTTCCCAGGATCAGAGCTCACCTGCATCTCATCTGTGTTTCTAATGTTTGTTGACTTTCAGAATCTACATGTCTGTTTACCCCTATGGTGCCTGTGTAAGGGGTTTGAGGGAGGGATTTCAGGACTTTCCAGGTGGCTCAGATGGCAAAGAATCTGCCTGCAATGCAGGAGACCTGGGTTCAATCCCTGGTTTGGGAAGATCCCCTGAAGAAGGGTATGGCAACCCACTTCAGTATGCTTGCCTAGAGAATTCCACGGACAGAGGCGCCTGAATTCAGGCAGTCACAGAGAGTTGGCCATGACTGATCCACTTTCACTTTCAGAGGTGAGCAAAGAAAAAAGACCTGAATACAGGTGGGAGCAGCACCCTCGAGGGCTGCATGAAGATGCCCTGACGGCCTGCATGCAAGAGACGGTCCCTCCCAGGCTCTGCTGAGCGGCTCTGTGCTGCTGGCACAGACCTTCAGTACTCAGCCAGGCAGTTTCCACTCCTCCTCGGCCTTCACTTCCTGCGTGCCCAAAGCCTCAAGTTCAGCCAGAGGTGAGAGGTTAGGGCCTCCTTGGGTCTTTCCTGAGCATACACAACAGCCCTGGGAATATGCACAGATCTAACTAGGAGCACAGGTTTTCTCAGATGGTTCAGACGGTAAAGAATCCACCTGCAAAGCTGGAGTCGTGGGTTGGACCCTTGGGTTGGGAAGATCCTCTGGAGAAGGGAATGACCACCCACTCCAGTATTCCTGCCAGGAGAATCCCATGGACAGAGAAGCCTGGTGGACAGAGGATCCCATAGTCCATGAGGTCGAACAGAGTCAGACATGACTTAACAGCTGAGCAGGAGCACAAAGTATGAACACAGTCTTCTAGATTCTCAGTAACATATATGAGCTTTCTACAGCTCCCCTTGGATACCTTCTTCCCCAAGTTTTCCTTTTTAAACTTCCTGGTTAGCCCATTGTTTGTTCAACTGCTACCCTCTGCCTCAAGCCACCTTTGTGATTTTGGAATGAAAGTGCTTGGAAGACTTTAAAAATTTTTTTTGGCAGCACTGGGTCTCCGCTGCTGCACGTGGGCTTTCTTAAGTGGCAGTGAGCAAGGGCTACTCTTCGTTGTGGTTCACAGGCTTCTCTTGTTGCAGAGCACAGGCTCTAAGAGTGTGGGCTTCATTAGTTGTGGCCCATGGGTTTAGTGGCCCCATAGCACGTGGAATTTCCCAGGGAATGAACTCACAACCCCTGCATTGGCAGGGGCATTCTTAACCTCTAGACCACCAGGGAAGTTTCTGGAAGACTGTAAGACCAACTAGATTTGGCCTATGAAGGTGGGAAGAGAGTTCAGTCCTAGGAGAGGTAATGATTTTTTTAAGGAGATACTTAAAAAACTTAACATGGGGAGACTTAAAATCAAGTGGATATAAATAAAGTCTCTTTTCAATTAGGCTTATAAGTTCTGTTTCATGTGCATGCTCAGTCATGTCTGACTCTCTTCAACCCCATGGACTGTAGCCTCGCCAGGCTCCTCTGTCCATGGGATTCTCCAGGCAAGCATACTGGAGTGGGTTGCCATGCCCTCCTCCAGGGGATGTGCTCGACCCAGGTACAGAACTCACGTCTCCCGAGTCTCGCAATGGTAGGTGGATTCTTTACCACTGAGCCACCTGGGAAGCCCTTTTAGTTCTGTTATGAATAGCTATATACTGAGGAGAACATGATTTACGGAAAAATTATACCTTCATCAGAAGACCAGGACATGCATGTTCCAATAAGTTCAGAAGGCCTACCCTGAGATACCTCCTCTCACAGGGCGCTGTCCAACCAACAACAGCCAAATCTAATATGCAAACAAACCTGTTTCCCTGTTCATAATGGACTGAACCAGAGAAGGCTACTGGAGTCAAAGGAAGCTAGCATGTTGGCTGACCAGTGACCCGACACATGGAGACAAATGATGAGAGTTTAAAGAAAACAGAAAATAAATGATGAACCACTGGGTCAAATGCTGCAGTTCTGTCTGAAGATACAGACATATGGTTATGGATACCCAGGGAATTCCAGTCTCTAGGAAACATTTCAGGCAGTTCAATTCCAAAATAAATGAACTTAAGCACCTGTAGACTGGGACCCTGGCAGCCCAGGGGTCAAGACGTAGCCTTCCAATGCAGGGCATAGGAGCCTGATTCCTAGTCAGGGAGGTAAGATCCCACATGCCTCATTCCCCCCCCCCCAAAAAAAACATAAAACAGAAGCAATATTGTAACAAATTTAATAAAGACTTTAAAAATGATTCACAGCAAAAAAAAAAAAAGCTTTAAAAACAAAGAAACACCTTCAGACTTAGCACAGTAGGGCTGTAGCTTAATTTGCTTTTGTGTGCTTAGCTGCTCAGTCCTGTCCGACTCTCTGCGACCCCATGGACTGCAGCCCGCCAGGCTCCTCTGTCCGTGGGCATCTCCAAGCAAGAATACTGAAGTGGGTTGCTATGTCTTCCTCCAGGGGATTTTCCCAACTCAGGGATCAAACACAGATCTCCCACATTTCAGGCGGATTCTTTACCATCTGGAAATGTGCTTTTTGTGAAACACGATTTCTATCTTTGCTCTACATTTCACTTTTCTTTATCTTAGGGTATGTGTTTCTTTCTAATACACTAGAATTAATACTGTGTATGTGACTGTGTCCACACAAGCCGCTTCTGACGTGCGCAGTACTGGAGCTAAGCGACCATGGGGTTGTGTACTTGGTGGAGACGTAGGCTTGTGAGTGGAGAGGTCAATCAGCCATGGCAAAGTGGTTATGAAACGCCAGTCTTCGAGGAATAACTTCCCTCTCCAATATTAAAGATGCATAAATTATTCAATCCCATTAGAAGAGGGTTTTACAGAGAAGTATTAAAGTCAGTAAAATTCACTTTTTAAAAGAGCATCTTCATTTGGAAAACAACCAAAGACAAAAGAGCTAATCAACCAAATTTAGGGCTGAGAAAGTTTCCTTTTCATTTAACACATTTCATGTCCCTATTTGTTGATAAAGTTTGTTCACCTCACACATCTACATGTTGCTGCTGCTGCTGCTGCTGCTGTTAAGTCACTTCAGTTGTGTCCGACTCTGTGCGACCCCACGGACTGCAGCCCACCAGGCTCACCCATCCCTGGGATTCTCCAGGCAAAAACACTGGAGTGGGTTGCCATTTCCTTCTCCAATGCATGAAAGTGAAAAGTGAAAGTGAAGTCGCTTAGTTGTGTCCGACTCTTCACAACCCCATAGACTGCAGCCTACCAGGCTCCTCCATCCATGGGATTTTCCGGGCAAGAGTATTGGAGTGGGGTGCCATTGCCTTCTCCGGTACTGATGCTTAAAAACACAGCAACTGTTACTAGTTTTTAAAGAGTTTATTTATGGTCCATCCATAAAATTTCTCCTCTGTCTGAGGAGAATCTTCCCACAGATATCTTTAAAGGAAGGGACTAGCTGTTTTTATATACCAAGTGAGGTAAACCAGAAAACCCGGGAACCTCAATGATCATAGGGTCAGATATCATAGGTACAATTTGAAGCAACGATATACCTACTGAGATCACAGTGCAAATCAAATGTAGTTTCAGATTTTCCAAATAAAAATTTTTAAAATACTAAATTTTCAAAGTTTGCCTTTAATTTTTTTTAATTTTATTTTTTAATGAAGTATAGTTGATTTATAATGTGCCAATCTCTGCTGTGCAGCAAAATGATTCAGTTATACTCATATAAACATTATTTATATTCTTCTCCATTATGGTTTATCACAGGCCACTGAATAGTTTCCTGTGCTATACAGTAGGACCTTGTTGTTTATCCATCCTATATATAATAGTTTACATCTGCTAACCCCAAACTCCCAGGCCTTCCTTTCCCCACCCACATCCCTCTTGGCAATCACAAGTCTGTTCTCTATGAGTCTGTTTCAGATCACACATTTTTCTGGACCTGTGAAACCTCAGCATGAGAACTACAAGATAACCAGATACTCAGATGCCAGAACCCTGGCTGAGCAACTAGGGCTGGCCTTTTGGATCCCCCTCTCCCTTTCTTTCTCAAGAGCGTAGTCCATGAGCTGCTTGAAGACCTGATATCATCCCCTCTGCCAAAGCAGAGCCTGATAGCCAAAGCGAACAAGGCTGAGGACAGGAGCGAGGAGGAAGGGAAGCAGGAGGCCTGCCCCGGAGGAAGACAGCAGTGCTCCCCTCTGTGCCACCACCCCGGGCAGCAGCGTATAGCCAGGGGCTGAGAGCTGGATTCCCTGGGAGTGACTTAAGAGACAGTGACTCCACTGAGCACTTCGGAGAGATATTTACTTTCTGTGCTTTTATTCCCCTGGGTTGAGGACACATAGCATCACTGTATAATACCTAATTTGCTGAGAGTAGGTATAAAAATTTTAGACAGCTGGACTGAAAAGTCCCTCCGCAGCCATCCAGATGGTTGTTCCGCCTCTCTGCTCTAAGGAAGAACCTCTCCCTGGTTATGACACAGTGTCTACTACATATTTCCAGTGGCACTGCCTCAAACAGCATCTTTTGACAACATTCAGGCCAGTAATTGATCTGCTAAAATTGTAACTCCGTTTACATTTATTCATTTCTTTCCAACTCCGTATAATTTCTTTGTATCTTACACACAAACCCACCTTAAACAATCCCTTGCTTTAACATCTCACTCAAGCCTTGGAGCCTATAATAATTTTCTTTAAATTAGGATCGTGTCCAATTTTCTTACCTTCTTTTAAATGAATCCACCTTCTCTCTTCACTTTTTTTCTTCATTTACTCTCTCTTTACAGTCTTAGGTTTGTGGCTATTAGCACAACCTAAAGGCTTTGTATTGTTCACTTGCTCAGTTGTGTCACATGCCTGGCATCCCCATGGACTGCAGCACGCCAGGCTTCCTTGTCCATCACTATCTCCCAGAGTCTGCTCAAATTCTCATCCATTGATGACTTCCAAAGTCTTATCTCAAGCCCAGATCTCTCCCCTAAACACCAGCTGTGTATATTCAACTGCCAACTCTTTGTATGTCTATTCAGTTTAGATCAGTTCAGTCGCTCAGTCGTGTCCGACTCTTTGCGACCCCATGAATCGCAGCACGCCAGGCCTCCCTGTTCATCACCATCTCCCGGAGTTCACTCAGACTCACATCCATCGAGTCCGTGATGCCATCCAGCCATCTCATCCTCGGTCGTCCCCTTCTCCTCCTGCCCCCAATCCCTCCCAGCATCAGAGTCTTTTCCAATGAGTCAACTCTTCGCATGAGGTGGCCAAAGGACTGGAGTTTCAGCTTTA
>SJYT01007418.1:105676-197952 GCA_006410635.1 Cephalophus harveyi | reverse complement strand
TTCATACTGTTCATGGGGTTCTCAAGGCAAGAATACTGAAGTGGCTTGCCATTCCCTTCTCCAGTGGACCACGTTCCGTCAGCCCTCTCCACCATGACCCGCCTGTCTTGGGTTGCCCTGCAGGCATGGCTTGGTTTCATTGAGTTAGACAAGG
Organism: Cephalophus harveyi; assembly: GCA_006410635.1. Lineage (NCBI taxonomy): Eukaryota > Metazoa > Chordata > Mammalia > Artiodactyla > Bovidae > Cephalophus > Cephalophus harveyi. Next base: position 197,798 of record SJYT01007418.1, on the reverse strand, counting down.
CTGTGGTCCTAGTGTGATTAGATTGACTAGTTTTCTGTGAGTATGGTTTCAGTATGTCTGCCCTCTGATGCCCTCTTGCACCACCTATCATCTTACTTGGGTTTCTCTTACCTTGGGTGTGGGGTATCTCTTCACGGCTGCTTCAGCAAAGCACAGCTGCTGTTCCTTAACTTGGAGGAGGGGTATCTCCTTACTGTCGCCATTCCTGACCTTCAGCGTGGGATAGCTCCTCTAGGCCCTCTGTATGTCTATGAGCATGCCAAATGTAAGATGTTTAAAAGTGAACTTCTGATTTTCCCCTCAAACCTGTTCCCTACCCCAATAGGGTGGCCATAAGGAGAGTGAGGAAGACACCTGGGCAAATCTCAAGGTGAGAGGACCGACCATTGCTCCCTCCTTAGGTACTGGGGCACGGAAAAGATCTGAAAACCTTCCCACAATTTAAGGTAAACAGAACAGAGTTGAGAGTAGAGAGCCAAGTGCCTACTGGGGACAGCCGCGATCGAGGGCATGGGGACCCTTTTAGCAGAAGCTCCGAGAGAAGATAAGAATGGTCTTGGGGAAACAGCAGAGCCAATGGAAGTCAAGATGCAGAGATGACCCAGTCAACACAGAGAGCTGGTCCTGCCCTGGAAGCAGTTACTAGGTACCACTTGCACCAAGAGAACAGACCATGGATGACACCGTTCAGCTATGGAAAAACAAAGAAAAATATGACTCTCTTCATGACCAAGTTGGGACTGTAAATGCAAACCCACTAAATATATAACGAGAACATGCAAACACATGAGGTTGTTGGGTGAATCTGTCTCTGTAAACATGAATGTTTACATAAATTATATATTTAAAATATGTATGTTACTAAACAAAGGCTCATCGGCCGCAAGAGGACACAGGCAAGTCTCCATTGTAAGTTTCAAGGAAAAAACCCCCAAAAGCATATTTTTGAGATGCTGCATAACTGAGCTTTGTGCTTCCAGGTAGCAATTGGTGGCCACGTGCACATAAAGCCAAAGTCTATTTCTGTTAGCAAGTTGTATTGCTGCACTCAAAGGCAAGCATTAGTAAGTTCCATACATCCAGCAATCTAAGCAAACACCAGAAATAACCGTAGCCCTCTAAGCCACACTGCTCCCCAAAGTTATCGACAGTCTGTACATATGACAGACACCTACACAGGCTGCTTTCTTTGTTACCATCCTAAAGCTATTTTTTCCCTAGCACATATATCAAGTGGAGAACACCCATAGTCTAATGGCAAATGCAATCGACCAGTGCCATTTTCTCCTTTGTTACTGCCTATGGAAGTTTCAAGTGAAAATGACTGTAATTATGGAGGGAGGGACAGCAAGTTCACCTCCCCTGGGGGTAGGTGGAATCAAAACCCTTTCCTTTATAATATATCCATAAATATTTTGCTTTACCATCCATTACTCTTTGCATTCTGAAAATAAGAGGCATAGTCTTATAATCAGCTTTCATCATTCAAAGAATTTAGACTTTATCTTTACAATGTATAAGGAATACTGGACTTCAGGGTCAATTTTTCTGTTTCAAATTCTTTTCAGCTTGGAATAAAGAATGTGAATTTTCTAAAAACAGGATTAAGCAACAAAAAGTTAAGAACCACAAAAATATGACTCTTGACACAAAAACAGAAATAAACATCAATGGGACAGGATAGAGAGCCCAGAGATATATCCATGCACCTGTGGTCACCTCATCTTTGACCAAAGAGACAAGAATACGCAATGGACAAAAGACAGCCTCTTCAATAATTGGTGCCAGGAAAACTGGACAGCTATGGGTAAAAGAATGAAATGAGAACACTTCCTAACACCACGCACAAAAATAAACTCAAAATGGGTTAATACTTAAATGTAAGGCTAAAAACTATAAAATCCTTAGAGGAAAACATAGAACACTCTGACATAAACTGTAGCAGATTCTTTTCAACTCATCTCTTAGAGCAATGAAAATAAAACAAAAATAAACAAATGGAACCTCATTAAGCTTAAAAGCTTTTGCATAGCAAAGGAAACACACACAGGATGAAAAGACAACCTTCAGAATGGGACAAAATGTTTGCAAAAATACAATTCTCAGGTCCTATGTGTGTGTGTATCTGTGTGTGTCTCTGTGTGTGTATGCACACGTCGTGCACTTAGTTGCTCAGTTGTGTCTGACTCTTTATGACCCTTTGGACTGTAGTACGCCAGGCTCCTCTGTTCATGGAATTCTCCAGGCAAGAATACTGGAGTGGGTTGCCACTTCCTCCTCCAGAGGATCTTCCCAACCCAGGGATCAAACCCATGTCTCCTGTGTCTCCTGCATTGGCAGATGGATTCTTTACCACTGAGCCACCTGGGAAGACTATATATATATATATATATATATATATATGGCTTGCATATTCCACTCAGATTCAAACTATCCATTTGATTTATGAACATGCTATTGGCTGAAAATATAATTGATGCATGAAGAGGCTGAATGACTGTCAGCAGAGGAAGAGTAGGCTGCTTCAATTTAGGGGCTAGAAAGAAGGTGGCCAGACACTGTTCAGCATTTCACATTTTCTCTGCAAACAGTTAATCCTTATAAAACATAAATCACAGGGAATTTAATTTTCATGAAATACTGACCATAAATAATCCCCATCTGTCCCACTGGGACAAAGGAATCAGCTCTCCAATTTATTCCACACAATCCTATGCAGAAAGGAAATTCTTATGCATGTGATCCTGGGGGTGTTAGAAGAAAACTATAATTTGTGGCAAATCAAATCAGATGACAGAGTCCCTAATCAACGGAGGGCAATATATTTATTAGGCAAAGAGACTAATTTCAGAATGCAAAACAGAATGACGCTTGGCTAACCTTTCATTATGTATTGCTCCTTTTTACAGTTCAAACTCAACGTTGTTTCCACGGAGTCAAAGGCCTTCAAATTCCATAATTCAGTACGGACAACCATGACAAACACTAATGAATTGAGCATGCCAGCTACCATTCTGCTTGTGATGGCTCACTGGTTATTTTAAATGTTGAGGTTTAAACAGCGTGAAGGATTTCTCAAGGGTAAAACAGTAGATAGAAACGTGCAAACTACCATGGGACCCTCCTCCTTTTGCTGTCAGGAAATTGGTTTCGTGATCAGCTCAGAGGTAAACAGAATACATTATGTGTGCTCTGAAACATGCAACGTGTCACGTTATGAAAAATAAATGGTGTTGGCATGTCATTGGATGTCCAGGGAGCATCAGAACATCTGGGATCAGTGAAGCATGCTTTCTAATAAAGTAAAGAAATGCTGGTTTAAGCAGGAAATGAGAGGGAAACAACTGGTAACTTGTAGGTGTGCTGTTTCCAATTAATATAGAAGCAAATGAAGGCAGGCTGCCCTTGCAAGTACAATGCCCCAGTTCACAATCTGCCTTACAGGGAAGGGAGTGTAGAAGGCTGTGCTCCCTCAGAGACCTGGAAAATATCATCGAAACAGGGGAGAGGTAAAAAAAAAAAAAACACCTCAATTAACATCTAATTTCAGGCCTCAGAGCTGATCAGAAGGTATAAAAAAGACAGCTGCAATTTTAACATCAGGATATACACAGAGGGGAGTTTCAGAAGTTTATGTAGGTATTTGAGCCACAAAATGAAAGTGGAAAGAGCAATATCATTTCTTTGAATGCAGTACCGAGCCAATCATCTTCTCGGAAGGTTCAGATAATTTCATCATCCTGACCTCCGGGAGACAATCAATATGCTATTCCCATCCTAACCATTCACACTGAACTGTATCTTATTTCCTAAGGAAATGGAAGACGTTTACCACAGTACTAAATGCCTGATATTTCTGATTACCAAGCCCTTCTACTCACTTATGAAAGTTATAGCTAGCCAGGCAACAGACCAAAAACTGGAGCTTTATTTTTAAAATTGTATTTATTTATTTGTCCACCTTGTGCAGCAGGCGGGATCTTAGTTCTCTGATCAGCAGTGGAACCTGTGTCCTCTGCATGAGGAGCTCAGAGTCTCAACCACTGGGCCATGAGGAAAGTCCCAAATTGGAGCTTTAAAGGGAAATAAATTAAAATGTGAGGGTAAAACCAATATATAAAACATTTAGCATCACATAAGACTCCGGAGACTCTTAAGAGTCCATTGGACAGCAAGGAGATCAAACCAGTCAATCCTAAAGGAAATCAACCCTGAATATTCATTGGAAGGACTGATGCTGAAGCTCCCATACTTTGGCCACCCGATGCAAAGACCCAATGCAAAGAGCTGCCACCCGATGCAAAGAGCTGCCACCTGATGCAAAGAGCTGCCACCTGATGCAAAGACCCTGATGCTGGGAAAGACTGACGAAAGAAGAAGTGGGCAGCAGAGGATGAGATGGTTGGAAGGCATCACTGATTCAATGAACAAGAACTTGGGCAAACTCCAGGAGATAGTGAAGGACAGGGAGGCCTGGCATGCTGCAATCCATGGGGGTCGCAGAGTTGGACACAATTTGGTGACTGAACAACAACAATAAGACTTTGGAATGTTAATTTATTTCATTAACATTTAGGCCTAAAGAGAAAACAAAATAAACTTGACAACCGAAGCAAGTGACTCTGCTACTTACATGTCCTGGGACTCGAACTTACCAAGGAACATCATCCCTCTCGATCTCTTCGCGAACAGACAAAATCTTACAGTAGAAGGGCTGACTCCAAGGAGTAAAAATGGAGTATACAGATATTTTAACACAGTCTCTGTTCAGTTGCTCAGTCGTGTCCGACTCTTTGCAGCCTCAATGGAGCCTGCCAGACTCCAGTGCCCATGGGATTTCCCAGGCGAGAATACTGGAGCGGGTTGCCTTTTCCTTCTCCATGAACACAGTTTACCAAATATCAATAAAGAAAAGAAAGATAGGTCATGGGGGAAAATCTACCAAAAAAGCAGAACAGGTACAATGAGTTTGTAAACAACACAGACAGATCCCAGATCAAACAAAGAGCTGCTCAGAAGGGCGCCTGACACACGGTAGGCACACATTCAGTGGACGGTAGAGGGAAGAATGAATGAAAGGATGAGGATGAGGACACATGGAAAATGTGACTGGACGATTTCTACGATCTTCCTGAAGACTGGGGCAGCAGTTGCAGGCCCAGAGCAGAATTTCAAACAAGGCCCCTTGTTTCAAAATTATTAAAAATTCCAAGATGGTGACAACAGGACATGAGGCTCTGCGTGGCTGCTCAGCTGTTCATCCCGCAGCTGGCCCTGCCCCTGTCACGGCACCCCAAGCTGCTCCCGGGCACCCCAGTGCTTTCAGGCCACTGCGGCTCTGAGTTCAAACATGCTCCTCCTTCTCTCTTGCCTCAAGTTCCAAACACACACAAGGGCTTTGTTCCTAATGTGCTCCTTTATGTTTGGCCCTTAAATCTCTCACTTTGCCTTTTGGCCCCAGAATAGAGCAATCATGTCTCTACTTCATATCCTGTTCACAGCTCACCGACCCTAAAGTGGTGATACCCCACCTCAAAACTTCAGCACCCTTCAGTCCCCAAACCCAATGGATGCTTTCTAGTCCTTACTTATGCACATTCATCTGCTCATCATACATTCATTCCTTTATTAAAATTCATTTTTACTGGAATATAGGTGCTTTACAAGGTTGTGTTAATTTCTAATGTACAGCAAAATGAATCAGCCATGCATGCATGTTATTGTTGTTACGGTTCAGTCATTAAGTCCTGTCCGACTCTTTGCAACCCCATGGACTGCAGCATGTCAGACTCCTCTGTCCTTCACTATTTCTGAGTTTGCTCAAACTCATGTCCATTGAATCAGAGATGATATCCAACCATCTCAGCCTCTGTTAACCCCTTCTCTTCCTCCCCTCAATCTTTCCCAGGATCAGAGTCTTTTCCAATGAGTTGGCTCTTCATATCAGGTGGCCAAAGAATTTGAGCTTCAGCATCAGTCCTTCCAATGAATATTCAGGGCTGATTTCCTTTACGATTGACTGGTTTGATCTCCTTGTAGTCCAAGGGACTCTCAAGAGTCATCTCCAATTCAAAAGCATCCATTCTTTGGTGATCAGCCTTCTTTATGGTTCGACTCTCACATCCATATGGGAAAAACCACAGCTTTGACTATATAGACCCTTGTCAGTGAAGTGATTCCCTGCTTTTTAATACACTGTCTAGGTCTGTCATAGCTTTTCTTCTGAGGAACAAGCGTCTTTTAATTTCATGGCTGCAGTTATCATCTACAGTGATTTTGGAACTGTGATTTTGGAAGAAAATAAAATCTGTCACTGCTTCCACCTTTTTCCCTTCTATTTTCCATGAAGTGACAGGACTGGATGCCATGATCTTGGTTTTTTTAATGTTGAATTTCAAGCCAGTATTTTCACTCTACATATAAACAGATACTTAGGAGAGGCTGCAATGACCCCGATTTTATGCTAGCCACTTTCCAGTGTTTACAGTGGTCAACAAAACCCTCTCTCTCTCTCTCTCTCACACACACACACACACACACACAAGCAACCTCACCTTGACTTCTAGGAAGCGCTGATCTCCCAAGCGTCTGCCTCCCTGTCGGCCCCTCCCTGACGCTCTGTGCTGATTCTCTCCACCGTAAGTGGTGTTGTCACCCTGAGTCTTTAGCCTAGGCCCCCCTCCTAGGCGGGCTTGGACCATCTCAGGACTGTGTCCTCCACTCATACAAGGATGGTTTCTAAACTGACGTATTTACCTTGAACTCACGCCAAGGTCAGAGAAGGTGATGGCACCCCACTCCAGTACTCTTGCCTGGAAAATCCCATGGACGGAGCCTGGTGGGCTGCAGTCCATGGGGTCGCGAAGAGTCAGACACGACTGAGAGATTTCCCTTTCACTTTTCACTTTCATGCATTGGAGAAGGAAATGGCAACCCACTCCAGTGTTCTTGCCTGGAGAATCCCAGGGACGGGGGAACCTGGTGGGCTGCCGTCTCTGGGGTCGCACAGAGTCGGACACAACTCAAGTGACTTAGCAGCAGCAGCAGCAGCACGCCAATGTTCTCTGCTCGTATATCTCACCTGCTGTATATGGACCACACAGAGCTCACACCCAACCCACCCAGATCTGAACTGGGAACCACTACTTCCCTCTTCTTCTGCTTTGTACACACCTTAACCGGACTGTGTGTGCTTGTCCAAGCCCCTGCACTAGCCCAGAAATGTCCCTAATGCAGTGCCTGGAAGTTGGCAGATGCTAAAATTTTTGTTGAAACAAACAATCCCCCTGCCTAGGATTCCTTTTGTAATTTTATCTCCTTGAATGATTTCAAGCTTGAGTGTGCAATTGAATCTTATTATAATAAATTAGAATGCTAAATTCAGTCAGAGCCAAGAATCTCACATTGAAGAAGACACTGAACTGGACATTGCCAACATTTAATTCCCCATGAAAAATTAGGTCTGACTAATCCTTTAATTCATTACACCATTTTATTCAGTCTATTAAATGCTTCGATTTGCGAGGTGACTTTTTTCTCTTCACAGGCCAAAGAGTATTCGCATGGACAAGAGGAAATCCTTGATGTATTAAACCCTAGATAACTAGAATCATAAATCACTTCGGTCTTGCTGCAACCAAGCACTCTCAGGAGGAGAGGAGACAGAGCATGTCTGAAGGGCAACGATCTTACAGAGGGGCTTCCCAGGTGGCTCAGTGGTAAGGAACCCACCTGCCGATGCAGGAGATGCAGGTTCTGTCCCTGGGTCAGGAAGATCCCCTGGAAAAGGAAATGGCAACCCACTCCAGCATTCTCGCCTGGGAAATCCCATGGACAGAGAAGCCTGGAGGCCTACAGTCCAAGTGGTCACAAAGAGTCAGACATGACTGAGCAACTGAGGAGGCGCGCAGGATTCTACGGAACATAGGTTCAGCACCTATACTTCAAAAACGACAGGGCGGAAGCTCAGTTAAGTGGCCCAGCCATGTCACATGGGAAGTCACCGACAGCTGTCATGGGATTCTGGACACAGATTCCTACTAATGGGGCCTGTTTCCATGCCGCCACAGTCATCCATGGTCTCCAAACCTCATGGCAAAGACTGCTGGCTGTTTCCCTATGTGCATTTCTCCTTTCATTTTACTAACGGAACCCCATAATTCTGGCGGAATGCGCGGCCACCTAGAAGAAAAAAAGACACTCCCTAGCCGTCTATGGGGTCGCACAGAGTTGGACTCGACTGAGGTGACTTAGCAGCAGCAGCAGCAGCCCCACTTGTAGCTAGGAAGGACCAACTAACTAAGCTCTGATGCGTGAAATGTAAGCAGAACTGTAGACTGCATCTTTTAGAATTTGCTTTGAAAAGAATGGGACTAGCTGATGTTTGGCTCCTCTTCCTTCCTCCTGACCGGAATACTGACATAATGACTGGATTTCAAGCAGCCATTCTGGGCCATGATGTTCACTGAACTGAAGATGGCAGAGCAATATACAGCGCTTTACTCCCTAACATCTATTAATACAAGCCCTCCAGATTCCATTAACATGACAGAAAAAATAATTTTGCCCCATCTAAGCTGTAATTATTTTGGATTTTCTATCATCTTGCAGACAAATGTAATCCTGACTGATATAACCTTTCTGCTCTTTCTTCCATTTGACTCCCTGTACTTACAGTTCTCAGCTCCACTATTGTGAATATCTGCTCTATTCCATCTTCCTCATGACTCAAAGCAACTCCATATGTTCCCCATCCTACCCTGCAAGTTTCATCAATGCTCACTTATAAGAGGAAGTTCTCAAACAGATCACATTTCAGCCCAATTATCTGTGCTTTCTATGTCAATAAGATTTTTAATCATTCAACCAGGATTTAATTGTACTTGAAGGAAATGGCAACCTGAAGAAGGAAATGACAGCCTACTCTGGTATTTTCGCCTGGAGAATCCCATGGACAGAGGAGCCTGGTAGGCTGCAGTCCCTGGGACTGCAGAGTCGGACATGACTGAAGCGACTGATTACGCGCGCATGCACAATATCTATAAGCCCACTCCCAGGTGGCACTAGGGGTAAAGAAGCTGCCTGACAATGAAAGAGATGCAAGAGACACGGGTTCAATCCCTGGGTGGGGAAGATCTCCTGGAGGAGGGCACAGCAAACCACTCCAGTTCTTGCCTGGAGAATCCCATGGAGAGGAACCTGGTGTGCTATGGTCCATGGAGTTGCAAAGAGTCAGACACAACTGAAGCGACTTTGCACAGCACAGATGTTCTATAAGGTAAAGGAATGTACAATGAAACACTGGAGAAAGGTTTTTGCCTAGAACCCAAATAAAGAGAGATTCCTGTTAGCTCTACGTTAACCCCAAAATTTAATTCACTAGAATCCTCCCCTCCCCACTCACCAAGTCTTCTGGCTAAAAGAAGAGTCTGTGTTTACGAATTTCCTTGTAAGACTATGCGCCACCATCCAGTTTACAGATAGAGAAGAGGAAACTGGAGAAGGCAGAGCAAATTTCTCAAAGTCAAACGCCGGTGAGTGAACATTTTATTTCCTGGCGCAAAGACTAGTGTGATAGAGAGCCTTTCTCTCTCAGTGCAAGCCTGGGACCCCTGTCACATTTTAGAAAAAAAATGCCCCCCCCCCCAAAAAAAAAATAACACAAGACACACACTTAATGGGAAAGAGACCCTCACTATCTGAGGCTGGGAGGACCAATGGGGTACCATAGCATTTCTCCAAGCTGCCTATCAGCCCCTATACCAGGTGTGAGCCTCATCCAGGCCACCAGGACCCGAGAGTAGACACCCTGCCCCATGTGGGAGGCCTCAGGGTGGAGCGGCAGTAAGGAAACCAGATAGGTGGGCTCCACTGGAGACGCACTCATGCTAGTAAGCATCTGCATCCAGTTTTACAGCACACAGGCACCTTCTGCTCTTTTATATTAACATGCATTTATGTATATGATCATGTATTTATGCATTTTTGAATTGGAGGATAATTGCTTTACACTATTGTGTTGGTTTCTGCCATCAACATGAATCAGACACAGGTATACATGTGTCCCCTCCTCCTAAAGCCTCCTCCCCCCTCCCACCCACCCCATCCCACCCCTCTAGGTTGTTACAGAGCACTGGGTGGAGTTCCCTATGTCACACAGCAAATTCCCACACGCTAGCTGTTTTACCTGTATATGTTTCTATACTATATTCTCAACTGTCCCACACTCTCCTTCCCCTCTGTGTCCACAAATCTGATCTCTGTCTGCATCTCCACTGCTGCCCTCCATTCATCAGTACCATCTTTCTAGATTCCATATGCATTTGTTAATACACCATATGTGTCTTTCTCTTTAACCTATCATTTGATTAAAATAATTCAGTCCCAGAGTTTCCTTGGCCCCCCTTCTTGAAAGCAGAAGCTGGAAAAAAAAAAAAGAAAGCAGAAGCTGGTAAGAAGCGGCATGATGACGAGGAGCATGGAGTTGGTGAACCTCGAGTGGGAATTCAGCTCTAATTCATTAGTGCTCGATGTTAATTCTGGTGTCAGAGTTCACGGGAGCAGAGTTAATAGCGATGCAGCCACAGTAATAATAATAGCAATAGTGTAATCATGCAAGCTGCCTTGCCTTTTAAAAGTTCTCCTTTTAAGATAAGTTTTCTGCACTTATCCTAAGTTCTCCTCTTCTCAGATTCATTGCATCCTTGTACATTTTCTAATCAGTTGGTCCCTCATACCTGAGCATCTTCCTCCCCAGTGCTCTCTGTCCCTGTTTCCCAGCTGCCACCTCTGCAGACAATTCATATCAGGACTTTACCTATTTTTCCAAACCCTTACTACCTGCTTCTGTGCATCTTCCTCAAACATTTTCTTTTTTAGATCTCTTTTTAACGTGAACCATTTTTTTAAAGTTTGCATTGAATTTATCACAATACTGCTTCTGCTTCATGGTTTTGGGGTTTTTGAATTTTTTTTTTTTTTGGTGGTGAGGCATATTGGATTTCAGCTCCCTGACCAGGGATTGAAACAGCACCCCATGCATCAGAATGTGAAGTCTTAACCACAGGACCACCAGGGAAGTCGTGAACTTTCCCTAATATATCAGTCAGCATACTCGTCGCTGTGAAGGACCCAGGGGAGTCCCTCGTGACAGGGCAACACCCCAAACTGACAAGTCTGGACGATTCAGCTAGAGGTGAGACAATATGAAAGGCAGGTGTGAATCATCAAATCTTTGTTCTCAGCACATCTGCAACTTCCTTGGCATCACCTTTACTTTCTGCAGATATGGCTAATCTGTCCTTGTGATGGAAGAGAACAGCTTTTATGTTTATCATATGAGAACTGGCTGGCAAGGTACTCAACCCAAATTCAGAACAATAGAAAATTGGATACCTGTAGAGCAAATAGGAAGATCAAAAGAGGATACCCTTAAATTGAGAATAAAAATGTATCAAATACATACACATAATTATCTCTCTGTGTGTCTATTATGATCTATTATTTATCACCTATTATCTACCTATTACCTATTATCTATTTGCATCTATTTCCTATCATCTACCTACCTACTATCTATCCATCTATCTGAAATTTTGCCCCATGCCAGCACTATACCCAATGTAGATACTTCACTAATGCACATATAAATTAAAAGCCTGCCTGATTCTGATATAAATTCACTGTTGCAAGCACCGCCTCTTATATTCCAAAACAAAAGGATGAATCACATACTCAAAACTATTTTACTTTCCAAACAACTTTTTCTTTTACTTTTAAATGCTTAGAGGCTGTGTGATACACGCTATCCACTTCACTCTTTTTTTCTGTGAAATGAAAGGTCATTTCACCAAAGGACCTAATACGCCACTTTCCTATTAAATCCCACTTTCATAAATGTGAACCATTATGCTTTGCTCTCTGAATCATCTGTGCAGTTTTATGAGAATTAGGGAACCCTATTTTAGATTTCATTTGCTGTTTGGCCCCAACAAGCCTGGGGCGCAGACATCAGAAATGAGGCCGCTGTCCTATTGAAAGCCGTGGCAGGTCACAAACCTAAAAAGAAAGTCACCTCATTGGTGAGCACTCCACAGCTGATTCCGCTGCTAACATCAGGGCCGGATTGACATGCGCATGACCTAGAAAGGATACCGGCGGTACAACATATTCTTTTTACATCTACACACAGATTCATAAAGTGAAAGGAGTCATGTGTGTGATGGGGTAGGCAAAACAGCAGCACTCTCGTGCCGAAGGCAAGGCTTAAATTGCAGAATCAGGATTTCCCAGCTTGACTTCTTCCTCCTGCATTGAACTTTAATATAGTGATCCTGGAACAATGGTAATAGAGATGCATGGAGATTAAAGAAGGGCTGATTTGTTCACAAGCCTGGAAATAAATTATGTTGGCTGTCGGCGGTGTCACATCTGAATGCCTAGCCTATTTTCCAGCCTGAAAATGAAGGCTTCCTGACCGGTTCTGGAAATTAGCAGATAAATGTGGGTAAAATTAGGTAAGCCAGGGCATGGACAGAGATTTCTGAACTGTGACTTCTGACCCCTGCTCTGGGCATTCCTAAGCACTGGTAGGTTATTTAGTCCGTTCAAGTATAAGATGATGGCAAGTGCAATTACCTTCCCTGCAAGAGTGCTGAGAGAGAGAATTCAGCAAAGAATACTGATGGCTAGACTGTCACATCCAATGCTTTTTATAAGAACAGAGCCATCATCTAAGAGAATTTATTGAATGAGATGCTTTTTTTACATCTTTTATTTATTTTTAATTGGAGGATAATTACATGGGGCTTCCCTGGTGGCTCAGATGGTAAAGAGTCTGCCTGCAATGCAGGAGACCCAGGTTCAAATCTCTGGTTAGGGAGGATACCCTGGAGAAGGGAATGGCTACCCACTCCAGTATTCTTGCCTGGAGAATTCCATGGACAGAGGAACCTGGCAGGCAGTTACAGTCAGTCCATGGGGTTGCAAAGAGTTGGATATGACTGAGCGACTAATGATTTCACTTTTCACTTTACAATATTGTGATGGTTTCTGCCATACATCAACATGAAGGGCTGTATATGTGAAGCTCAGCTGAAATCTGAAACATCACTGACGTCCATAAGAAGTATAGGTCACATTCAAGTACTACCATGAGTATGGAAAGTCAACCATTTCTTATTTAATGACCAAAGTCAAGGGCAGTCATATAAAGAAAGCTGAGAGCTGAAGAACTGATGCTTTTGAATTGTGGTGCTGGAGACGGCTCTTTGAGAGTCCCTCGGATTGCAAGGAGATCAGCCCATCCTAAAGGAAATAACCCTGAATATTCATTGGAAGGACTGATGCTGAGGCTGAAGCTCCAATACTTTGGCCACCTGATTCAAAGAGCCAGCTTGTTGGAAAAGACCCTGATGCTGGGAAAGATTGAGGGCAGGAGGAGAAGGGGACAACAGAAAATGGGATGGTTGGATGGCATCATGACTCAGTGGACGTGAGTTTGAGCAAATTCCAGAAGATAGTGAAGGACAGGGAAGCCTGGCATGCTGCAGTTCACGGGATCACAAAGAGTTGGAAAGGACTTAGTGACTGAACAACATTCAGACAATGTTCAGGATAAACTCTCCTTTACATTTTCTGGGATTCAGTAAGTTGTTTTGTCTTGTTTTCAAAGTTTAATCATCAATATTGTTGCTGTTGTTTGGTGGTGGCTAAGTCGCTAATCTCAAAAGAGATTCCCTGCAACGTTGTCTACTTATCAAAACACAAAACCTCTATCTGAAATACAGCAAGGGCTTTAAACGAAGTTTCTTGGGCTTCCCTAGTGGTCTGTGGCTGTCCAGTCTCTCATTCACGCCCAGCTCTTTGCGACCCCATGGACTGCAGCATGCCAGGTGTCCCCATCTTCACCATCTCCCCAAATTTGCTCAAACTCACGTCCATTGAGTCAGTGATGCCATCCAACCGTCTCATCCTTTGTCATCCCCTTCTCCTCCTGCCCTTAGTCTTTCCCCACATCAGAGTCTTTTCCAGTGAGTCCATTCTTCATATCCCCAGTGGTTAAGAAGCCTCCCGTGAATGCAAGGTACACGGGTTTAATCTCTGGTCAGGAAAGATCCCACAATGCTGCGGGGCAACAAAGCCCCATGAGCTATGACTACTGAGCCCACGCACCTTAGGGAAGGTAATCACACCTGGCTTCACTTGCTCCAAAAGAAGAGAAGCCACTTCAGTGAGAAGCCTGGGCACACAACTAGAGTAGTGCCCATTTGCTGCAAGTAGAGAAAGCCCTCGAGGAGCAAAGAAGACCCCGCACGGCCAAAAATAAACAAACAAAAATAAAAGAGCTTAAAAATTTTTTTAATAAAAAAAATTTCTTTATGTCAAATAAAAGAGCTATTTGTTGAAAATCTGGAACCCAAATTTGGAATCTCAACTTTAATATGTATTCTTACCGGGGTCTCTTCCTTTGCCGTATTTTCTCTTTGCTATCAAAATCTGTTATCCTTTTAGGACCAATAAACAAATTCGTAAGAGTTAAAGTGAAAAAAAAATTAACAATAAAAGAGCCACTTAAAAGGACTGATCTCACATGGGGTGTCATCTGTTCCTTCCAAAATGTTTATTAAGGCATCAGGGTGGACAGAAGGGATATCATGATAAGCAAAACCTGGCTTAAGTCCCAGCTCTGAAGCAATTCATAAGCCATACAAGGTTGAGAGAGATTATTAAACAACCTTAAAGGAAACTGTGAAAGTGCAGCTCTGAGAAGAACTATGAAAGAGAGGAACATGAAAGGGGGTACTGTGTGCATGGTTGGGTGGAGGGAGTGTGGGTTAATCTGGTCAAGAAGTTCAGGACAGGCTCCTCTGAAGATGAGATGCTATGACTGAGATCTCTACTTAGTGTGAAAAATAAAGGGAAGGACAGGCCTGGGGTGGGTGCAGAACGTGCAAAGGTCCCAGGGCAGCAGGACACGTGCAAGCACCTGAAGGGTGATCAGGGCTGCTCAGGAAAGGAATGAGGTCAGCATCTTGCACCTCCTGCCCAGAAGTGTAGACTTTATCCTAAAAGCCACGGCGAATCCTAGACTCAAGCTTCTCAACATTTTCCTGATGACTGAGGAATTAATCCCTGTCCCTAAAGTTAAACCTTTAAGAATATGTTCAGTATTTCATAGTGATACTTTTCTATTTTTTTTAGTATTTTTATTTATTCATTAATTGGTGGCTCAGTTGTAAAGAACCCGCCTGCCAGTGCAGGAGATGCAGGAGACTCAGGTTCAATCCCTGGGTCAAGAAGATTCCCCTGGAGGATGAAACAGCAACCCACTCCAGTATTCTTGCCAGGAGAATCCCATGGACAGAGGAGTCTTGAGGGCTATAGTCCATGGGGTTGCAGAGTCGGAGATGACTGAGCACAGCACATTGGCCATGATGAGGGAGCATGTGGAATTTCAGTTCCCAGACCAGTGATCAAACTTGCACCCCCTGCATTGGAAGCATGGAGTCTTAACCACTGACACATCAGGGAAGTCCCACATAATGATACGTTTCTGTCTTAACTGAAATTTCTTTTCCAAAATTTCAATGTTTAAGTAAAAAAATTATATCATTAATTTTTTCATTTATGACTAATAATAGAGCAGCTGATTTTATTTTTACTTAAGGTGGACAAAAATTATTCCCTCATACCAATACATAATTACATGTGGTGTCAGGATTTTCTCAGAAAATGTTTTTCATGAGAGCACTCTTTTGTTAAATATTCTGTAAAAGGATCTTATCTGTAGTCTTTTTTCTCTTTGTGGGTTCCCACTCCAGTGCAAAAAATGCTGTGAATTAAATTCACGTATCTGTTATCCCAAGACAAAGGATGGTAATACCTCAAACCGTATGACATGATAGAAAGGCTTTTCTCCAAGAACCTTGTCAATAATCAATCTTAAAGAGATCATCTTTGTGCGCCCAGGTGGTTTATAATCACTGAAATCATTAAGATTTACGTAAGGCACCTGTCTTTTCACAGAGCTGATTAGCCTAAATCGCTGTCAAAAATGTAAGCTCAATGCCCAGGGAAGCTAAATTTAGGACAGAAATAAGGATGCAAACAGAATGAGCAGACGGAAGAAATGCCACCAGATGAAACAATGCTGCATGGAGCCGGGAAGGCAAAGGAAGAGGGACGTTTCAGTCCGTCGCCAGCACAGGGTCACTTCCAGGCTGGATCCATCGCGGGCACATGGTCACTTCCGGTCTGATCCACAAGGCAAGTGTCTGGGACTGTACTGGGGCCGTTGACAGCATCAGGAAGGGAAATGCTGCCCAACAAGTCTTTTCTCGGGATCCTCTCTTCTCTTGCGGATGGCAGAGGCTGGCCCTACAGCCTTGCTCTGGCTTTTCTGAGCTGCTTTCAGTGCAGGTAAGAAAGGATGGGGAACTAGAGTTTTTAGCCACGCTGGGTAACAGGGCAGACGAGGTCCAGGCAAAGGTGTCCTCCCCCATTCAGGGAGCCAGGACTCATGACTCCCTGTGTGGAGGAAAGATCATAGAGACTCTTCAAAACACTTTCCCTAGTGCGTGCCCACATTCACTGTGAAGTCCAGAAGAGCTCCTTGGATGGACTGCAAGGTCAGTTCTGACTGGCAGGAAGTCTGGGCTGCAACACCCTCCGTGGGCTAAGGGACACCCTGGACCACCTTGCAGTCAGCCTGGACGGGCCCACCCTCCCAGTGGTAATTAAATGAAGTCAAAGCTGGGGGGTCCTCTTAACTGAAATTTGACCAAGCACCACATAACCATCCAGAGCTGTCCTAGAATCAAAACCTAGAACAGGAAGTGAACACACAAACACATCCATGCACAAATAAGCATGAACACACACACAGCCTGGTGCTGAGTATATCAGAGTGTGAAACGAGAGGAAACAGCTCATGCAAGTGCTTCATCTATTCTGAACCAAGTGGGAAAGTTAGTAAGTCTACAGTAAAAAATGACTGCATGTAATATCCACTTTGCCCAATCTGTGCCCACAGGATGGTCAGCCCTTTCGAACCCATGCAACGAGGGACAGAAGGACCGGCCACACAGACCCAGAACAGCTCACTTGGCCCAGACACAACAATCTAGGGTCATAAAACGAATTAGCAACAACCTGTTTAATTTTTAAATTCAGCATTTTGTTTGCTGTGGATTTTGTAACATTATTTTTTAAGAATATTGCATTGAAATATTATTTACTTGATTGCTGAGCTTTCTGGTGTCCAAGGTGAAGGCTTCACTCACATTACCCTACTTCTGGTCCTGTGACACACGCCACACACTCACCCCGCACAAAGGCTGGACTGGACATGATCTAACTTTTAGGATGTTACATACATACGATGTAAAGGAAAAACCCAAAAGAAATTTCTGGCCCACTCAATCTTTTCTTCAAGCCTTAAGAATCTACTTGGCTCTCTGCACTCTCCCATAGCCCCCAGTAGACAAGGATCAGATCCCTCAACGACAGCCAGCCTCAGGCACACTGAGTTCTAGACCCTCAGGAGGCTCATCTGACTCCAAGTCCATCAGAAAGGAAAAAAGCAAGCAGCCTTCCCTCAAACACTTTGTTGACAGGTATGCTTCACCCTGAATCTTGTCACCAGTAAAGCAGTGTTGGAACCTGAACTGCTACCCATGAACTCTAGATTCATTTCGGACTTACTCTTTTCAGCCACAAACTAAAAGTCAAATTTATAACTGTTTGTAGTCCAATTCTTACAAAAACTTCAACATAATTTGTTCACTGAATGAGTGTAACGTTAAAACATAGTAGCACCCTAAATTTCTAACGGTAGGGGCAAGGTCTAGGTAACCGCAGTTAATCCAATCATTAATGTTTCAGTCTTCAAACTCTGTAGTAATGGGAAGAATAGTATTCAGCCAGTGTGCCTGGGTCTGGGCGAGGGCCTGCTTATGGCTGGTGTCCAGTCTGATCAACTACTGCCCATGACTCCTGTGTCAATGCCTGTGTTAGTATTACCCTTCCTATGATGCACAATAAGTGGGTCACAGCAGAAATCAAATCATACAACATTATGCTTGCAATCATAGAAATACATATAGGAAAACACACACACAAATAGCTGAGTTAAGTGGCTAGAATTACTGGTGGCTTTTCCACTATTGCACAACTTTTCCACAACTGGACTCTGATTTTATTATCTGAAGATCAAATATTGGAATCTCTTCTTACAGTACCTCTGTCCTGAGTCTGCCACTTCATGACCTAGAGTTTTCACTCCATTCTGCTCTCCCCACAGGGGCACAGTTTGTGTGCAGAGGCAGCGAAGTGTAATGTGTGGCCAAAAGAAAAGACACAATAGCTTCACTCTGTTTTCAGATAAGATCAAATGCACTAGACTCATTTTATGTGTTTCTATTTTGCTAAGGGTACTACAAACTATATAGAGATATGGACAGACCAAATGCTATCAGCTCCTTTTAATGAAATTCTGATCCTCTTAAACCCCTAGTTCACTCAAGTCTTATTTTTCCTATTGGGATGTTACAGAAACCCACACATCTCTTCAAGGCTGAAAAAGCATGCTTAGTGCTATCGAAGAAAGTACACTTTTCATCAAATACAGGTAAACCTTTCAAATCTTATAAACCCTCGTGATGGTATTATATTTTATCTTTATCAACCTTCCTTACCATGAGAATTCATCCTTACCATTCAGAGGGATGTAATTGGAATTTTTAAAAACAGGCCCAGGTTTTTTTTTTGCTACAGATCCATAATATGTTCAGGATTCTCGCTCAAGGCATTTCATTCTATCAACAGGAGTTGACATCAGTTAAACTTACCTTCTTTTCCATTTACCATGATGAAAAGGGCTATTTTAATGTGACTTAAATCTTTGTACCATTAGCTACTTTTTCTCTTTTTGAAATGATCAGTTTCTTTAAAAAGTATAGATTCAAAATATATCGGATAGCAATGAGGGTATGAATTAAGAAGCAGAAACACCAAACAATGGATTATTTCACTGTATGTGATAGCTAACACATAAAATCCAATCCAGCTCAGTCATA
This sequence comes from Cephalophus harveyi, assembly GCA_006410635.1. Lineage (NCBI taxonomy): Eukaryota > Metazoa > Chordata > Mammalia > Artiodactyla > Bovidae > Cephalophus > Cephalophus harveyi. The sequence continues at coordinate 178,722 of SJYT01007418.1, read as the reverse complement.
TTAAATGATTTCAGTGGGATAAATCTGTCAGGCAATTAAATATATTATGTAAGCAAAAGCTGTAGCATATGGCATGATGATAGGTAATTTGAATTTTTTTCATGCATAGCTTTTCCTGCAGAAGTATCTAGCAACGTCCCAACACTTGGCTTTTTATCTGGCATGAGCTGCACAGAAATCCCATTTTGCACTACCACTGCAAAAGTATATCACGTATGAAATTGATTTCTGACACATGGTTCTGTAAGAAGGTTAATGGCTAATTGATTCAGCCAGTGGTAGGATTTGTTATGTTGAATAATGCATGAGATAATGGCCTTTTAATTTGTTTGTATTTCCAGTAAGACTATAAACTTCTGCAATATTATGAGAAAGATATGTAACATGATTATATGGATTAGTTTATGTGGTTTTCAAGCATCTGAAAAGCATGTACAGATTCAAGGGTAACCAAACAAATGAGAGTTCAGATATTTAACAATGATGTCGGTCACGATGGAAATGCATAATGTAGTTCTTCACAAATCTTAAATGCTCTCAACTAAGAGTTTATTTTCTATTAAGCAGATCTATGAAACCTAGTAATATTGCTCCCTTCTAAATTCTGCAGTCAGATCCAGTGAAGATGAGAACAAAGCCAGGGTTGCTGCTGCTAAGTCGCTTCAGTCGTTTCCGACTCTGTGCGACCCCACAGATGGCAGCCCATTGGGCTCCCCCATCCCTGGGATTCTCCAGGCAAGAACACTGGAGTGGGTTGCCATTTCCTTCTCCAATGCATGAAAGTGAAAAGTGAAAGTGAAGTCGCTCAGTCGTGTCTGACTCAGCGACCCCATGGACTGCAGCCTACTAGGCTCCTCCGTCCATGGGAGTTTCCAGGCAAGAGTACTGGAGTGGGATGCCATTGCCTTCTCCGAAGCCAGGGTTGGAAGAACATATAATAATCATCTGACCGCCAACATCTGAGTGTGCCTCTATGTGCCATCCATCAATGCCTTTCAAATGGGGAAGATTAGATTCATGTAGGAGCTCTTGGCTGGGTTTTCTTGTTGGATTAACTTATTCATCTCAGTTTCCAAGTAAAGATTTTTCTCCTGGAATGTTTACCAAACCTTAATAGTAAACAAACACTGTACAATTCTAAAATAAAATGGCAGGGGATTTCCCTGGTAGTCCAGCGGCTATGACTCCGCACTCCCAGTGCAGAGACCCAGGTTTGATCCCTATTGAGGGAACTAGATCCCCATGCCACAACTAAGAGTTCGCAGGGTGTGACTAAAGATCCCCCACGCTGCAACAAACACGGAGGATCCCACGTGCTGCAACTAAGACCCAGAGCAGCCAAATTTAACTAATTAATTAAAATAAAACGCAAATGACAGCTGCTAAGGCTGGATACATGATGGTCTATAATATAAACTGTCTGGTCATTTTTGTTTTAAAATACCTGCATAAAGAGATAAAATCTTTGAATCAAGAAACAGGAGTATAAATGTATTTTATAGTAACCACTTCTCAAAGATTTAATTCTTAATTTTTTCCTTACAGTTATCTTGCTTCGATGATCTTGTTTAAATTGAATAAACAGGCCATGGATATAACCAAAGCCCCAAGAAAAGTGAGTGAACAATGTGTCTGATAACCTTCCAAGGATCAATCCTAAAGGAAACCAACCCTGAATATTCATCGGAAGGGATAATGCTGAAGCTGAAGCCCCGATACTCTTGCCACCTGATGTGAAGAGCCGACTCACTGGAAAAGACCCTGATGCTGGGAAAGATTGGAGGCAGGAGGAGAAGGGATGACGGAGGATGGCGTGGTTGGATGGCATCACTGACTCGATGGACGTGAGTTTGAGCAAACTCCGGGAGATGGTGAAGGACAGGGGAGCCTGGTGTGCTGCAGTCCGTGGGGTTGCAGAGAGTCGGACATGACTGAGCAACTGGTAGTTTTGCAGCTTTATCTGTTCCCTGCTCCATCCTCCCTACTGGACGGTGAGCTGGTTTACAGAATGGGCCTAGACTGCATCTTGGTTCACTTTGTTTTCCTACTCTCCCTGGTGCTGACACACTTACCTGACAGGCAGGAAGTGTGTGTCAGGAAGTGTGCACTGAAGGAATAATCCAGCAAATGGACAGACAAGCGAGTGAAAGAACATAGCATCTTGGCATCTGCTGTCTGTATCAACCACACACTGCTTTTTCCTCTAATACCTCTTGGTTAATCAATATGCTGAGGAAACTGAAAGTATTTCCTTTCCTAAGCAAGCCGTTTGTCTTCATTAAAGAGCTGCTGTCCTATTTTCTGGTCATACTGTTTGATTAGACCCTTCTGGAATATTTCATAGAATTCTCTGTGGTTTGCAACCAGCCTATATAATTCTGTGCCATCAGCTACTTCAAGGAGCCAGCTTCTTTTCTCCAACTAATTATTTCAAATGCTAGGCACCAATTCCTCAGGCACCCCATTAATTTTTTTCTATGAAGGGAATTCGCACAAATTTCCTTTCTCTGAACCAATTTAAATCCACACAAGAACTCGATTTCTTATTCTGTCATTAGGAATAATAATTATATTCAGACTTTCAGACGATGAAAGGACTTTATACCAATTATTTTGTTTATCTGTGGTATACCCAGAGGTAGACTAGGTACATAATCCTTATTTTCTTGAAGAAGAAAACAGAGGTTGAAAAACGTTTTCTACCTATAAGTTATTTATTTGTTCAGTCAACAATTTATTAAGCACTGAGAATATGTGGAGGACTGTATTTAGAGAAAGTGGAAGGAAGGAAGGGATAGAGAAAGGAAAGGAGGGAGGGAGGAAGAAAGGCAGATGTGTCTTTTTCGCTTTATTAAATTATAGGTTATTCGTAGTTTCAACTGTGTTTTTTCTATTTTTTTTCCTACTAGTATTTCCATGCACAAAAGCTGGGCACAAGTCTTCATCATCTTACACCTAGATAAACACAGCAGCCTTCGGATAGTCTTGGTGCTTCTGTGTTTTCCCAGCCTCTATTTAGCCAACTCAAGACTCAGAGTTATCTTGTTAAGCTCCATCTTATTGCTTCTGAGGTTCCTACAGTGATTTCTTGTGACTCAAAAGATTGGGCTTCCCTTGTGGCTCAGCTGGTAAAGACTCTGCCTGTAATGCGGGAGACCTGGGTAGATCCCTGGGTTGGGAAGATACCCTGGAGAAGGGAAAGGCTACCCGCTCCAGCATTCTGGCCTGGAGTATTCCATGGACTGTCACAAAGACCCACGGGGTCGCAAAGAGTTGGGAGCGACTTTCACTTTATTTAAGATTCGATCACTCTGGCTTGGTTAAAGACTCTTTTTATTTCATTCACCCTTCCTCCAATCTAACATCCTCTGTTAATGTCTTCCTTATTTCATAACCAGTTATCCTCGACATCCACCAAGGTAACTTGTTTATTGCCCCTTTAAGAAAAGCTTCTCCACCATTTGTTTTTGTTTTTAGTTCTATACAGATTTAAAAAAAAACCAAAACATTTATTTATTTACCCAGCTGCCCCAGGTCTTAGTTTTGGCATGCAAACTCTTAGTTGCGGCACATGGGATTCAGTTCCCTGATCAGGTATTGAACCCAGGAGCCCTGCACTGAAGTGCAGTCTTAGCCCCTGGATCACCAAGGAAGTCCCTCCATTTGTTTTTTATATGCCATCTCTTCAAGCCAACATGCTCTCCTGGCTCACAGTGGACAACCTGTCTCCTCTCTCCCCCTTTAAAAGCAGGTGAAACATTCACCTCTGATTCACCTTATCCTCCTCTGATTAGGACTGAACTCTGTGCCTCTCAACACCTGAACTTTTCCAATGTGCTGCATTTATACCCAGTGGTTGCTGAACTAGCAGTATTAGCACCGCCTAGGAACTGACTGGGCTTCCCAGGTGCCGCCAGTAGTAAAGAGCCTGCCTGCCCAAGTAGAGACAAGAGCGGACGGTCTGGTACTTGGGTCGGAAGATCCCCTGGAAGGCATGGCAACCCCCTCCAGGATTCCTGCCTGGAGAATCCCATGGACAGAGGAGTCTGGTGGGCTGCAGTGCATGGGGTCACAAAGAGTCAGAGACAAGTGAAGCAAGTTAGCACGAGAACAAGGAACTGATTAGAAACACAATCTCAAATATACTGATTGAATCAGAAGTATTAATGGTACGTCCCAGAAAATTATTTTCATAAGCCCTCCACATGATTCTGGTGCTCTCTAAAGTCTGAGAACCAATGATAGATAAGTGTAACTGTAAGTAAAATACACAGACACACACACAGGCACAGAAACACACACATTCCCAAAAGGGCATGACCCTGGAAAAAAGCTTGTCAGACCCCCATTTAGACTACGAGTGATTTTCTAGAACACTATTTTGCACATATTTTGCATGTACTACATGTTTAGTTAAATACCACTTTTCTTTTAATCCTGCCTTGGCTTTTTTGTTAATAATTTGACCAAAAGGGCACAAAGAAAAGAAAATGAAACACATTAAATGAAACACACTATTCTTATTAAGTATGTATTTGCAGCTCTGATTAAGGGTGGGAAATTAGTCCTGCACACAAAGGGCTTGCCAGGGGGCTCCTATGCACCTTCTGTAGCTACACCTTGTTCCCAAAGCTCTAGTCAAATTGACTGACATGCTGAAGCTGAAGCTCCAATATTTTGGCCACCTGATGCAAAGAGCTGACTCACTGGAAAAGACCCTGATGTTGGGAAAGACTGAAGCAGGAGAAGAGGAGACAGAAGATGAGATGGTTGGATGGCATCACTGACTCAAGGGACATGAATCTGAGCAAACTCCAGGAGATGGTGAGGGACAGGGAAGCCTGGCGTGCTGCAGTCCATGGGGTTGCAAAGGGTCAGACATGACTGAGTGACTGAACAACGACAACAAAGATTTGATAATGAAGTGTAATTCAGTTTTCTATGCTTTAAGTTCCTCAACAACCAAACGGGAATATATTTTATGCCAGCAAGCAACTGAGTTGAGAATTAGAATAGAGTTCATCTCCGCTGGTCCCTGAAAGGGTTGGGGGACCCTCGAGGCAGTTTCAATTCCACTCCTGATGTTCAGGGTACACTGACCCTGTCTTTCTTCGGCAGCTACACCAGTGATCCAGAAGCATAAACGTCAGACCTGGGAGAAGAACCAACATGGACTCTGCTGTATTTCCAAGCACAACCTGCAGCTCCTCTGGGAAAGGGTGCTCCCCAGGAGGATGGCCCCTGGATGCACAGAGAGAATCTGACCACGTGGGCTCTGCTTAAAACTATGCAGAAGACAGGTTGTTATGCTCAGGAGAGAAAAACGTCATTTTCTAATGACGCCTAACAGGGCACTGGGCCAGGCAGAGGAGGAAAAAAAATATACCTTTGGGTGATCGTCTTCCAAGCCAATGAACCCCCTTCCCATTGTTGAAGACAAAGAACAATTTGTCCAGAACACCACCAAGCACTAGTGACTTGGTTTCCCACAAAAGGAAACCATCCCATAATTAGCTGCAGCATTCAGGGCTAGCTCCTGCTCTCCTTCACCGTCTCTGGCATGCTGTCTGATGGGACACAGGGCTGCAGAGAGCCCAGGCTCACAGCAAAGCCCTGTTTGCATGGACCACAACAGCTGTGAGAAGAGCCAGAATTGCAGTGGTGCCAGGGAGAGCCTGGAGATTCCTTGGTAACTGGCATTCCTACAAGAAGAAGACCTTCCTATCCTCTGGGCATCATCTCCTCACAGCTTGTTCCTAAAAGTCTGAAGCTTCCAAATTTAACATGTTTCCTCACTTATTTTTAAGTGAAGATATTCTCCTCGTTTAAGAAACTGCTGTCTTGATGAAATCAGGAGAGATTTTATGCATATATTCATAAATAAATTTCACCTTCCTGTTTTGATGGGGAAAAGCTAAAGTGAGGGTTTGAAAATGGCATCTGGCTAGCAGCCCCCAGTAGTTTCTCATCTGTGAAAATTCAGAAGAAGAAGAAAACCCTGCCACTGACAATCACGACGACCTAACATTTCAACTGGATGTTTGGGGAACGGTTGCCAATTACAGGGCATGTAATACTAGACAGAGAGAATCTGACCCACGACGTGCCGGCTGATGGAAGACGGCAGAAGAAGGGAACGATGGTTACTCCTCGACCCCACCCACCTCTGTCTCAGAGACCCTGCACCTGCACAAGCCAGAAATTCAAGAGTAAAACAGTGAGAAAGTCATGACCCAAAAGGACTGGAGCTAAGTGTCAAACCAATGAGAACAGATGTGAATCTAAATAACGGTTGCAGGCACTTGCAAAATGGGGCAGTGCTTCTTATATGGTGGAAGTAAATTTCATGATCACCTAGATCTGAAACCACGAAGACCAAGAAAAGGAGTGGAGAAGAGGAAAATAATAGGATATGGAACTCCTTGTTTCAAGAGGGACAACTCAGTAGGAGAAACACAGTCAACTAATATATATCAACTGATAAAAGAATATAGTATGATAATAACATCTCCAATCAGAGGAGGAAAGGATCCTTTTATATGCTGTTTACAAAGCACTGTTTGTAACTGTTTACAAACCACTGTTGTTTACAAGCCAATCATTTACAAATTAAAATTAGAGTCGACTAATTGTGCCCCAAATTAATTCCAGATAGCTTAAAGATTTCAATATAAAGACTGCAAAGCACTGGAGGAAAATAGAAGTGACTGATGCAGAAAAGAGCTTTCTGAGCAATAACCCAACACAACATGAAGGCGGAAAAAACATTCATGTGTTGGACAGCTCCATATAAAAGAATGAAATGAGAACATTCTCTTAACTCCATACACAAGAATAAACTCAAAATCAGTTAAAGACCTAAATGTAAGACTGGATACTATAAAACTCCTAGAGGTAAATGTAGGCAGAACACTCTGACATAAATTGCAGCAATATCTTTTTGGATCCGTCTCCAAGAGAAACAGAAATAAAAGCAAAAAAAAAAATAAATGCACCCTAATTAAGCTTGAAAGCTTTAGCATAGCAAAGGAAGCCATGAGCAAACAAAAATACAACCTACAGAATGGGAGAAAATATTTGCAAACAATGTAACCAACAGAGATTAATCTCTAAAATATACAAATAGCTCATGCGGCTCAATATCAAAAACAAATAACCCAATCAAAAAACAGCCAGAAGATCTAAACAGAGATTTCTCCAAAGAAGACACAGAGATGACCAAAAGGCACATGAAAAGATGCTCAACATTGCTAATTATTAAGGAAATGCAAATTAAAACTGCAATGAGGTTTCATCTCACACCAGTCAAAATGGCCATCACAAAAGTCTACAAATAATAAATGCTGCAGAATGTGTGGAGAAAAATGACCCCTCCTACACTATTGGTGGAAATGTAATATATTCTCCACAGCCACTATGGAGAACAGTATGGAGGTTCTTTAAAAAACTAAACATAGAGCTACCAGATGAGCCTACAATCCCAATTCTGGGCACACATCCAGAGAAAACATAATTTAAAGAGATACACACACCCCAATGTTAATAGCAGCATATTTACAGCGGCAAAGACATGGAAGCAATCCACATGTCCACTGACAGAGGAATGGATAAAGATGTGGTTTTTATACATATAGAATGGAATATTGCTGCTGTTTAGTCGCTAAGTCATGTCTGACTCTTTGTGACTCTATGGACTGTAGCCCGCCAGGCTTCTCTGTCTATGGAATTCTCCAGGTAAGAATACGGAGTGGGTTGCCATTTCCTTGTCCAGGGGATCTTTCTGGCCCAGGGATCAAACCTGCATCTCCTGCATCGGCGGCAGATTCTTTACCACTGAGCCACCTGGGAAGACCCAATACCTATAAATAAATTATAAATTAAATACAGAGAGTGAATAAGTATGCCAGTAAGTGTTGTTAGAAAAAGAAGTTTGTGTGTCCTGAAGGCAGGGGAGGGTGGTCATTACTGTGGGGTCATCAGGGAGCCTGGGGCCAAGGCTGGAGAGAGGAACTGCAGGTCTGCAGGGAGAGCCTGCTGGGGGTGGAACGCCCAAGAGCAGGCCACAGGGGCCAGAGTGCAGAGAGTGTGGGGGACAGAGAGTGACCGGTGACATGGGGCTGCAGTGCCCGTGTCAGTGAGGACATGGACTTAACTCGGAGTGGGAGCATCTGGAGACTCGGGAGTGGAGGAGACCTGGATCTGACTTCAGTGTGTTCAAATTGGTCACTCTGGCCAATGTGACCATTATTTGAGAGCTTCAGCTCTGCCTTTTAATTGAAAGACATACCTGCAACCTCACCCCCCGCCATGGTCTACACTCTGCCAACCACAGCCATTCTAAGATGGGAAATGGTGTAGAAACCACAGGCTCAGAGTCTACGCTTGTGCTTGCTCTCGTCCACAGGGGTGCTAAGGGAACAGCTAAATCCTCCTCCCTCCTTGACCCTACTCTGCCCTCCTGATGATGGGGGCAAGACCCTAAGCAGGTCCTCCAATCTGTGGCTAAGCAAAGCTCATGGGCAGAACGCTTCCTGAAAACAGGAAGGGTGAAGCTCCCCTAAGAGTAGCGACTAACCAACCAGAAGACTGGACTGTCCCAGCATCGAGAAACAGCCTGGGGGTTCATCAAAGTGTAAAAATAAAGCCAACCCTCCTTGGGAACTTTCCACATCAGGTGGTTAAGACTTTGCCTTCCAATGCAGGGGGTGCAGGTTCAATCCTTGGTCAGGTAGCTAAGATCCCACATGCCTTGCTGCCAAAAAACCAAAACATAAAGCAGAAGCAATACTGTAACAAATTCAATAAAAACTTAAAAAGAAAATGGTCCTCATTAAAAATAAAATCTTAAAAAACATAACAAGCCTCCTTGTTCTTACTATAATGAACCATGACTTCTCCTATCTCCAAGTCAAATTTTCTTTTCTCCTTTTTAAATACATTCCCAGAGCTGACATCCCTTATAAAAATTTCTCTGGAATTTTGTGCCTTTTGATCACCTTCACCCATTTCCCCTCACTCCCCACCCACCTCCTCCTCTGACACCCACTATACCTTCTTTGGGAAAGTGTCTACTCAGTTCCTCTGTCCATTTCTCATTCAGACTACTTGGCTCATTTCCCCTTACTGAGGAGAAGGCAATGGCATCCCACTCCAGTACTCTTGCCTGGAAACTCCCATGGACAGAGGAGCCTGGTAGGCTGTAGTCCATGGGGTCGCTGAGTCAGACACGACTGAGCAACTTCACTTTCACTTTTCACTTTCATGCACTGGAGAAGGAAATGGCAACCCACTCCAGTGTTCTTGCCTGGAGAATCCCAGGGATGGTGGAGCCCAGTGGGCTGCCATCTGTGAGGTCGCACAGAGTCGGACACGACTGAAGCGACTTAGCAGCAGCAGCAGCAGAGTTGTATGAGGTCTTTATACATTTGGGATATTAACCCCATGTTGCATATATGATTTGCAAATATTTTCTCCCATTCCATAAATTCTCTCTTTTTTTTTTAATGCTTTCCTTGGATAAGCAGACACTCTTTAGTTTGATGTAGTCTGTCGTCTAACTTGCTTATGTTTGTGACTGCCACTGCCTTTGGTGTTAAGTCCAAATAATCACCGCCAAGACTGGTGTCAAGGGGCTCACCCCCCTATATTTTCTCCTGGGAGCTTTATGGTTTCAGGTTTTACGTTCACGTCTTTAACACATTTCGAGTTGATTTCTGTGGATGGTGTGGAACAGCGATCCAGTTTCTGCATGTGGCTCTCTGGTTTTCCTAACATCATTTACTGAACAGACAACCCTCTCCCCACTGCATATTACTGGCCCCTTTGCTCTGAACTGACTGATCGTATCTGACCCCAGTATGTTCTGAGAAGAGCATTTTCTCTCTACCAGCATCAGCACCCATGCCACACGGAACTGAAGGGGCCACAGAGCCAGCATCCTGGACACAGCACATCCTCCAGCCCAGCCACAGCTCAGTCCATCCTCCTTCCACTCAGAGTCAGACTCCACCAGCTGTCAAAACAGCAAGCTTTCCCAAACAGGCAAAATCTCCTTGTTTAAAGAGCGACCACATGGAGAAGAAAAGGGAAGTGTATTCTAAACAGAAAGATCACTTGCCATCCACGGCACAGGGGATTAGTTCAAGAAAGGTTCCATGGTGAACCGGAATGTTCAGTCCAATTGTGTAAAGAGTATCGGCATATTATTCCACAAAGTCTGGGCCCTGGCCCAAGGACAAAAAAACGGAACTACAGTTCTCCCAAATAACAGAGCCAAATGACAGCCAGTGCTTTCTGAATCTTAATGTCATTCCAGATGAAAAACCAGACTGCCAGGAAAAAATAGTTACATGGTGATCCCTGGATTTATGAGTAATCATGGTACTAAATATTCATAAACCAGGGAAAGTGCACACAGTGTCCATCATTCTGTAAACTTGAGCTTGCCACAACATTCAGAAAAGCCGAAAGGAACGCTCAACAAGGCCCCAGGTTTAGGGCCCGTGGATGGAATCCAGTCTCTGTTTTATCATGCACATTTTCCTTTAAAACTGGGCTCATCTTTTGATTTCAAAAATAAAGGCACGAAAGACAAAGAGTTTTCCCTTTTTCTTCTTTCCCATTTAATCACTGAAAATGTTCAGTACTTGTTCGTTTTTACATATGAGCAAAACACTGAGGCTCAGAATGATTCAAAGCTGTAAGATGGTCCTTTCTGATAAACACAGGTGAAGACAACCTGGCATCTCTTTATCCATGGACTAACTGCAAAGGTACTACAGGGCTGTCTTCAAAATTTCAAACAGTGTAGGAAAAAAAAGAACAAAACTGCCTCAAATGCCACCATTCAGAGAGATTTCCTGCTGATTTGGGAAGTGATGTTTTTTGTCTTTGCTCTTGCAGGCATCGACAGTTCTTCTTTTTCTATTGACATATAATTCACATATAAGATAGCTCTTCTTTAAAGTCAAGAGGATGGATACTTAGATAACTAATGAGAACTGTGTAGCTCAGGGAACTCTACTCAGTGCTCTGGAGTGACCGAGATGGGAAGGAAATCCAAAAAAGGGGATATGTGTGTGTGTATGTATGTACACACACACAAATATATATACAGCTGATTCACTTTTCTGTTCAATAGAAATTAATATAACATTGTAAAACAACTATACTCCAAAAAAGATCAATTTTTAAAATAAAGAGTATTGAGATTTAATTTCCATGCAATGATATTAATATTTGGTTTTGACTTGAGTGACATGATTGGGATTCACACCCACACCGTCCAGCTCTAAGTTCACATTCTTTCTTTCTTGGCCACACCACACAGCATGCAGGGGGTCTTACTTCCCCGACCAGGGATCAAACCCATGTCCCCTGAAGCGGAAGCGTGGATTCTCAACCACTGTACTGTCAGGGAAGTGCCTAAGTTCCCATTCTCTCTATGAGGCTAAAGCCAGCCTGAGCTGCTGTCAGGATGGGAAAACTTGCTTATTATCCCAGTTCTCTTACAGACATGGTGTGGCAAACACAGTATCTATTCTTTGACAATTTGCATGGGGCAATTAGGGCACAAAGGTCATCTTCTAGCGAGGTTAACATTGTTGAACGTCTCAGTCGATGACTTGCGTTCAAACCCAGACCACTTTCCCATCCTGAGCCCTTCTTTGTCTTCATCCCTGTAGCTACATCCCCACTTTCTGCTCTTTCCGGCCTGGATCGCTCAATCGTCTCTGACCCCGTGGACTGTACCCACCAGGTTCCTCTGTCCGTGGGATTCTCCAAGCAAGCATACTGGAGTGGATTGCCATCTCCTTCTCCAGGGGATCTTTCCTACCCAAGGACCGAACCTGGGTCCCTCCCACTTCAGGCAGTTTCTTCACCATCTGAGCCACCAAGGAAGCCCCCTGGATTGAGGCCATCTCTCCAAAGCTCTGACCTTTCCATGAGGTCAGTCTCCTCCACTCCTTTTTGGTGCTAGTCCTTCTCTTTCAGGGCCGAGGAGGCACAAAGACCACGTGGAGGGCATAGGACAAGCCTCCGCTGTCTGACTGTACTGTGGCTCCTCGGGGACTGGGGGCCAGAGACACAGTTTTCCAAGAATCAGGAGAAGAGAGCAAGTAGAGCTCCTTCCTCAAGGGGAAACGTCCAGGGAGCTCCTCTTACCACCAAGCTATTTTTAGCTCCTTCGAGGGTCTCTGAATCCAGACAACTCAAGGAACTGCCCAAGTTCATAGTTACCACGTGTTCCAACTTTGACAAAATACATTGTGTCATGTGGAGAGACAGCCAGCCAGCCCTGACTGTCTCCCAGACGCACAATGCCTGCTAAGAAATAGGATCCTTATCAGCGCTGGCAGAGACTGGAGACAATTTCTGGGGACAAGTGGTCCTCTCAGCAGGATGGAGAAAAAAGCAGGGACTGGGTTTGTGCCAGGCAGATCAAGCCAACTAGGAAAGAGTAAAAAGCACCAGTGCAATGCCATTTCCACACTGAAAATTAAAACGCTGTACAAAGCAAAAAATGATAAGAGAATCCTGGACTTAAAAAGATTTGGGAGTAAATTCACTTCCCAAATCTACACCAGCATCTTTATCTGGCCTCAGCCTGGGTTTCAAGACAAACCTCTTGCCAGAACTTGCAAAGAATCCAACTGGTGAAAAACACTAACGAAGGATGAAATAGGAAAAAAAGTCATCCAGCTCTGAATAGCTGTTTATGAACTGTTTTCATTCAAATGCTTCACCTGGGTGTGTTAGTAGCTCAGCTGCATCCTACTCTTTGCGACCTTATCAGCGCTGGCAGAGACTGGAGACAATTTCTGGGGACAAGTGGTCCTCTCAGCAGGATGAAGAAAAAAGCCATCCCATCCTACTCTTTGGGAATTGGAATCTCCCAGGCAAGAATACTAGAATGGGTTGCCATTTCCTTCTCCAGGGGAGCTTCCCAACCCAGGGATTGAACCCGTGTCTCACACATTGCAGGAAGATTCTTTACCATCTGAGCCACCAGGAAAGCTGCACCTGTAGTAAAATTAAAGTGCTAAGTCCCCAGGTGGGTGGCTCGGAAATGAAAAGAATAAATCACAGCCTCAGGTACATGAGTGATTCTGTCTCTGAAACCAGCGGGAGAGGTGGAAGGTGAGGGTAAAAGCCAATGTCCTTAATGGCTGAGACAGGAGAAAAGGAGACAGAATTCTGTACGGACTCCGTTTACACGGGTGATAGGAAATCGTCTCCCAATTAGGAAAGTTAGGCTTCTTTTTTATTTTTATTCTTAATTAGAGGATAATCGCTTTACAATGTTGTGTTAGTCTCTGCCATATGGTGTTCATATGTACCCCCTACTCTTGAACCTCCCTCCCAAGGAAAGTTATTTTTCTTTCCATCACTGTTTTTGTTATGCTCAAGGATACGGTAACAAAATTCTGATGGACTTTCCCAGTATTCGTTTATTCAAAACAGACTGAGCTGCTGGCTTGGCAGGTGGGGAAATGTGGGTCCCGCCTGCATGCAGCTGTCAGAGCAGCGGAGATGCAGAGAGTAAGTGGGTGCGATGCAAGGTGTGAGCTGGGAGAGGCTGAGCCAGGGGCTACCGCAGGGAAATCCATCAGAATCTGAACACGCACAGGGACATGAGCACGAGAGAGGGAATGGATACATTTCCACATGCACACACAAACACACACAGGATTGCACACACACGGGGTTGAACACACACATGGACGTGTGCGTGAGAGAGGGAACAGATACATTTTCACACGCACACACACACATGCGGTTGAACACATACATGGTTGTGAGCACGGGAGAGGGAATAGATACACTTTCATATGCCCATACAAACACGGGGTTGAACAAGCACATGGACGTGTGCGTGCGAGAGGGAATAGATACCCTTTCACAGGCACATACAAACACACATGGGGTTAGTTCACAACACTGACGCACACGGTGATGGGAGCTGGCCAGTCCAGAATTTACCCTGCAGCCTGTGAGGGGGGGACCCCAGGCAGGAACTGGTGCTGCTGTCTTGGGGAGGACTTTCTTTTTCTTCAGGGAAGCTTCAGTTCATATGTGTGTGTCTGAATTTTTTTTTTAATTTGTACTGGAGTATAGTTGTTTTACAAGGTTGCATTCCTTTCTCCAGTACGGCAAAGTGAATCAGCCACACGTATACATGGGCGCGCTCAGGCGCTCAGTCGTGTCTTGACTCCTTACAACCCCGCAGGCTGTAGCCCGCCAGGCTCCTCTGTCCATGGGATGGCCCCTGGGGTGGGTTGCCATGCCCACCTCCGGTGATCTTCCCGACCCAGGGGTCAAACCTGTGTCTCCTGCATTGGAAGGCAGATTCTTTACCTGCTAAGCCACTGGGGAAGCCCTACATTTCCTCTTTTTTTTGGATTTTCTTCCCTTAAAGCCTTTGAAATGACTGCATGAGGCCCACCCAGGTTATAGGGGATAATCAATTTCCTTTAGAGTCAGCTGATTACAGACGTTAACCACATCTACCCAATCCCCACAGAACAATGCTGGGATTGTTGCCTGAGGGACCACAGGAGCTACAACCCAGTCATGCTGACACGTAAAACTGACCATCACGGGGGGCTGGAGGGGAGGTCTAGGGAGACCTGCACTCACACTTGGGCCTGGGAGGGGGCAGATTATCAGGTAAGGTTCCTGGAGGAAATGCTGATAAAGACTGAAAGTCGAGGACCTCCCTGACAGGCCAGTGGTTAAGATCTCACCTTCCAGTGCAAGGGGTGTGTGTGGGTTTGATCACTGGTCAGAGGAACTAAGATCCCACATGCCTCGCAGCCAAAAAACCAAAACATAAAAAACAGAAGCAATAATATCACGAATTCAGTAAAGACTTTAAAAATGGCCAACATCCAAAAAAATCTTTAAAAAGAAAAAAAAAGGACTGAGAGCCTAGAGAGCAAGTAAAGAAGGGGTGTGGGAACAGGTGGGCTGCTGGATTGGGGGCGGGTGGCCAGGAAGCCAGCAGGCATGGGAATGGACTCCTGGTCCCAGGCACAGGTCCCAGAGTCAGCATCCATGGCAGAGAGGTGAGGATGCTGAAGGCGGGCATCTCAGTGCTGAATGCTGAGGGGGCGCCGCCTCCCTGCCAGGCCCCATTCACCGTGCTTCCCACGCATCACCTCCCACCCTCAGAGGTACCCCGAGACCCGGGGCCCGCCAACCACAGGGTCCTGGTGGGAGGCTGGTGTACTGCAGGGCCAGCTGGCTCCTGAGTCCACAGGCAGGACCCCAACCCAAGGCACCCCACCAGAGAAGGGGTGTGCAGGCTGTGCAAGGGGCTGGGGTCAAGGTCACAGATGGAGAAGCTACTTTAGCTCTGGACAGAGATGTGGAAGACGGAGTTCAAGGGGAGCATGGAGAGAGGGCTGGGTGAGCAGGAGCTCCAGGGAGTGGGAGAGGTTTGGGGCAGCCACGATGGGCAATGGGGCAGGAGGGGAAAGTGGGAAGGATGACGCAGATCATCATGGAGAAGCAAAAGCTCCTGGTGGGACCATCAGGGGCAGCTGTTGGCATGGAACTGAGGTCCGCTGGTGCCACGAGGCAAGGAGTCGAGAAGACCGAGGACTGGATGCATCAGCCACGTGGGCTCCAGGGAAAGAGCAAGTCCCCATCACCTGGTTTTCAGCATTTGGAGAAAGCAACAGAGAGTCAGAGTAATTCACGCGCTTCACTGTATTCCTCCTCAGTCTGCTCCAGATCCTGTCAGTCAAACACCGTGAAGACACACAGGTCTTGCTTTAGAAGGAAAAAGTATCCCTTCTCTTCCCTACATAACCTGTGCACAGGCTTCCCAGGTGGCGCTAGTGGTGAAAGACCCGCCTGCCAAAGCTGAGACAGAAGAGACACGGGTTCAGTCCCTGGCTTGGGAAGATCCCCTGGAAGAGAGCATGGCAACCCACTCTCGAATTCTTGCCTGGAGAATCCCGTGGACAGAGGAGCCTGTCGGGCTACAGTCCATGGGGTCACAAAGAATTGGACATGATTGAAGTGACTTAGCATGCATGCAACCTGTGGACAGTTAGTTGAATCACTTCAATTTTGAATGTTTCCTACTGATTCTGTTCTGTGGATTGCAGGCGCTAGAATGAGGATGCTTCGCACAAAAGGCTCTCTTGTGCAGGTCTGTTCCAATGCTCTGTGCAGAAAGTACAATGAGCCATCTAACTACTGTCCTTTTCTTTTGCCTAAGCTTAACCAAAAGAAGTCCCCTGGCTTTTTTCTTTTCAAAAATCATCGTTAAAGAGAAAGTTTGCCCTTGTGCAGTGTTATTCTGCTGAGTGGCTTCAGAACATCTTGGATGTATACGCATAGCCCTCAGAGCAGTGTGAATCTGGCAGCAGAGACCCACTGGTGGCCCCTCGTCTCCGGAAGACACTTTGGCAAAAAAGATAAAACACGGGAGCTGCGATGGGAAGCACTGTCCTGATGGAAACGGCACAGCACGTGACAATGCAGGTGTTTATACTTTTCATTAGAGTAGGGAGAAACGAGAACATTTAGATAGAACATGTCTTGTATCATTTTAGGCGATTATAATATTAATGTTAGATTTGCTTCTGTTGGCGGTAGTCGTTATGTTGCTTGGCAACCCCAAGTGTTTCTGGGGTTTAACTGCAAACTATGGGCGGAGCTCCTCATTTTTAAACTGATGAAGCTGCTCAGGAAGCTGAAAGTGCTACCTACACACTCAGACCTCACGCTGATACAGGAGTGTAAGACACTCGCACAATGAAATGTAACACCAGAAGCCCCTCTGGTCCACAAGCTGTCCCGAAGTCATCCAAATGACATCCTGGCCCACTTGATCCAAATTTCTATTTCCTTAGTAGCTACTACATCACTGGCTCTCACCAGATTCTTTTAAATTGATTTTTAAATTGCGGTGAAATATACATAATGTAAAATTTACCATCATACCTTTCCTCAAGTCTACAGTCCTCTGGCATCAGTACAGTCATCTTGCTATGCAACGATCACCACTATCATCTCCAGAACTTTGTTCATCTCAAAAAACCAAAACTCTACACCTATTAAACACTAACTCCTCATCCCCCTGACCCCAGCCCCTGTTAACTACCATTCTATTCTCTGACTCTGATTTTGACTACGGTAGGTAGTCATGTATGTGGAGTCATACAATATTTGTCCTGATTTCTCTGGAGTATTTCATTTAGCATAATGTCCTCAAGGTTGTCCATGTTACAGTCTATGCCAGAATTCCATTCCTTTTAAAGGCTAATTAACATTCTATTACATGTATATACCACACTTGGTTTTTCCATTCATCCATCAATGAACATTTGGGTTGCTTCCACCTTTTGACTATTGTGAATAATTAACGTTGCTATGAACATGGCTATACACACATCTCTTCAAGATTATGCTTTTATTTCTTCAGGGTATACACCCAGAAGTGGATTAGTGGGTCATATGGTAATTCTATATTTAATTTGTCCAAGGAACCACCACACTGCTTTTCATCATGACCATACCATTTTACATTTCCAACAGCAATGTACAAGGATTCCAGTTTCTCCCCATCCTCACCACTCCTTACCACCATAAAGTAAACACTATTCTTTTCTGATGGAGAAGGAAATGGCAACCCACTCCAGTGCTCTTGCCTGGAGAATCCCAGGGACGGGGGAGCCTGGTGGGCTGCCGTCTATGGGGCCGCACAGAGTTGGACATGACTGAACCTAGCAGAAAAAAAATTGAATGAATTCTTTTCTGATACTAGACACCCTAATAGGTACAAACTGGATTTCGTATGTGCTTTATTTTTTCACACTTCTCCTTCTGTAGGTACTGTACTATACTGGAATAATTTACCTTAAACTGACTGCTGCTCATCCACTATTACCTCCTCAATGGCAGGAACCAATTCTTTACATCAATGGAATAACACAGCTTCAAGGAATAAGTTCACAGTAGATTGAGGAAGATCTTGAATCCTAGCAGAAAAAAAATTGAATGAACTCTTTTCTGATACTAGACACCCTAATAGGTACAAACTGGATTTTGTATGTGCTTTATTTTTTCACACTTCTCCTTCTGTAGGTACTGTACTATACCGGAATAATTTACCTTAAACAGACTGCTGCTCATCCACTATTACCTCCTCAACGGCAGGAACCAATTCTTTACATCAATGGAATAACACAGCTTCAAGGAATAAGTTCACAGTAGATTGAGGAAGATCTTGAAAGCCAGGCTAAACTATTTACCCCAAGGGGGACCACCTATTTGTTGTTTCTGTAAGAGGATGCTACCATCATCGCCATTTATTTTGGTCATGCCACACGGCCTGGGGGATCTTAGTTCCCTGACTGGAGATCGAACTCGTCCCCCCTGCAGTAGAAGTGCAGATTCCTAACTACTGGACTGCCACAGAGGTCCCAGTCTGATGCTGCAGGTGACAGGAGCACCGGACAATAAATAGACAGCATCCAGAGCAGAGCAGCAATCCTCTCCCAGTCCTCTCTGCTTCCTTCTCTAGGCTTCCATCTTCAGCCAGACATGCACTGCCCTCAGCCCAGGTGTGACTGCACAGCCAGGCAGTGGGACTCCTTGCTCCTCCAGTGCTCAGCCCAGGACAAAAGCAATGGGTACCTAATGAATATTTCTGGACTGACGGCAAGAGGAGAAGGGGGCGACAGAGGATGAGATGGTTGGATGGCATCACTGACTCAATGCACATGAGTTTGAGCAAACTCAGGGAGATAGTGAAGAACAGGGAAGCCTGGCGTGCTGCAGTTCATGGGATCACAAAGAGTCAGACATGACTTAGCAACTGAACAATAATATATGAAATAGATAACAAGGACCTTCCGTATAGCACAGGGAACTATACTCAGTATTTTGTAATAATCTATAATGGAAGAGAATGTACAAAAAAAATCTATATGTAGATATGTAGATATAGATATGTATAGCTGAATCACTTTGCTGCGTATCAGAAACCAACACAATGTAAATCAACCATATTTCAATAAAAATTAAAAATATTTCTGGAGTCTGGTTGAATGTGAGAGTGATCAAAGGCATTTTGAGATCCACACCTGACAACCAATCTATCCGACTTATACGGAGACCGTTTTCTTAGGGGTGAGCGAGACTTATTTCTTATCACTTTCTCATACAACGTCCATATGGTTACCTTCTGAGAAGTAGTAAGGAATCATGGGAAAGTTATCATCACTGAAACAATACTCCTTTGAGAAACAGAGAAAGATGGGAAATTTCAAACGCTCTCACACTCGATTAGGGAAGTCATCTGGCGTTTTGTTCCATGTCTTGTCTGTCCCACAACACAACATAACTTATAAGAGAGGCTTTTATCAGAGCCTTTTCTGGAGACAAGCAAATTCTGCTTTTTCTCGTGAGATTAATTATTTTATACAGCCTCCTTTCATCTTTTAATTTTGTCAGAATGTTGTAGAGATTATTTCTGCCCCACTTTGATCTCATTGCCAGAAGTAACTGAATTCAATCATAGAGGAGACTGTAACACGCAACTGACCCCAGGAGCACTGGGCTATCCTTAGGTGGTGACCTTCCCTCTCACCACCTACTGAAATTTCAACAAGCATGAGACAGTGAATCATTTTCCCCTTTTTATTCATCTCATCTTTTAAAAATGAGATATATTTCCATCTTTTTTCTACTCTTTTTTTCTTTTCTTCTCACTTCACTCCCCATGTTTAGAAAATATAAGTGAACAAACATATTTAAAAGTCTCCAATAATTCTAATTATTATTATAGCATTAAAGCAGAGAGAAATCTAGGCATTTATCTTTGTATTTTTTGCATTGAGATATAATTGACATATGGGCTTCCCTGGAGGCTCAGACAGTAAAGAATCTGCCTACAATGCAGGAGATCTGGGTTCGATCCCTGGGTTGGGAAGATCCCTTGGAGGAGGGCATGGCAACCCACTCCAGTATTCCTGCCTGGAGAATCCCCACGGACAGAAGGCCTGGCAGGCTATAGTCCACAGACTGTAAAGAGCTGGACACGACTGAGTGACTAGCACACACAACCATATAACTGACTTTATGACATATAAATGACATATAACATTGTGCAAGTTTTAGGTATACAACATAATGATTTGATTTATGCAGATACTGTGAAATGATCCTCACAATAAATTAAGATCCATCACTTCATATAGAGTTTTTTAAAGACTTTTTTTTGTCAAAGTATAGTTCATTAAAATGTTAGTTTCTGGTGTACAGCAAAGTGATTCAGTTACACATATGTATATATAACTAAATATACATATAGTAACTGAATATATAACTAAATATACATATAGTAACTGAATATATATATATTTATATAGCAACTGAATATACATATAGTTACTGAATACATATACAGACCCATCATATATATATTCTTTTTCATATTCTTTTCCATTATAGATTATTATAAGATGTTGAGTATACTTCCTTGTTGTTTATCTTTTTTATATAGTAGTGGGTTTATGTTAACCCCAAACTCCTACAGATTTCTTCTCTTGCAATGAGAACCTTTATGATCAACACTTTTAGCAACTTTCAAACACTCAATACAATACTGTGAACAATACTATATACAGATAGCATAATTCGTATGCCCTTCAATTGTAACAAAGGAAAAACATAGGGGAAACGTTACGGGTCTTTCCTTAGAGCTTCTGAATCAAAGTGTAACAAGGAGCAAATGTGAGTCCTAGGGGCCCCAGAACCCCTAAGAACCTTCTGCTCCAGAGACACAGAATCCATAGAAGGCATTTCAGAAACCATGGTCCCATCCCTCACGTGGCAAGGAGGACACCGGATGCCCACAGGGACCTGTGATTTGTCCCATGTGACGGCCCTGGGCAGCAGGTAGATCTGTCCTCTGAGCCCCCAGGGGCCCTCACCGCCTCTCCTGGAGTCTGTGAGCAGGAGCTCGGAGTCCGCCAATGTCTATGCTCAGAACACAGCCCTTGCACCCCCGCCCTCTCTAGTCTCTGGGGACCACTCACAAGGACCCTCAACCAGTACAGACCCATGGCTAACAGGCTCCTGGGTTCTGGGGCAGCTTGACTCCACTTCCTCTGGGTCCTCAGCAAAGAGATGTCACAGGAAACTGCTGGATTCTAGTTGTGGCCAACTTACACTGCCGCTGCTGCTGCTGCTAAGTCGCTTCAGTCGTGTCCAACTCTGTGCGACCCCATAGATGGCAGCCCACCAGGCTCCCCCATCCCTGGGATTCTCCAAGCAAGAACACCGGAGTGGGTTGCCATTTCCCTCTCCAATGCATGAAAGTGAAAGTGAAGACGCTCAGTCTTTTCTGACTCTTAGCGACCCCATGGACTGCAGCCTACCAGGCTCCTCCATCCATGGGATCTTCCGGGCAAGAGTACTGGAGTGGGGTCCCATCAACTTACACTGTAGGACCTCAAAGCTGGAATCGCCTCATCCTAAGACTCAAGCCGCACCTGGAACAAGTATGCTTTTCTCCAGTAAACCCTCGAGCGACATCCAGTGCCTTTCAGCCTGGCGTGCATCAAGAGATGAGGCATCAGACTGATCCAGCCCTGGGCTCATCACTAACTCACCCTGGAGTGGGAGCAAGTCATCTCACCTCTCCTCACACCCTCTCCTTTTCTGCAGAATAGTCAGGATTACTTGGATAATATCTAAGGCCCCAGCTGGACATTGCAGGCTTCTGTGATGGTAAACCAAGGCTGCTGGAAGAACAGACAACTAGGGACATGAGAAGAAGGAAGCGAGGGAGTGCACGGAGACACCCAAGGCACATAAAGGTCCGGCTGGAGGAAACGGACCCTTTCTGGACAAGGAACCAATCACCAGGCAATGAGTACACTTTCTCCGCAGTTGCAATAAAACCCAGAAAGAACTGGACTGCTTCGCGTGCGCTGGCAGAGTCACTGCTGGACACAAACTAACAGCACCTGCTTGAAACAACACCTGCTCCTTGACCCCCGGCTTAATTAGTGTATCTGTTCAGTGAAACCATTGTGACAGGTTCAGGCAGCCTCATTTGCCTTCGTTAGCAAATCTCACTGGTGGCCACAGAAGTCTACTGCGTGGGCACCGACTTTAGAGGCAAACCTCGGGGCTGACAGCACCCAAGATGCACTGGCATTTTTCGCTTTCTAATCACAGGGGTCTGAGTAAATGGGTGTTGGCAGCTGACAGCTGAGGCGGTCTGCCTGTCACCTCCCTGCCGTACGTGGTTTCTAAGGAAGAGTGCTGGGAAAAGATTCCAGCCTTAGATATCTGCGACAGCAGCCATGGAGGAAGAGTCTGGGGTGGCCATTTCTTGTCGTGTTTATTTGTGGCAAGAGCAAGAGATGTGGGTGGGGAGGTTCCACTGTGGCTCTGGGCCAAGTTGTAGTAAGGTCATATTTGTACACACATGTCCAAAATAGGCTTCCCAGGTGGCATTTGTGTAAAGAATCCGCCTGCCAATGCAGGAGATGTTGGAGACACGGGATGGATCTCTGGGTCAGGAAGATCCCCTGGAGGAGGGCATGGCAACCCACTCCAGTATTCTTGCCTGGAGAATCCCATGGACAGAGGAGCCTGGAGAGCTACAGTCCATGGGGTCACACAGAGTTGGACATGCCTGAAGTGACTTAGCCTGCACACATACCTAAAACTAATACAACTTTGTAAATCAACTATACTCCAATTAAAAATATTTTCAAACAAAGAACAAAGCACTCAAATTAGAGATAATATCATGGGCATGGAGAAGACATGCTCTACTGTGGAAATGGAAGTGAGGGAATCTTCTGGAACCTACTGGAAGAAGTAAACCATCACTTCATGGAACAGGTGGGGGAAAATGGAAACAGTGGCAGATTTTATTTTCTCATCTCCAAAATCACTATGGACAGTGACTGCAGCCATGAAATTAAAAGGCGCTTGCTCCTTGGAAGAAAAGCTATGACAGACCTAAACAGCATACTAAAAAGCAGAGACATTACTTTGCCGACAAAGGTCCAACTAGTTAAAGTTATGGTTTTTCCAGTAGTTGTGTACAGATGTGAGAGTTCGACCATAAAGAAGGCTGAGTGCCAAAGAACTGATGCTTTCGAACTGTACTACTGGAGAAGACTCCAGAGTCCCTTGGACAGCAAGGAGATCAAACCAATGAATCCTAAAGAAAATCAACCTTGAATATTCACTGGAAGGACTAATACTGAAGCTGAAGCTCTAATACTTTGGCCACATGATACAAAAAGTTGACTCATTGGAAAAGACACTGATGCTGGGAAAGACTGAGGGCAGGAGGAGAAGGGGACGACAGAGGATGGGATGGCTGGATGGTATCACTGACTCAATGGGCATGAGCTTGAGCAAACTCCAGGAGATTCTGAAAGACAGGGAAGTCTGGTGTGCTGCAGTCCATGGGGTTGCAAAGAGTTGGACAGGACTTAGCGACTGAACAACCACCCACCTTAGCAAGGCTGTGCTTTTCAGAGGCTCCACTCCCTGGATGACCATGCCTTCTCTGCTGTGCCCGCCCTGTCCCCCTCTAGCTGGCCATGCCCTCCAGAATCTGTCCCCAAGCCTCTTCCATCCCAGCCTACTTACAGCCCTCAGTGCTGACAGTCACGGCTCCAAATATCATCACCTATTGTCCACAGCTACTCCTTCGTTTCATTCCAGCATTTCTGTAATACTGCCGGATGTATTTACAAGAATGCTTTCCTGGGAACTCAGCAGACCCAGAGATCCACACACCCACTCCTCCTCCTGAACCCTGAGTTCTGCAAGGGGCCCTTCTCCCTTGTTGTCACGCCCACCCTCTCAGGTGCTCCTGCCCTCTCGGTTCTGTCTCTTTCTCATTTGGTCTTTTCTCTCTGTGCCCACTGCTGATGCCCACTTCAGGCTCCTGCCAGCTCTCGCCACTCAGTTGCTGCCTGTTAGGGGAGTCCAAGAATCCTCTGACATCACCGTTAATTGATTTTCTTTCTTATCGAAAGCAAAAGGAAGTATTGATCTGTGACCCCATCTGCTGCCTTAAGGAAGACACTGTGAGGATCTTTATGAACCTTTACAGATAACAGTCTGTGTCTGTTACAGGATACAAGGACGCACACACTATCGGCAGAGGTCCCGGGAGAAGTCATTATGAGTCTGGAAGTCATCACTTCCTGATGCCCAGCATGAGGCAAAGGGCAGAACCAAGAAGATGACTTCCAAGAATTTCAGCTCTGTAATTTACAGCAAAAAATCAGGGCATTAAAACCTTTCAGCTGTTCTCTGTTACTGTCTTGAAATGTCCATCTCGTATAACAAGAGAAAACTAACAAAATAAGGTAAGGCCAGGAAGGGACGGATCCCTAATTTTGGCAGAACTAACATCTCTCACCCTCTACTCTCTTCTCTAAACTAACTTACATTATCGTATTTATGCTTCTCAACTAATACAGTTCTGATTATCCACCACTTAAGAGCCATAAATGATTCCATACCTTTATAGAATTCAGCCGCAAGATGCCAGCTCTTGAGAGCTTGAAGTGGTCAATTCAATTAATTCAATCCCTTCCAATGTTTGTAATAAAAATCTGAGTTCAGTGAGGTTAACTGACTTTCCCAACGATTATCCTGTTACCATAAATGCTAATTTTATTACACATTATGCATGCAAGTGTGGCATATTTCTTATCCTAGTTCATAGTTCAAGGTACCCTTTCTTCATTAAGTATCTTGAATGCGCTAGAACAGGTAAGAATACAGCACCTATAAACCTTTTGAAAGGCAATGTGATTTCTAAAAGTTTTGCTCACATATCTGATGCAAAACGAATAAACTAAGAGTTACTTGAGCACTAAAGAAAATATTTTCACTTATAAGCAATGCCGAGTAACACCCAGAAGCACCTCGTTCTAATGTGTGTGTATGAAGGAAGCAAAATGGGAGAAAAAAGAAAGGAGTGCCTGTGTGGGAATCACTGGGAAAATTAACAGCAGGAGTCAGTGAAAATGGTTCTATTTTTTCCTTACAAAAAAAGACTTTAAATCACATAATTACAGGGTCCAGGGAAATAAGTATTTAAATCTATCAGAGGCATGTGTCTCACTTCCTCATTTCCAGAGCGAATCAGGAGCTCACTTTGGTTTTTGTTCTCACTGTTCTTTCTCTCCCACCCACATCGGGTTGAGATATCCGACAAAGTAAAATCCTAGTACAATGGAAATTAGACTCTGGCAAAATGAGAAACTGTGTGAAGCCCTTCAAACACTGCAAAATCAAATGTTCCCATTTTCTCCCGCAGACATTACAGGCCCAGGAACAAAAGTCAGATCCAACACTCAGTTTCTATTTTGAGCAGAGGTTTTAAAAGCCATCAGCGTAGATTAATGTGCTATGTATTAGTCACCTTGCATATAAACACATTTTGTTTCAAGGGAACTCAACACAGGGAGCTCAGCTCAGGGCTCTATGACAGTCTACAGGGGCGGGCTTGGGGGAGGGGTGGGAGGGAGGCTCAAGAGGGAGAGAATATATGTATACATATTGCTAATTCACGTTGTTGTATGGCAGAAACTAATGCAACATTGTAAAGCAATTATCCTCCAATTAAAAATAAATTTTAAAAAATAAAATAAAAAAGTAAACCAAACAGAATGTATTCTCTTAAATGATAACATGCTAAGGGTTTCAGGAGAGTGAAAGGAGAGAGATTTTGAATTATGATGTTAGAGAAGACTCTTGAGAGTCCCTTGGACTGCAAGGAGATCCAGCCAGTCAATCCTAAAGGAAATCAGTTCTGAATATTCACTGGTGCACAGGGATGAGCCAGAGAGACGATGTGGGGTGGGAGGTGGGAGGGGGATTCGGGATTGGGAGCTAATATACACCCATGGTGGATTCATGTCAATGTATGGCAAAACCAATACGGTATTGTAAAGTAAAATAAAGTAAAAATAAAATTAAAAAAAAAATGAATATTCACTGGAAGGACTGATGCTGAAGCTGAAGTTTCAATACTTTGCCACCTGATGTGAAGAACTGACTCATTAGAAAAGACCCTGATGCTGGGAAAGACTGAAGGCAGGAAGAGAAGGGGATGACAGAGGATGAGATGGTTGGATGGCATCACAGACTCGATGGACATGAGTTTGAGTAAGCTCCGGGAGTTGGTGATGGACAGGGAGGCCTGGTGTACTGCAGTCCATGGGGTCACAAAGAGTCGGACACAACTGAGCGACTGAACTAAAGGGTTTTAAATAAAGAGATCAAAACCTGACTCTCCCTGCCTTTGTCTTATGGGTTTCCCTGGTGGCTCAGACAGTTAAAGAATCTGTCTGCAATGCGGAAGACCTGGGTTCAATCCCTGGGTTGGGAAGATTCCCTGGAGGAGGGCATGGCAACCCACTCCAGTATTCTTGCCTGGAGAATCCTCAAGAACAGAGGAGCCTGGCCGGTTGCAATCCATGGGGTGGCAAAGAGCTGGACACGACTGAGCTACTGAGCACACATTGGACAATTAAACAACCAACCATAAGCTTATAGCCCAAAAGCAAGTGACTCCCACGAAAATCAACTGGTTAACTTCTAGAACTGCCACCTTACTATTTTATAAATGATATACTTTACTTTAACACTCAAAAAGGCATTCACCATACATGACAGAGCTGATGACAACTGTGAATGGAGTGAATGCCATCTCCCTGACTTAGATGTTATCAATACCAGTATTCCTACTCCAGGCCAAACACACTTAATCCATCACGGCATTTTTCCATCTGAGCTAAATCCTTCTCAACACAGAACTTTCTGCACATGGCTAGTGGATGGAAACAGTCACAGAAATATTATTATGATGATGGTGATGATGATGCAAGGCCCTGTTTGCAATTATTAATTTCATTTAATATTCCTTCAATCCTATGGTGGCTTCTGACTTTATTTATTAGTAGTAATATCATTTTAGCTTCCCCAATGGCTCGGTGGATAAAGAATGCACCTGCAATGCAGGAGATACAGGAAACGTGGGTTTGATCCCTGGGTTGGGAGGTACCCCTGCAGGAGGAAATGGCAACCCACTCCAGTATTCTTGCCTGGGAAATCCCATGGACAGAGGACTCCAGTCCATGGGGTCACAAGTCAGACACGACTTAGCGACTAAACCAATATTATTTTACAATGAGGAATAGAGTCACGGAGCCAGCAAGTGGCAGAAGCAGAATGCAAAGCCAAGGGGTGCCTCCAGAGACCACGTTCTTCACCACTGTGCTATACTGGCTCTTAGGAAAGCTGAAACAGAGAAGATGAGAGTTCACACTTCTTCAGTGGAAGGTTAGATTAAAATGAAAAATTTTCATTTTAATACACACACACACAAAAAAAGTGAAGTAAATAGTGGCCTGAACCCTCAGAGCTCCATCATCCAGCTTCAAGGATTATCAGACATTGGCCTTTTTTTTTTTCTCATCTATACTGCCCCCTGGAGAAGGCAATGGCACCCCACTCCAGTACTCTTGCCTGGAAAATCCATGGACGGAGGAGCCTGGTAGGCTGCAGTCCATGGGGTCACTAAGAGTCGGACACGACTGAGTGACTTCACTTTCACTTTTCTCCTTCATGCACTGGAGAAGGAAATGGCAACCCACTCCAGTATTCTTGCCTGGAGAATCCCAGGGACGGGGGAGCCTGGTGGGCTGCCGTCTATGGGGTCGCACAGAGTCGGACACGACTGGAGCAACTTAGCAGTAGCAGTAGCATACTGCCCCCTAGCCCAGGATTTTTTCTTTGCTGGATTATTTCACAGCAAATTCAGAAAACTTTCATTACCTAAAAGCAGTGTGAAATAATTCGATCTGAAGATATAATGCCTTAGGGCTGAGAAGGCTGGGGGGAGGCTTGAGGGCAGGGCTCTTTCCTCACCCCCCAGTCGGGAGGATTCGGGGCTCCCTCCTTGGGGTACCTCTCCCCACTACCCCGCCCAATCACAGCCACAACAACAGCTCCCTGCAGGAGGCACTTGCATCTTCTCACCTCCCCACTGGACTCCAGCTTCACAGAGGGTCCAGGTCACTGCAGCCCCAGGACTGAGCTCCACACTCCCCTATGACAGATACTGAAAGACTGAGGATTTGGGGAA
This sequence comes from Cephalophus harveyi, assembly GCA_006410635.1. Taxonomy (NCBI): domain Eukaryota; kingdom Metazoa; phylum Chordata; class Mammalia; order Artiodactyla; family Bovidae; genus Cephalophus; species Cephalophus harveyi. The sequence goes on along the minus strand of SJYT01007418.1, from coordinate 150,560 downwards.
GAGAAAACTGACAACCTGATCTTCACAAAACAATACAAGGACCCAAAACAGGCAGGTCAGTAAGACATTATTTTCACTATGAATAAAAATATTAACTCCCTCCCATGAGTTTCAGTTATTTTACTTTCAACCATAAACGGTCAGCTTCCTTCAAAACACATTTACACTCTAATCTCATCTCTGGGTAGACGTGAATCACTGCCCAAGTGTTTTGAAAAGGAATGTACAAGGACATGAATAAGGCTCAACCTCAAAGAGGCAATAGCTTCTCTGAAATTTAAGCTCACAGGTCCCTTTCAGCGCCTTTTCCCATGAATAAAGAATGACTCCCTCTTTACCAATGGAACATGAGAGAGGTTGATGGCTGCCTCAGCAGGAATTATTAATAATGCTTCTCATCAACTCTGATCTTATTTAGAAGGCATGTCAGATATAGAAAATCAAACATGCCATGTATGTAAATGTACTTTGCAGCATTCATAATCATAAACATTGCATTTAACATTGCAAAATGCTTTCACACCAACCCATACCTTCATTGATTAACCTTCCAAAAAGGCTACTGATTTTTCATTTCAGAATATTATTGCAAAAACCCAAATTTTATTCAATAATTAAAAGAACACTTACTTATTTCAAGTATTAAAATAAGAACTAAAACTTCAGAGTTTAATGAGTCTAACCAATCTCTCTAAATGTTGATAACTAATTTTGGAAACTTTGAAATTCTCTCATGAAAACCCTCAGGGACGTCACTGCCAGTCCAGTGGTTAAGACTCTCAGTTCCCAATGTAGGGAGCACAGGTTCAGTCCCTGGTTGGGGAACTAAGATCCCACATGCTGTACATGGCACAGCCAAAAGTAAACCCTCAACAGCTGGGCTTCAGCTCAATTCATTTAACATGGCTAATTACATGCACAGAGATATATAAGGTCTTGGACATTTGTGAGACTAGTATGTCAGTTTACGTGATGATGTAGCTCTGAATATCGTGAAGTTGCTCAGTTATGTCCAGCTCTTTGCGAACCCATGGACTGTAGTCTACGAGGCTCCTCCGTCCATGGGATTTTCCAGGCAAGAATACTGGAGTGGGTTGCCATTTCCTTCTCCAGGAGATCTTCCCGACCCAGGGATTAAACCAGGGTCTCTCCCATTGTAGGCAGACGCTTCTGAGCCACCAGGGAAGCTCTGAATGTAATTATACTACAAATGACCAATTAACTTTTTGAGTTGTTATCTAGGAGCAGATCACAGTCAGGCCTCCCTGGTGGCTCAGCGGTAAAGAACTTGCTTGCCAATGCAGGAGACGCAAGTTCAATCCCTGGGTCTGGGCAGATGCCCTGGGAAAGGAAATGACAACCCCTGCACTTCAAGAGGTTTTCTGGATGTACCAATGGTTCCTCCCAAAGTGTCTCCTAGATCATGCCCATCTCCACCTCCCCAAATACTGTCCAGTTTACAACCCCTTCAAGAAACTCCCAGATCACTTTACTCAGAAATGAACCCTCCATGGATGAACACAGAGAGCAGCCCTGCCATATAAACACTTTCACCTGTAAAACAGGCAGCTAGTGGGAAGCTGCTGCGTAGCACAGCGCGCCCAGCCAGGTGCTCTGTGATGACCTGGAGGGGTGGGAGGGGGTGGCTGGGAGGCGGGCTCACAAGGGTGGGGACACACGTATCGCTGATTCATGTTGTTGCACAGTTGGAAAAGACTCTTGAGAGTCCCTTGGACGGCATGGAGATCCAACCTGTCCATCCTAAAGGAAATCAGTCCTGAATATTCACTAGAAGCTGAAGCTGACACTCCAATACTCTGGCCACCTGATGAGAAGAGCTGACTCATTTGAAAAGACCCTGATGCTGGGAAAGGCTGAAGGCGGGAGGAGAAGGGGACAACAGAGGATGAGATGGTTGGATGGCATCACGGACTCAACCGACATGAGTCTGAGTAAACTCCGGGAGTTGGTAATAAACAGGGAGCCCTGGTGTACTGCAGTCCATGGGGTCGCAAAGAGTTGGACACAACTGAGCGACTGAACTGAACTGAACAGCAGAAACCAATATAATATTGTAAAGCAATTATCATCCAATTTTTTAAAAGCATATTATATAAGAAAACCTAATGGCTGAGACAAATGTTTTCAATGGATTAAACGGGGGAAAAAAAGATTACAAAGAGTACCTATGACTCCAAAGTTGTGAAAGAAAAAATGTGTATATGCATATGAGAATAAACTAGAAAAATACACATCAAAAAAGAAAAAAAGAAATGAACCCTCCACCCCAACTCAGTTTTAAGGCTGCGAGCACAAATATCCCCTGGTCATGATTATTTATCTCCGTTTCCGTTTCTCTGCTCACAGTTCCACCCCTGCTTTCCCAAACATTCTACTGCTTCCCTGAACCAGAAACAGAAGCAAGAGAAAACCCTTCAGATTTCTGCTTTCTCTTTCCAAATTCTTTGTTTCAGGATTTCTGGCCTCAGCTCACCGCAGAGAGAAAACATAAGCTATCACAGAAGAACAAGATGAGGAGAAACTGAAAAAGGCAGCTGCAAATGTCACCTTCTTCATGATATTTTCTATTTCTTGAGCACCAATAGGTTAGGTGCTATTCAGAATCCACAATGAGAGATGAAACTCCACGTAAATTATCCTATCCTTGGGTGATATGATCTATTTTCATTAATGATTAATTCATGAAACTGTAAGTTTTCCCATCCATCCCCCTGCCCCCCAACACACATCCAAAGGTCTTAACTTTTTTTAAATTGGTATTTTTATTTTTTTAATTTATTTTTAATTGGAATATAAGTGCTTTATAATGTCGTGTTGGTTTCTGTTGGACAACATGAGTTAGCTATAAATGTATGTATATCCCTTCCCTCTTGAGCCTCCCTCCCAACCACTCCCATCCCACCCTCTAGGTCATCACAGAGTGCCAAGCTGAGCTCCCTAGGCTGGACAACAGCTTCCCACTAGCTATCTATTTCACACACAATAGTGTGTATATATCAGTGCTATTCTCTTAAAAAACACCTGCTCATCCACTGGGAAAATCAAGTCTACAAACCTAACTGCTGATAAATTTGACAAGCCTGTATACTCTGGGCTATTACTAACACTAAATTCCATAGCTATTGTTTTTCTTGAAGCTTCCACTGCCTAAAGCATGCTGAAGAGTCTTTTTCCTTTCTCTGATAACTATTTTAAAAATGATGAGCTACATACTGGGTTGGACCTGCTGAAATACTATGATTTTAAGGTGAAATTTAACTTTTAAGTTAGAAGATTATTTTCTTCCTATTCACTTCCAATCTTAAAAAAAAAAAAAAAAAAAACACACACACACACACAGTGGGTCACGACCTAGTGGAATTTGAAGTTTTATCTGCGGTTCAAAACTGGCCAACCTCATCATCTTCCCATGATGGACCTATAGAGAAAGGGCGAGGGGGTCTCCTGTAGCACACTGAGGATAAAGGTTGTGTGTTAATCCAGAGAGACCAAGTTACTAGCAGGGGATTTCAGGGAGCCAGGCTGACCCTGCAAGGAGCGCTGCCTCACCATAGCGGCCCCCACATATCTGGTCATCACCGGGAACACACACCTGGGAAGGGGCTGGGCAGGGAGAGGCGGGCTGGGTCTAAGGGCCCTCTCATGCCAACTGGACTCTAAGATTTGCTTCCCTAATAGATAGAAAAGACTCCACATCATGGGTGTGTCTTTACCATGTATGGCAGCTTTAAGAACTAAACAGAGGAAGAACATGGTCCCAGGATGGGACCAGGTCATTCTCCATTTGCTCAGCTATAAAATGAAGGGGTGGACAGAATGGTAAAATACCCTCGGATTCTAAGGACCAACAGATGATTTCTTTCCCTGTGTTGGCTCGACCTGCCAAAACTTTGTGGAGAAGGTCAGAAGACATATACATCAGGGCACCTGCCTTGGGAAGCCTCTGCCCAGGGGGGCTGAATGAATGGTGCTAAGTCTGAGCCCCGGGTAGAGGGCAGACTCCATGTGAGACCACAGTCGGGGCTTCCAGGCCACGCCTTTACAGTCATCACTGCTTGCCCATCAGGACCCAGAAAAATCACACAGAAGAGCTGCAAATAAGTCAAGGTAGCCCAGGAGACACTAGGAGATTCGTAACAAAACACTCAAGTGTCCCGCATACAGCATTCACAGCCACATGGACAGTGTCAAGACTACTTACAGGCACGTGAGTATCTAAAATCATGAACTGCACATTTGCAAATAGTTTCCCATTATAATCATGTTTCAGATTTTGAGGGATCTCCTGCCTGTTGTGCAATCCCTTATTATAGCCATATTCCTAAACAAACCCTAGGGGAATATAATGCCTAAAGAAAGGTACACAGGAAACAAAAAGGAATGAACTCTGATATCATATTAGCTGTTTTCATGAGCTAAACTGGCAACATTTGCTCCTAGGAGTTAATCTAAGGACTTTCAGCTCTCCCAAGACTTTTATATTTTACTTAATCCTTGTCATCAAAGCATCGGAGCAAAAGTTTTCTGGACATTAAATCTAGTAACAAGCAGAAGCATAATATTAATAGCTAATAGTATTAAGACATGGAGAAGGCAATGGCACCCCACTCCAGCACTCTTGCCTAGAAAATCCCATGGACGGAGGAGCCTGGTAGGCTGCAGTCCATGGGGTCGCGAAGAGTCAGACACGGGGGGAGTGACTTCCCTTTCACTTTTTACTTTCATGCATTGGAGAAGGAAAGGGCAACCTACTCCAGTGTTCTTGCCTGGAGAAACCCAGGGATGGGGGAGCCTGGTGGGCTGCTCTCTATGGGGTCGCACAGAGTCGGACACGACTGAAGCGACTTAGCAGCAGCAGTATTAAGACATAAATAAGTGTGAAGTTTATCTGTGATTTAGTGAAGGACAAACTTATATACAGTTAGGCAGCAAATAATTAAATAATTAGTTCTAGCATACTGTTTTTTAGAAATAGAAAACAGTCCTGAAGAGAGTAAATACTACTTTCACGATGAAGTTTGTAAGCTAAGAGTTATTTTCTCTGGCACATGGCTCTTGTCTCCTTGGGTGTTCAGGGAGTCCCTGGCCAGCATCCTTTGATGCACAGGTGAGAAGAAATGCCCTAAGCACATCTGGAATTATTCCGTTCACACCTGTCACCTCTCCTTTTGAAAAAGCACCTGCTGTGGGGACAGGGCTCAATTTACCTTAAGGTTAATTTATTTTAAGAAGTCAAAATCTTAACTCCTTCCTTGGAAAGACACATACCATATGAGATTTTTTTTATCATTTATGCTCCATTTAAGAGAGAAATATCCCCCTGGGAACCTCTATTGAAAATGATGACAGATCATTGCTCCTCTATTTCAAAACCTTTGGACTGTTAATACACACGCGTGCACACACACACACACCCCTAGTCACACATTTACAAACAGTTCTCTAATGTATTTGTGTTAAGATTTTGAGACGTGTACCATACCGTGATGCAACCCCCGATCCCAGTGGGATTCCTAAAATGATTCGCAGGTGAAAGCAGGTCACCTTCAGGGAACCAAATGAACAACCTCTCAGAAATGCTTACAAACACATTAAAAGGAAGGAAAATATAACCTATTACTTTTAGGAATAACCAGGCAGGTCAAAATTTAGACCAAGTGTACAAATGCTCCACCCAAGAAAGAACAAGGGAAAAAAACAAGCTTAGAGAAAGGAAACGGAACAAATAATACAAAATCCATCTCATTCCTAACCTCTCTTCCTCCTCTCTCTCTCCCCCTCACCATCTCGTATTCCAACTTGATTCAGCTCATATAATCCTTCAAACAGCTCTCCATAGGAAAGCTGCTAAGTAGTATGCAAATCATTACTACTTGACATCTGCGGTGTCACAGCTTTAGATGCAGTCGATGAGGCTAAAAAGCTGCTTGAGCCTTGATGGTTCAGGTGAACACGGGCATCCTCTGAGTCTTCTTTAGGGACAGGGGCTGCTGGGACCTGCTTGAAGGCTATGACTTCATACTTTCAAATTCAGCTTACAACACCAGTGTCAGGAAGCAGGTCTGGACTGACACCATCTCAGCTCATGGGGACCTTCCTTGGCACAGACTTAGAAGAAGCTCAGCTGGGCTTCCCTGTTTCTAGCATCCTTGAGTTGACTTTTAGAAATTGAGTGCTCCACCAACAGGAAGGCATAATGGATAATCACAGGTGATTAAAATGATTCTTTCCACTAATATTTCACAGCTAATATGCTTCACAATAGCGCAACATGGCAATAACATTTTTGGATTTTTCTGTGGCTTCCTACCTAGAATGCATGAGGCAAAGGGCTCCTGCAATCAGCCTCTAGAAAGCAATAAGTCACTTTCTAGTTTAAGAGTATTTTAGAAGTCCTTTTCAGGCACCTTCACTCCCCATAAACTTGGAAAATGGTAGTGCCAAACAGGCTTTTTTTCCCCCTACAGTAGATTATTTTTAAAGTCCCAAGCATGGTAGAGTAAGGTAGTCAACCCAAATTCTTACTTTATGCACACAGAAATTGCAGTCCCGTGTACACGTGCTGACTCGCTCTCTGCCAGTCAGGCCTGTCTGGGAACGGCAGTGTCACCCGCCCTTCCATTCGCCCCACTCACGGTTGGCCAGCCGGCTGGGCTCGGGCTGGGCGCTGTCCGCCGACTGGGTGCTGGACACCGAGGACACGCTGGAGCTCCGGACGAAGCCGAAGGCCGCCAGCTTGGCTGCAGGGAGACGCGAGTAGCCAGGAGGACGAAGGCCAGATTTGGGTAGGTTGGATTTTGCAGCATTTGAACTGGAAGCTTTCTTTAAATCTGCTAAAATGAACCCAAACCAGAAAAAAAAAGAAAAAAGCCTCAGTTGACAGCAAGATAGAGAATGCACAGATTGTGAATACTAACCCAGCTCCAGCATAAACAAACCATAATTTACTCTTTTTAAAACTTTATTTAGTTATCTATTTTGGGCTATGCTAGGTTTTCCATCCCTGGGTCAGGAAGATCCCCTGGGGAAGGACATGGCAACCCACTCCAGTATTCTTGCCTGGAGAATCCCATGGACAGAGGAGCCTGGCGGGCTATAGTCCATGGGATCACAAAAGAGTTGGACACAACTTAGTGACTGAGAATGCATTCAAAACTTCAAAATTAGTTCCCAGTTACATGCAAAGCTGGTTAATGCTGAAATAATAAAACATTATTATAAATCCATGATTTAAGCACCTCTGTGTTTGAGCCAAGCTCCACACCTAGCCACTGCAAGGATCACCCCAATCCTACGAGAAGTCTCTCAACACCAGGTAGGACCAGAACATTATCAATACACAAATGCTTTTTAATGACACTTAAAGGGGAAAAGGGCCAAGCAGCCTGCTGTTTTGTATAATATTAAAGCATCTGCCTGCAATGCAGGAGACCTGGGTTTGATCCCTGGGTCGGGAAGATCCCCTGGAGAAGGAAATGGCAACCCACTCCAGTATTCTTGCCTGGAGAAACCCATGGACAGAGGAGCCTGGTGGGCTACAGTCCCCGGGGTTGCAAAGAGTCAGACACGACTGAGTGACTTCACTTAAAGGGGCAAAGGGCCAAGCAGCCTGCTGTTTTGTATAATATTCCTAGTCAAGCCACTTAACTTTCACTGCAGCCATATTTACTGTGTTCAGACCCTTCATCAGTGTTCTTACACTACAACTAACTCTTCATTATCTATTGAATGCTCAATCAGGTTGCCTATTAAGAAATGGACTATCTGTTTAAAAAAGAAAAAAGAAAATTCAAGGTGTAAAAATTTCAGAGAGTAGTCTACATATAGAAAGCATTTTGGACATGAGTTTAAGCAAACTCCAGGAAAAGGTGAAGAACAGAAAAGCCTGGTGTGCTGCAGTCCATGGAGTCACAAAGAGTTGGACACATGACTGAACAACAAGGTGTGGAAATACAGAGAGAACCAACAGACCCTAGGCTGGCCTATGGAGCCCCTTCCTCTGGCAACAGCTCCCCTGAGGGGGAGGCTGGGGTCACACCTGTGTCCAGCGAAAGTAAGGTCTGTACAGCTGTGGTTTCCTGACTCCTGCTTTTAGGAATAGGACTACGGGATTGGACTGGGGCCCTTCTGAGAGTGACCATGGGTGACTAATCTTTGCCAGGACCTATGTGCATGTCTTGGAAAGGAGTTGAGACTGATGCTTGGCTCAGGGGAAAGGCTACCTTGTCATATAGGGGCCCACTGGGTAGTCATTCATGAAAAGCAGCCATTAGGGTGAAAAAGAAGAGAAAAGGCCAAGCGGTCTGTACTCGTAAGAGCAGACGGTTCAGCAGTACCCGTGCCACCCATTGCGCCATTGTCTGTCACACAGAAATCCTGATGCCCAGGTGCTGGTGGTTGCTTAGTCGCTCAGTTGTGTTGACTCTTTGTAACCCGTGGACTGTAGCCCGCCAGGCTCCTCTGTCCATAGGATTCTCCAGGCAAGAATACTGGAGTGGGTTGCTGTGCCCTCTTCCAGGGGATCTTCCTGACCCAGAGATTAAACCCAAGTCTCCTGCATCTCCTGCACTGCAGGTGGAAGCGTTAGAGCTAAACAACCAGGGAAGCCCAATCCTCAGGGTCATCAAAAAGAACACCCATGGCATCTCTGTGGACACCAAAGAGCTTAACTCAAACCCACCCAGGGTCCTAACATCCCATAAAGCAACCACTGCCATAGAGAGGTCCCACCCCAGAGGATGTTGGTTTGAAGCTTTCTGGAAGAAACGTATCGATACAAGCAGAGCACAAGAACCTCCAGGGAAAACAACAAAGGGAAAAAAGACTGAAGGCGGAGGGGAGGAGGAAAGAGACAGAGAGAGCACTGGCATAAATCATAAGGGACAAAAAGTGGAAGCAACACAAAGGTGCATTAACTGAGGAAGGCCAACACATGCAGGATTTCTCAGCCATAAAATGGACCGAGGCCCTGATACAGGCTACAATATGGATGAATCATGAAAACATTAAGGCAGAGGCCCCCAAACTCCAGAATCTAATGCTTGATGACCTGAAGTGGAGCTCACATCATAATAATATAATAATAGAAATAAAGTTGCGCAATAAATGTAACACACCTGAATTATCCCGAAACCATCCCACCACCACCCCCCAGTTCATAGAAAAATTGTCTTCCATGAATTCCGTCCCTGCTGCCAAAAAGGTTGGGGACCACTGCATTACAACAAATGGAAGAAGCCAGACAGAAAAGGCTGAACGTTGCATGATTCAATTATATGCAATGTCCAGAGTAGGCAAATCTATAGAGACAGGAAGTAGGTTAATGGTTGCCAGGGGCTGGAGTTTGGGGAAAAGGAGAGGGTTTGATAACAGGCACAGGGTTTCTATAAAAATGTTCTAAAACTGATGGTGGTTGTGGTTGCCCAACGCTGTGAATAGACTAAAAACCACTGAACCGCATCCTTTAAAAGGGTGACTCCTATCTAGCCTTATGAATTATATATCAATGGAGCTGTTATATTAAAATAGAAGTTTTTTAAAAGAATAAATAATTCTTGTGTTCAGTAACAGGCTTACACCGAGCTGCAGCAATGAATGTCACAAATTAATTCTATCAGCATCTTCACTTTCAAAGGGCCGTGACAGACGGAGGACTTGGTCTGTCATTGTGAGTCCTCCACAAAAACCCCTTCTAACAGGGAGATGGAAGAGACACTCTGTATGGCAGATCAAAGTCTCTTCCAAATGAATATGACCATAATGGGGAAATTAAATAACTCCAAAAATTAATTTAAACACTTACAAAAAGACCTCTAGAATCAAATATTCAAATCCCATGCAAAGGAGCTTATGTGTGCTTACGTCTTTTATTTTCATCAAGGCTATACATTCTGTCAAGATTTTGCCTCCCCCCCCAACAAAGATACAAACTCCTGTTTGAACAACAAAAGAGATTTTGCTGCTATTAAGTGCTAAAAAGATGTGTCACTCTTTCAAAGTAATCCTGGTTTTCTTTTGAAAGATGAATCCTTTGAAGAACGCAAATCTTCACATTTAGAGGAAAAATGAAAAGTTGTTATTTGTTCTTACCTTTTCCCCTTTTGTATTGATTCTCCTTCAAATATGACTTTGGAATGCTAGAAATATCTCAATCAACTAGAACAAGATTATGGTGCCTTATGGCTCAATACTATATTGATAACGGTCCATCCATTGTTGTCCCATGTTTCTGACATCTCAGGTAGTAAAAAAAAAACCTTTAAGAATGTAAATGGATATCCATACAATGCAATATGCATTGACAGACACCACCATGGCCAAGGCATTTTAGAAGGCACCGTGGGAAATTCAGAAACAAAGCAGGGGTCCCCAAGAGGGGCTTACAACCTACTGGCATAGAGACACTTGTTGATAACTAACCACGGTCTAGAATAAGGGGTCAAACAGGCCCAAGCAGAGGCCAGACCAAGCACAATGGAAGCAAAGAGCTGAAGAAAGACAAAATCATCAAGCAGAATGACCCAGGGTGTTTACCCAAGGCCCATTTTCTCCTGATTTTACATCTGAAGTGGGTATTTTCTGGTATATTTATACACACAGAACAACACATTATATGAATCAAACTGTCCTTTTAAAAAAACTTTTATTATAGTTCTTCCCAGTTGCTTTTAAAAAGTTTTTTTCTTTCACAGATACTTTGTAGAGATACGGTTCACTTTGTTCAAGTAGCTGAGAAAGAAATCCTCTCTCACTTTACTCTTGAATAAGAATAAACGGCAGTTGCTTTTTCTTCCACTTTAGGAGATAATAAGCAAAAACTTTTAATGTTAAAGCTGCAACCATCCCACAGGAGACGAGAAAGACACAATTAAAGAAAGAAAGGAAGTGGCAGGTTTCAGGACTGTACTAAAGATCTGGGTTTGATGGTAACATCAAGTGTATAATCTCAGGACAGACTCAAACTCTCTGAATCTGTTTCCTCATAGAAAACATGAGGACAGGACTTCCCTGATGGTGTAGTGGGTAAGAATCCACTTGCTAATACAACATAGGGATTGCTCCCCGGTCCAGGAAGATCCCATGTGTAGCTAAGTCTGTGAGCCACAACTACTGAGCCAGCGCTCTAGAGCCCACGGGCTGCAACCACTGCGGCCCATGAGGCTAGAGCCCATGCTCTGCAACAAGAGAAGCCACTGCAATGAGAGGCCCGCACGCAGCAGCTAGAGAGCACCCCCTGCTCACCGCAACGGGAGAAAAGTCTGCTCGCACAGCAAGGAAGTACCAGAGCAACCAAACATAAATACGTAAATTATAAAGGAAAAAAGAAAAACGAGGATAAAACCATCTACCCATTATAATGACAGAAACGAAACTGCATCTAAAAATGCATATCCTGGGGCTTCCCTGGTGCTCCAGGCCTGGTTAAGACAGCCGCACTCCCAGGACAGCCGCACTCCAACAGCTTGAGGAAGCTGTTGGTGAGAATTGAAAGTGAGGGAATTGATGGAAAGTGAGACTCTGATGCTGGGAGGGATTGGGGGCAGGAGGAGAAGGGGACGACAGAGGATGAGATGGCTGGATGGCATCACTGACTCAATGGAGGTGAGTCTGAATGAACTCTGGGAGTTGGTGATGGACAGGGAGGCCTGGCGTGCTGCGATTCACAGGGTTGCAAAGAGTCGCACACGACTGAGCAGCTGAACTGAACTGAGTCCTTGTTAAGGGTGGCTGAAAGTTTAGCAACAATGTTACCCGCTGTGGCAAGGAATGAAGAAATTGTATCTAAAGAATTCAGGACTCCTGCTAAGGAGATTTCCAGGCAGAGAAATGAAGATGCTACCCAGCTGCTTGCTATTCTGGTAAAAAAGAAGAATGGAGAGACAAGCTAAAGACGTGAACATAAAGTAATGGTTAAACGTTAAGAAGTTACAACACACTGAAAATTCAAAGAGTCTCTAAATGATAAACAAGATCAAAATTAAGAAACGGTTTCTGAGCCAAGATCAGACCTAGGTCACTGTCAGAAATATACGTCCAATGATGAAGCAAAGAGATGAAATAAAACCCTTTGGTGAGACTTCAGGAAAATCTAAAGCAATGCCTGAAATTATTTTTAAGTTTAATGCTAACCTCATGACAGGTGTGTCTGTCCACAATCCAGGTCACTGGCATTACTTAATACCCAGGCTAGAAAGGGAGCTAGTGAAAGCTGTTTTATTTTGATTTGGTTTGGTTCATGTTTTTAGAGCTGCAAAGGGATGGATCTAAAGGTAAAAACAGAATACTGCCAACTGAGCAATAAGTAATCTGCAAAACCAAATAAACCTATGTATGCAGTATGTCTTTAATTGAGGTCCAAATCTTGAGTTTTACTTTCTTATAGTAGTCTAAATCACTGAGACCAAGCATTTTTGCATTATTAGAGTCTAACTAAGATCTGAGTATCTACATCCGCATTTCTGTTCAGATCTTGCTGCCTCACCTTAAGTGGCTGGATTTAATCCAGAGATTCACAAACATCCAGTGATGTGTTTTTCACCGTAAAAGAATAAAACCACCACTAGGGAGCGTTGACCTCTCTATACATAATTGGTCAGTGTATAGATTCCTCAAAGGCTTTGGGTAAGAATGGAAATTGGAAAGCGGAGGGTCGGGTGCAGGCTTGAGAGAGTGCTGCAAACAGAAGGACATTTGAGGAAGAGACAAGTAATATAAATACTACAAATGCCATACTTTTGATGGACAGATGTGCACACATTTAGAAGCTGTTTAAAAAGATATGTCAAATACAGGTGACCTTGTACGAGGACATCTTACAGAAATGGCAGAGTTAGTCAATTATTTGTAAATGACTCTAAACCTACCGACGCTTCTAAACTGCTGTGGGTATACGTGTGGATGGAGAAAGCCTTAGATTCTATTTATATCCGTGATTCTCGGGGAAATCATCAGCGTCTCAAAGCTCACTGAAAGGAACAATATTTTTATGAGCAAATGCCCTTGAATCATCTGTTTTCTGATAACTGGCTGTCGCACTGCAAAACAGAGGAAAAAAATCAAAACCCTTGCACTCTTGGCTAAGGAAAAGACTCAGGAGATTATGATGATATAGCATCTCTACGGAATGCGTTTAACAGCACAGTTCTCAGAATTCTTCTGCAAGCCTGAGGAAACAGCCATCTCACACTACTGAATAGCACCCTACGAATCTAGTGCTGCTGACTAGATTTACGTGAAAAAGGAGGCTTGCCAGCTCCCGGTGGTGGACAGAACGCAGGCAGTTTGTCCCTTTCTTACCAAAGATGCCTTAAAGTCAGAGTCATTCAATTTGAAGAAGGACAGTTCATAATAAGAGCTAACATTTCATGACTTCTTTCTCTTAAGCAATTTACATATTTAAACCTAGGACAAGAGAGAGAAAAGAGCTACTTACTGAGGCGACTATTTCAACAATTTCTGGAACAGAAACAGAGGTCCCCGGCCGGCGGGCAGAGGAGACGTGCAGGCTGCAGCAGACAGAAGAGCCGTCCGTGCTGCAGTAGCGGGAATGCGTGCTGACCTCCAGCCGGACAGCCAGGGCCACAGAGCCTCGGATCCCGGGAAGGAGGGGGGAGAGGCTGAGACAGGGAGCGGACAGGGGAAGAAGCCCTGGCCTTCATCTGCCCATGCAGCCCCCAGCACCAGGAATTTACCTTCCACCTGCCCACCGGTGCCAAGCCCCAGGGTGAGGGGAAACAGACTCCTATAGAGTGCGAACAAATGGACTTCAAGTTCATCCAAGTCAGTAGCAAGCATGACTGATCACAAAGACTTTGAGAAGAGCTTACTGCACAACCCAAGCAACCAAAAAATCAAGAGAAACAAAATCTGCCCGTGAGACTACAGAGAGAATTTAGGAAACAGGAGATATCTTGAAAGAGACGCCCTTAGAGAAATTTGGGAAGATGTTGCAACAATAAAAGAAACAGAAATCTGCTATGAAAAGATGCAATCAGACATCAGGAAGATGTGCCAAAACAAGGCTTTCAAGAGAAGCATTAGAAAATAAAGCCCAGCGAGATTGTCTAAAATGAGGAAAAGCATGAAGAAAGAGAGAGCATGTAAGAAAAACAACAGAGGCTTCCTTGGCAGCCCAGTGGTTTAGACTTGGCCTTCCAACGCAGGAGGTTAGGGTTTGATCTCTGGTTGGGAAGTGACTCAGATGGTAAAGCATCCGCCTACAATGCAGGAGACCTGGGTTTGATCCCTGGGTTGGGAAGATCCTCTGGAAAAGGAAATGGCAACCCACTCCAGCACTCTTGCTTGGAAAATCCCATGGACAGAGGAACGTGGTAGGCTACAGTCCATGGGGTCACAAAGAGTAGGACACGACTGAGAGACTTCACTCACTGGGAAGTGGAAAGAGTGACAGACTTTATTTTTCTGGGCTCCAAAATCAATGCAGATGGTGACTTCAGCCATGAGATTAAAAGGCGCTCACTCCTTGGAAGAAAAGTTATGACCAACCTAGACAGCATATTTAAAAGCAGAGACATTACTTTGCCAACAAAGTTCCATCTAGTCAAGGCTATGGTTTTTCCAGTGGTCATGTATGGATGTGAGAGTTGGACTATAAACAAAGCTGAGCACCAAAGAACTGACGCTTTTGAACTGCGGTGTTGGAGAGAGTCCCTTGCATAGCAAGGAGATCCAACCAGTCCATCCTAACGGAAATGAGTCCTGAATATTCACTGGAAGGACTGATGTTGAGGATGAAACTCCAATCCTTTGGCCACCTGGTGCAAAGAGCTGACTCATTTGAAAAGCCCCTGATGCTGGGAAAGATTGAAGGCAGGAGGAGAAGGGGACGACAGAGGATGAGATGGTTGGATGGCATCATCGACTCAATGGACACGAGCTTGGTAAACTCTGGGAGTTGGTGATGGATAGGGAGGCCTGGTGTGCTGCAGTTCATGGGGTCGCAGAGTCGGACACGACTGAGCAACTGAACTGAACTGCCTGGGAAGTTAAATCCCACATGTCTCTCAGCAAAAAAAAAAAAAAAAAAATCAAAACATGGTAACAAATTCAATAAAGATTTCAAAAATGGTCTACATGAAAAAAAATATTTAAAAAAATTTTTAAATGAAAGAAAAACTAGACATAAGTCACCACTTTGGGAGGTCCAAATACCAAATAATAGAAATTCCAGGAAGACAGAGAAAACAGAGAAGTTGGACTGAACAAAACACAAGATGATGAGATGATTGCCCAAAGCTGAAGGGAAATAGAGTTTAGCAAGTCCTAGCAAGATGAATCAATTTACCCTCCCTTCCTTCCCTCCACCTCTCTGAATTCCTATCTCTGTCTGCCATATTTCTGTCTCTCTCTCATCTTCTCTCACTCTCTGTATGACACACAGTGCGCGCGTGCACACACACACACACGGAATCTTTAAAACACCAAGGATAAGAGAAGATACTAAACTTTTGGAGAGAAATAAAAGCAGGTCTCCTACCCCCACCCCCCAAAAATTCTCAGATAGTCACCACGTTTCTTTTGAGCAACGCTAGGAAGTCTGCATGTTTTGAAAGAAACTCATTTTCAACCCAGAATATTCTATTTGATCTAGTGAATGCAGACTAAAGATAGTTTCAGAAAGGCAAAAATCTCAGTGACTTTGCTTTCCTTGAACTCTCTCTGGAAATTTCCAAGGATGTACTCCAGCAAAACAAACAAGGAAATAACACATCTATCCCAGGAGAAAGAGGAAGGGAAGTTCCACAAGAACAACATCAAATCCTTCACTCCACACCACACTGCACCTGACAAACTCTCCTGCCCCCCAGCTTGGGGTGAGATCCCCTCCTCTGTTCCCCTGGGCCCAGAAGACTTTGAGGTCGCAGCTAAATCACACTGCGTCATAACTGCCTGGAGATCTCGTCTGTCTTGTTCATGGTTGTATCTGAAGGGCCTAAAACAACTTGACAAACAGGAGGTGCTCAATATTTATTATGTATACTAACAGTGTTTGTCCAAATAAGTAGAATAGTTGTTAAGCCTGTGACCCACCCCAGAGCCACTGAAGCTCTCTCTGGGTCCTGGCTGAGAAAATTTGCATTTGTACTACCATCTGCAGGGCATTAGGCATTTGGCATGCCCTGCCATTATTAGGCATGATCAGTTGCAACAAAAGTAAACCAAAGTTGGGATGGCCAAACGCACAATAAAAACGCAGCCACTACGAATGTCCATTTCAGCAGTACGTAGTAACGGTGATACTGAGAGATAAACTATTAATAATACAAATGCCAAAACAAACTGAATGTTCTTCAGAAGCCTCCAAGATACGTCCCAGGGTCATCCGGTGTCATTAAGACTCCAAAGGAACCATAGTTATGCCATATGCTCCTTGACCACGTGTCCGTGCTGAGTCGTATCCGACTCTGTGACCTCAGGGACTGTAGCCCACCAGGCTCCTCTGTTCATGGGATTCTCCAGGCAGGAATACTGGAGTGGGTTGCCATTTCCTTCTTCATCTCTTTGACCATCTCAGGAATTTCACTGTTGGTCTGTCTTTATAGGGATGTTTTCCCATTGGATTAAAATTTTTCTTGATAGATGCTATATAGTTCTCATGAAATTAAGTAAAACCATGATAAAAATAATGATATGGCACTTAAATGATGCCAATAAACTATTTTCATTCTATTTTTTATTTGGCGGGGGGAGGCTTCCCAGGCGACTCGGTGGTAAAGAATTTGCCTGCCAGTGCAGGAGACATGGGTTTGACCCCTGGGTCAGGAAGATCCCCTGGGTCACAGTCTGAACAACAAAACAAAACACAGCCCCCCTTCCCTGGCAGCGAGCACCGTGCTCTCTTCTCCACCGGGGCGTTTTTAGAAACAGGAGTCTATTCTCATTGCCTCCACTCCCTCAATTTTCATTCACTTCTCATTCACTTCTCAACTCACTAATATGTGACTTCCGCCCCCACATTCTACTAAAATTGCTCATTCAAAACTAGGTCACCAACTGCTTCCTAATTTCCCATCCCAAACGCCTCTTTGCATTTTTACTTGTCCTGTCTCCTGTGAGACAGATTTGACCATTTTTCTGCCTCGGATGCTCCCTCTTCATTAGACTAAAACACTGCATTTTCCTCCATGTCCCCCACCAGCCACCCACCCTGCGGTGGGTGTCCTGCCTCTTGCAGGCTTCTTCCTTCAGGTACCCCTTAGATGTGGGCACACGGTTCCCTTCGTGACTTTTCCTTACTCTGTCCTCCCACTCTTACCCATTTGCTCAGATCGAGGTGGGGACAACGACTCCCATGTTGACCTTTGGCGTAGACCTCTCTCCAGTCCCCATTTCTGCCCTTTGGAGATTTCTACCCAAATGTCCCCAAGGAAGCCCGAGCCCTGCCTGTGTCCAATGACTAAGTGTCCACCCCCACCCCCACCCTATAAAGCATTTTCCGATACTTCTGACTGAGTGGTCGGTCCCTGTAAGGGACCTGCATCACCAAACTCATGGCCTCTCTCTCTGACAGGTACACATGCTACCTTTACCCCTTCAGGTAAACTCTTATTCATCCTGCAAAACCCATCTCATCTCCTCATCTGGAAAAGCCTTCCAGAGCCCCCACCTGCCCGAGCTGAGTTGGGGACCCCGCTCATGTGCATTCTGAAAATCTCTATCAAATGCATCTCTCTTCCTATTGTAACTACTGATATCTCTCTATATATTTTTGCCAAGTTTGGGCTATATATTTTAATCTGTGCATCCCAAACACAGACCAGCACCTGGCCCACACCAGGTCCCCAGAAAACCTGTGCTCAACAGCAGAATGAATAAAATACTGGATAAAGGAATGATGTGAACATCTCAAACACTGGTGATTCTCTGAAACCACGTTCGGTCAACAAAATACAGTCTGCAGGCTGGCCGTTTATTTCTATAAAAAGAGCTTTACTAGAACCCAGCCACGCTCGTTCACTCTGTGTGACCACTTCTGCTCTAATGATGGCAGAGTGGAGTAGTTGTAACAGAGGCTGTTTGGCCCACAAAGCTTAAAATATTTACTATCTGTCCTTAATTTGCCTGCTTCTGCTCCAAATCATCTCAGCACTTTATCAACTTTACCTAATGATGGAAAAAAAAAAAAAACACACACAAGAGCTCCCACTGCTGCTGCTACTGTTAACATTTATTCAATAGATATTGCAGTTCTAAATGCCTGTTCTCATGGACTGGGCTTCCCTGGTGGCTCAGATGATAAAGAATCTGCCTGCAATGCAGGAGACCCTGGTTCAATTCCTGGGTTGGGAAGATCCGCTGGAGAAGGGATAGGCTACCCACTCTAGCATTCTCAGGCTTCCCTGTGGCTCAGCTGATAAAAGAATTTGCCTGCAATGTGGGAGACGTAGGTGGGAAGATCCCCTGGGAAAGGCTACCCACTCCAGTATTCCGGCCTGGAGAATTTCATGGATTGGATAGTCCATTAGGTCGCAAAGAGTCAGACACAACTGAGTGACTTTCACTTTTTTTCATAGACTATGCACTGCAGTGGGGTGAGAGATGGCCAATGTGCAAAGGCAAAATAAGAATTACAGGCCATGATATAAATTGGTGAAGGAGACAAACAGAAAATGTGTTAGAAAGTACCTGATTGGCAGGGGCCCTGAATAGGGGGATCACAGTCAGGTTTCTTTCCAGGGCCATGACATTTATGTCTTTTTAAGATTTTTTTTTTTTTTTGATGTGGGCCACTTTTAAAGTCTTCACTGAATTTGTTACAATACTGCTTCTGTTTTATGTTTCAGTTTGGGGGCATGAGGCATGTGGGATCTTAGTTCCCCAACCAGGGATCGAACCTGTACCCCTGCATTGGGAGGTAAAGTACTAACCACGGGACCACCAGGGAAGTCCTTGGAGCCATGACATTTATGTTGAAGCCTGAAGGAGAAGACAGGGCCAGTCTTGGAGTGAGCTGGAGGAAGTGTGTTCTAGAAGGCGTGCTAACCACAGAAGCCTTTTGTCAGGAAGGGGTTGAAATGCATAAAGAACTGAAAGGAGGCCATGGGGTGGGGGTACAGAGACCTGCATGAAAAGAAAGAAAGAGATACAAACAGGCTCCAGCAGGGAGACCTGCCCTTGGAGACCTGGGAGACCAGGTAAGAGATACTGGATTCAATGATTACATTCCAAACATTGGTAACTACGAAGAGCTTCCATTCTGACATTATCATGACCACTCAGACTTTTCAAAAATTAATACTATGCTTCTGCTTTAAATTGTTACAATTATATGCAGGTCAGGAAGCAACAGTTAGAACTGGACATGGAACAACAGACTGGTTCCAAATAGGAAAAGGAGTACATCAAGGCTGTACATTGTCACCCTGCTTATTTAACTTATATGCAGAATACATCATGAGAAATGCTGCTGGAAGAAGCACAAGCCGGAATCAAGATTGCCGGGAGAAATATCAATAACCTCAGATTTGCAGATGACACCACCCTTATGGCAGAAAGTGAAGAAGAACTAAAAAGACTCTTGATGAAAGTGAAAGAGGAGAGTGAAAAAGTTGGCTTAAAGCTCAACATTCAGAAAACGAAGATCATGGCATCTGGTCCCATCACTTCATGGGAAATAGATGGGGAAACAGTGGAAACAGTGTCAGACTTTATTTTTTGGGACTCCAAAATCACTGCAGATGGTGACTGCAGCCATGAAATTAAAAGACGCTTACTCCTTGGAAGGAAAGTTATGACCAACCTAGATAGCATATTAAAAAGCAGAGACATTACTTTGCCAACAAAGGTCCATCTAGTCAAGGCTATGGTTTTTCCAGTGGTCATGTATGGATGTGACAGTTGGACTGTGAAGAAAGCTGAGTGCCGAAGAATTGATGCTTTTGAACTGTGGTGTTGGAGAAGACTCTTGAGAGTCCTTGGACTGCAAGGAGATCCAACCAGTTCATTCTCAAGGCGATCAGCCCTGGGATTTCTTTGGAAGAAATGATGCTGAAGCTGAAACTCCAGTACTTTGGCCACCTCATGCAAAGAGTTGACTCATTGGAAAAGACTCTGATGCTGGGAGGGATTGGGGGCAGGAGGAGAAGGGGACGACCGAGGATGAGATGGCTGGATGGCATCACTGACTTGATGGACATGAGTCTGAGTGAACTCCGGGAGTTGGTGATGAACAGGGAGGCCTGGCGTGCTGCGATTCATGGGGTCGCAAAGAGCTGGACATGACTGAGCGACTGAACTGAACTGAACTGAGCCTACGATACACAAATAAGAAGCTTACATAAAGCCATCTTCTTACAACTTGTGTTCTATAAACTATCCTTAAGTCTATACTTGCTGATGGGCAGCTCATTGCAAAGCATTAGGACTCCAACATGGGGGTAAGGGCATCAGCTCCCACAACAGATAGAATCTATAGGAACACCTGTGTTGGATATCCCAATTCCCCACGACTCCTCCCATCATTCTCTTCAGTCTCATTCAAGTCACAGAGCACCTAATAGTTATCTGACTGACCAGAGTCAATCCCAGAAGGATGTCTGTCATTCTAACCTACACAATCTTTTACATCTCTTGAGGAATGAAGCAGCTATGTGGATGAATTTGGGCAAACCGCGATTTTCAAAGAGATTTTTCCAGTGCAGAGAGCAGAGGAGACACTTACTGAAGTTTTTCATTATTATCCCAATAATAAGAAACAGTATAATTTGCATGTCCAGTGACGTTTTCCTTATAAAGGTACCAGGACGCTGGCCTGAACATATGGTAGGTTAGATGGAAAACCTTTGGTAAAATAAGTCACTGATTCATTCCAATGAGATGTGAATCTTCTCCAGTGCCTGCTCATGGTTAAAACTATTTTTGCTCAGTCACCAAGTCATGTCTGACTTTTTGCAACCCCATGAACTTCAGCACACCAGGTTTCCCTGTCTTTCACTAACTAATTGAGTTTGCCCAAACTCATGTCCATTGAGTCGGTGATATCATCTAGCCATCTCATCCTCTGTCGCCCTCTTCTTCTCTTGCCCTCAATTTTCCCCAGCATCAGAGTCTTTTCCAATGAGTCAGCTCTTCACATCAAGTGGCCAAAGTATTGGAGCTTAACCATCAGTCCTTTGAGTGAATATTCA
Source organism: Cephalophus harveyi (assembly GCA_006410635.1). Lineage (NCBI taxonomy): Eukaryota > Metazoa > Chordata > Mammalia > Artiodactyla > Bovidae > Cephalophus > Cephalophus harveyi. The sequence continues at coordinate 129,393 of SJYT01007418.1, read as the reverse complement.
GGGTTGATTTCCTTTAGGATTGACTGGTTTGATCTCCTTGCTATCTAAGGGACTCTCAAGAGTCTTCTCCATTACCACAATTTGAAAGCATTAATTCTTTGGTGCTCAGCCTCAATAAACCAATCCTATCTCTTTATTTGAATAAGAATTAGAATTCTGTCCTCTGAATGTTAATCCATGCAAATCTCACAGACTTTATTTGAATGAACGGAAACTGTCAGCATGGCTCCATTTAAACAGCATGTTGCTTGGATTTTTACGCATGACAGAGCAGGGCTGAAATGTGGCAGGTGTGAATAGGCCAGATGACGCGCCGAGTCAGCCTGTGCTCAGGGGGATGAGTCTGAAGATGCAAACTATTTAGAGGGAGGAAGAAATACCAAATAATAAATATGTTCTCCTGAAAGCAGAACCTCATTTACTGATTTAGAAGGGAGAAAATAAAATAATGCTTAAGAACTGGGTTGACACAGAAAGTCCACTAGGAAACAGCATAATATAATGAGATCTAGTCTGCCCTTCACTGAAGGAGAACAGCAGTGCTTAAGGTATCATTTCTATATGAAGAGGCTTTTGTGTGGTCTTCTGTATAAAGGGTCATTGCTATTGCCATACTTTCTACATACTTCTGTCCAAATTCATGTCCAGAAATAAAATGTACAGGCACAGATAACTCTTCACATTTTTAGCCATACCTAACTACAGTCTCTTCATATACAAGTCTGTGTTCAGAAGTTTCTAAGACAGTTATAGCCAGGGTATTAACTACAAAAAAGAATCTCCTTGATGGTTATAAGTTTAGTCTAATGCTAAAGGTATGGTGTTTGACAAGCATGAGCTCTTAGCTCCGGGAGGCCCTCCGAGTAGCATATACTCTCCACACCCCTACTGGGATAGCTAGCCCAGGCTAGAAGCTGTTGTTCAGTTGCGGAGTCTTTGCAGCGCATTAAACTGCAGCACACCAGGCTTCCTTGTCCTTCATTGTCTCCTGGAGTTTGCTGAAGCTCATGTCCACTGAATTAATGATGCCATCTCACCATCTTGTCCTCTGTTGCCCCCTTCTTTTCCTGCTCTCAATCTTTCGCAGCATCCGGGTCTTTTCCGATGAGTCAGCTCTTCGCATTAGGTGGCCAAAGTATTGGAGCTTCAACTTCAGCATCAGTCCTTCCAATGAATATTCAGGGTTGATTTGCTTTAGAATTGACTAGTTAGATCTCTGTTATCCAAGGGACTCTCAAAAGTCTTCTCCAGATGTGCCTCAATTTCTTTTTCAGTGGCTGTTTTGTTTAATAAGGCTTGTGATCCTTGTTAATTATTTGAAACTGCTCATTTATGGAGAGATGGAGCCCTCTCTCCTGTAGTCTCAGTTGTAGTCTGGAGTCTGATTTGGAGGAATGTGATGATCTGGAGAATTTGTTACCCCTAGCTTTGCGTGTCAGTCTTGCCTAAATTACCTTACTTCTACCTACCATCTTCCAGACTGGGCCACCATCAGGCCAAAGCTGGTTCTGGGCATTACTGCTAATTACCCAACTTGAAGGAAAAGCTTAGAGACAAGGCTCTTATCTCTATGTCCACAGAACTCTGGGTAACACAAGGATGAGGTTCTGACAGTCTATGAACCCTCAACACTAGTTTTATGTATAGATACTTTTGGATATATGCAAATGAATTTTCTGCAAAGTTTCAAAGGATCCATAGCCCAGAAGTTTAACATCCACCATCCAGAAGAGAAGCCCATTCTTCCTGTTCTGGTCCCTCATAATTTTAGTTTCTTTCTGCTCCCTACTGATGAGTGTCACTGAAATCCTGAAAAGTACAATGAATGAGCCAGACAGAATTATAACTACTTCAGAGCAGTTTTATAAGTCAACTACAGCATTACAAAATGTCTTCTTTACTCCAATTTCTTCTTTGCATATCCCATTTGTGGTTAAGCAAAGTCAGCAACTTCTATTACTTAATGATACAACATTATAAGACAACTTCTTAATGGATATTTAATTGATTTTCATCCAATTAAAACATTTGTTCAAATTGCACAGGATGCCAGTGGAGGGTATCAATTTCCAAGAATATTGTCTGCCACAAGTTTTATGTTTTCTTTTTTTCCTTTGCTTGACTCTTCCTGCTGTTTTGATTAAGCTATCATGGTCTAAAGGGGTAAAATCCAAACTTATTCACAGTTGACATTGAAGAACTTAAACACATACTAATTAGCTTCTTCATTTGAATATCCTCTCATACTGAGTTTGTGATCTTCTGAAATTAAAACTCTTATCAAATCACAATTCCTGGCTTGTCTCATTTTTTTACTGATTCCTTTTTTTTCTTCCACTATTTTTTTTATTGCAGTAAATACAATAATGTAAAATTTACTATCCTGACCATTTTTCAGTTCTTACTGGTGACTTCTTACAGTTCTTACTATGGCTTTCCAGGTGGTGCAGTGGTAAAAAATCCATTATAGGACATCACTCACAGGTATTAAAAAATACACTATTTTTCCATTAGATTTCATTTTCACCTCAAATAAAAAAACCTGTTGATATATTTTTATCTGACATTTTTCTAAACACTGTGTCCAGCTCTTCCCCACTCCTCCCTGGAGGTGAAGTTAAGACAGCTCCCTGCTTGGTTGATTCTGCAGGGAAATTTCAAAGAAAGAAAAAAGTCTTCTTTTTAAATTTTCTAAGTTCTTTTTTTTTTCTTTCAGTTTTTGATTCTTTATAACCAGACAGTCAAAGTACCCACAGAACCTACCAGTAAAAAGAAAATGGATTTCATTGCCAGTTACAAGAATGAGGTCAAGGTTTGAAATTCCTTACAATAATACTTTTCTATTTCATTATATCAAAAATTATTGGCTATGCATTAAGATAAGCCATATGTATCTGATTCCTAATTAATAAATATTATCTTTTCATTTAAATTAAATTTAAAACAATAACTTTCAACAAATGAATTTCTTCTCAATTGAGCTATTTTTGCTGGAGAGAAAAATGACCAAAGTCAAGGGTACACGGGTACATGTATCAGAATTTTGCTCTATTTTATTGTTATTGATTTGTCAAGAGAACAAAGAATATATACACATACATTTATATTGCTGTAGGGAACTGTTCAGTATTTCAGCATGAACACTGTCAGTACGGAGCAGAATGGAGGTTTATGTGTGAAAGAAGGTAAACGGTGGTGGGGAAGGCAAGTCTACGGGGCTAGCTTTAAAAGTGAAGTTTAAAAAAATTAAAAACAAAACAAATAAACAAAACCATTACAGAGCTTCAGAGCAACCCAAGATCTGGCCATGAAAGACCTTAAGAAGGCCCTAAGTCCTGGGAAGAAGTAGGAACACACCTCTGCATGCTCCATTTCCAGCTACGGAATTGTAATCAGGATCATAAATGACTTCAAGCCTCAGTAGCCATGTGAATAACTGAAAGTGTGTGCATTCAGTAACCAGGAGTGGTGGCAACAGTGGCAGACTGCAGATCCCCACCCGAAAGCCTTCCAGTGTAAAGGCAAAGGTGGAACACCGAAACACTCAGTTATAGAGATAAAGACAAACAGCACATGATGTCTCTTACATGTAGAGTCTAAAACACGACACCAGTGAACTTACCTATGAAACAGGAACAGACGCACAGACATAGGGACCAGCCTTGTGGTTGCCAAGGTGGGCGTGGCGGGGAGGAATGGATTGAGTTTGGGATCAGCAGTTGCAAAATATTGTATATAGAATGGATAAACAAAGTCCTACTATATCGCACAGGGAACTCTATTCAACACCCTGTTATAAACCATAGTAAAAAAGACTATGAGAAAAAAGTGTATGTATGTGTGCATGCATAGCTGAATCACTTTGCTGTACAGCAGAAATTAATACAACATTGTAAAGCAACTATACTTCATAAAATAAATTTTAAAAAGAAAGAAGAAAAGATAAAGATGATATAAGTGATAGAGGCAGATTTAGGTAGTAACATTTGCCTTGTATTCAAAAGATCTCTGAAGCATTTCATAAGAGGCTATGGGGCACAGTCTTTTGGTAGGAAGCTGAACAGAAAAAGGGGTATGTTTGGGGAAATGGTGGGAAATATTCAAACAGTCTGAGATAAGCCCTGAGGCTGAGAGATGACAAGGGTAAGAAGGAGAAGAGGAGCTGCCTCTGAAGCGTATAGCCTTACTCTCTCCACCTCTCTTCAATCGTTACCCTCCTATTCCCATAGAATCTGTATTAAAGGATGGTGAAAGAACGAGCAATGGATGAGAAGGTTTTCAGGAAGCAAGAGTAAAGGAAGCACACTGGTGAGAAGATCCTAGGCTGGAATAGATAAAAGGAAGGGTGCAGCCTGAGGCCAGGGAACTATGTCTGCATGATCATTCGGATGAAAGGGAGATCCATTACCTGTTGGAGCCAAGTGTCAGCCAAGCAACTCCATGGTCTATCACCTGTATTCATGGAGGTTACTCTGTAGATATCATAGCAGTGATGTGAACTAGGAATTTCCAAAGAAATATCCATGGTTAGCCACTATTTTAATGATGGTTTCATCCAACTTCCTGCCTTTGTAGCATAATTTCAGTGTCATGTAATACTAGACTCAAACAACTGAGAAAATATTTTAAATACTCACTTGGTTTCAAATACAAGGGTGTGTGTGTGTGTGTGTCATTTCTGGTTGGTTTATGTTACTGAAATCAAGAGGAGAACTTTTCTGTGTTCTTTAAGAAAAAAAAAAATGATTAACTAAAAGGCAAACTCTGTTAACCAATAAGCAAATGAATCCAGAAAAAAAAAAAGAGAAAGAGAGGGTAGAAGTTGGTTTCTAGCATTCATTTTTGTAAAACAACAAAATCATATTAACTGGACCCTGTGACCTTCACTATTTCAACACAGAAAAAAGAAGTCAGCATCACTAATTGACAATTCTGCTTGGAAGTCTCTCTTACGATGTTTAACTTGGTTGGTACAAATGTTTTTTGCCAATTAAAGTTGTGCAATATACTCAGAGATTAAAATATTTTCAGCAACTACATCTTCTTGGAAAAAAAAATAGTTGGGTATTTTAAGATCTTAATTTAAGAATGTTTTAAGAAGGGCTTGCCACTAAACATTCATTTTTTTAAATATCATAATTATTTTCTAAATTACTATTTGGGGATGTTGACAATGAAGACCCAGAAATTTCTCCATTATCAAAGCATGAAACGTATTAAAGAGTTAGTAATATTTTGTTACATAATACTTTCATAAGCCTGAGAATTTCTGAGTCATTAAAGCTACTCCTGTTGCTCTACTACAAGTTGGTCTTTTGATCTGCTGCAAGTCCAAGTCAGTAGAAACAATCAAGAAACATCAATCTGATTTAAATTAAATAAAATTGCACCAAGTAGCTATGTAAATAAAAGAAACAAAAAGAAATGTGTAGATTACTCACATAAGAAGAAACGCAAGTGGACAATAAACATATGGAAAAAAGACAGCTTAACCCATAGGCCTTAAGAGCATGGGGCTCTAGACTAAGGTTACCTACATTTAAGTCTAGACTGTTATTCCTAGCTGTGACCTTGGGAAGTCAACGATCTCTGCCTTAGTTTCATCTGTAAATATAATCAGATAACATACCTCACAGGGATACTGTCAGGAGCACAGAAGAGAATTCACTTAAGGGATTTAGCAAATAATTACCATGGTATATATACTTCATAAGTATTGGTTATTATTACTATTATCAAGAAATAAACTCACACTGTTAGTAAACAGGAAGCCACAAATTGAAGTAAGATTTTATTTTGCCTTATTAGGGTGGCAAAATTTTGTAAAGGAATTGGTGGTACACAGTGTTGGCAAGAGAGTAAAGAAAGTGGTACACACATACCCAATTAGTGGGAATATTTATTGGTTCTGCTTCTCTGGAAAGCAACTGTAAGTGAAGGCAGAAGTGAGTTGTAGGAAGAGAGAGAGGCAAAATACACAGGTGCAATGTACCAAAACCACCTCCCTGAGGACTTTTTAAATCATTACCTTCATTTGTTACACTCTACTCTTTGCAAAGGCTTCCCTGGTGGCTCAGGCGGTAAAGCATCTGCCTACAATATAGGACACCCGGGTTCGATCCCTGGGTTGGGAAGATCCTCTGGAGAAGGAAATGGCACCCCACTCCAGTATCCTTGCCTGGAAAATCCCATGGATGGAGGAGCGTGGTAGGCTACAGTCCATGGGGTCGCAGAGAGTCAGACATGACTGAGTGACTCTTTGCAAGGCATTTACTGGAAGTTGTTCCTTTAGGTATTATACTTGACAAACCAAGATAAGATCAAAATAAATTGAATACAAAATTTCACTGCATATTTGTGGAAGTGCTCTTTTCTAATCCAGTGATAGACAGCACCTGTGTTTTAGTAAATCCCTATAGATCTTTAAGTTGAACCTATATTTAATAAAAACAACCATGTGGCATCTATTGAATACTGTAAGTAGTCTTTGATGTATAATACTTAATCTATACTTTTTTTCCTTTCTCTTTTCTTTTACTATTGAGAAATGTTTCCAAGACTTCATATATTTAACCTGAACCAAGCTAACTTCATAAATTATGGTGGGGAAATTCTCTTAGTCACAACCTTTTGAAAAAATAAATAAGGCATAAAATAATAAACTGCTAAGTAGCAGCCATGGCATAGTGGAAAGCGAACTAATCCAGTCAGGAAGCCTGAGCTGTGCCATTCTGAGACCTCAAGCAAGTCTCTTAACGTGGCCAAGACTCCAATTTTCTCATCTGTAAAGCATAAGACTACTATGACTTGCTTCATAATTCAGGGAAAATATATCACTCCAAAATTGCTGTTTCAATTTCTGAAACAGCTTTCTCCTCCCAGTATCTATGGTAATAGAGATATGGCCTTGCTGGGGCTTGTCTTGACGTCTTCTTAGTCTAAGATGGGAAAGACCATCTATGGATCAGTGCCCAAATCAAATCCTCCAGTATTCAACATTGCCATCACTGTGGGGAAGGGCTGGGAGGGAAAAGAGGGTTGAGAGAGGGGAAAAGGTATGATTTTTAAAGGGCATCCAAGTTCTATCCCCTCCATTTGACCTTTACAAGGAGAAGGAAAAACAAAGGATTATAAATCAAGCCAGATGAATCAGGTCTCTCTTTACTGCCCCTGGAGGAACAAAATCAAAAATGACAATGGGAAATCTGAGGGTGGGGGATGGAGGAAAGCTCAGGCTCAATCCTTTATGTTAATGCAGCACAAAAATGACTCTCTGATCTTGGATACGGGGAAACAGGAATGAAGGACAATCATGTGCAGTGGTAGAAAATTTGCTATGACTTGTTCTTGATGTCCTAAGTGTGATCCCAAGTGACTCAAAGTGCATGTGAGAAATATAGGTTGAAGATTTGGTTCTAACTTGCTTTAAAAAAAAGATTCAAGCTCTGAAGTCATGCAAGACCTGGAAATTTTCCCATTTTTCTTCCCTCCTTGCTTCTTGCTTCCAAAACATATCAGTTCAGTTCAGTTCAGTCGCTCAGTCAAGTCCAACTCTTTGCGACCCCATGAATTGCAGCACGCCAGGGCTCCCTGTCCATCACCAACTCCCGGAGTTCACTCAGACTCACGTTCATCGAGTCCGTGATGCCATCCAGCCATCTCATCCTCTGTCGTCCCCTTCTCCTCCTGCATCAGAGTCTTTTCCAATGAGTCAACTCTTTGCATGAGGTGGCCAAAGTACTGGAGTTTCAGCTTTAGCATCATTCCTTCCAAAGAAATCCCAGGGCTGATCTCCTTCAGAATGGACTGGTTGGATCTCCTTGCAGCCCGAGGGACTCTCAAGAGTCTTCTCCAACAAGGTTAGGTGGTCTGAGGTTCGTGACATTGTACAGGAGACAGGGATCAAGACCATCCCCATGGAAAAGAAATGCAAAAAGCAAAATGGCTGTCTGGGGAGGCTTTACAAATAGCTGTGAAAAGAAGAGAAGTGAAAAGCAAAGGAGAAAAGGAAAGATATAAGCATCTGAATGCAGAGTTCCAAAACATATACACATACAGTACTACATTTCCACATATATTTCCTGTGTTAATCTTTAACTCCTTCAGTCTTAATGTAAGTTCGGACTTTGGGGGCAATGTTCAGGAGCATGGTCTTTCACTCTGGGGGCTTCGGATATATGACAACGTGATCCAGTTAGAGTTTGGGGCTCCAAGAGCAGAGCTCTAAGGATGATGTTTACCTCCATGATCAATATCACTTCTTTGATGCACTTAGAGCCCCCAAAAGGAAATATTGTTTCAGTTGGAGCACTGAAATTGTTTGATAAAGATCCTACATTTCTAAAGACTTATTTCTCAAACCAAGATGTCCTATGAGCAATTTAAAGTGAAGTTTCCTTAGAATATCTCATTCCCAAGCACTTATTCTGAATAACTCTGGGGACCGGTATGGGAGGTACAGGGAGTGCTCATTTGGATCATTAAAAGTGATAAATGCACACCATTTCTTGCTGTAATGGATTGATGCAATCTGAGAAAGTGTCCCAAAATAATAAATGGTGTTATTTAAAAATTAATTAGCTAATATATAACATTTTGACTTTTATATGTTTTAAGATTCAGAAATTGGTGATGCCCAGTTTGATGTCAACAGGGCAGAGTTAGCTCTAGGCAAATTTATGAAAAAGTGAAAGTTTTCTTTGGCACCCTCCAAATATCATTTTTCATTCTGCACTCTGTCTCTTATGAAGGCCCCTCAGCACTCAAATTGCCCTCAGTGTCTCCCAGTGGGCTGGGTACTCCCATGCAGTGTCCTCCTCTGACCGGCCCACCCCAAGCAGGGCCTCATTAATGAGGTCCTTACTTCACGCTAGCTTCTAATCAAAACTTAGCTTGTCATATATTCTACTCTTAGTACATTCTTTTAGCTTTAAAAACTGTTTATTACTAAGAAGTTAAAGTTCATTAGGTATTATTAGTCATTAGATATGGTTACATTATTAAGTATTACTATATTAAAAGTAAATTCATAAAATCCACATTATTTTTTCACAAAATGCTTTGCAAGAATTTGGGGTAGAAAATGGCAACCCACTCCAGAATTCTTGCCTGGAAAATTCCATGGACAAAGGAGCCTGGCGGGCTATGGTCCATGGGGTCACAAAGAGTCAGACACGACTAAGCACATGCCTTTCCTTTGCAAGAATTCATGTCAAAGCAGCCTTCAGCAGTATCCCTAATTTAAATACCTCAAAGCTTCTGTTATGAGTCAAGGCATGAAGCCATGATAAGAGTAAACAGTAAGGCCACCACAAAATGATCCTCTGAATTCACCTGTTTTTTGTCAGTATAAACAGAACATTTTATGGATGAAATTAAAGGATCATAGAAAAATAGTATTACATCCTGCATTGTTTTCTTCTCTTTTGGGAAACTTTTGGTGATCCAGCCTTTTATTTCAGGGTACCTCTATCATTAGCTAAGGGGACCAGGGTTCTACTCCAAAGACAGAGAAGACTAATCTGGATGCCAAGACCCAGTTCTTGTGGTAATTTTAAAGGATTTTCATAAAAGAGATACCTAGATATCTCATCCTGGGAGAAAAGTGGGAGAAGATTTCAGATGGAAGCCTTGGCTAGGAATAAAGGTTGCATTCAACCAGAACTGTCTTCATTATTGTATCTCTTGAGAATCTAATTACAGCAATAGTAACTAGAAATTATGTGAGTTTGATAGAAGCAAATGAGGTTTTTGAGTGAATTACCCAGTTTTTTCCCTAACAATAAATTACATCATTCCATAACTATTTCTTACTCCTTTCTTATTTTGTTGCTTTCACACAGAATACCTAAGCAAGAAATCAGCCTCTCTTTGAACCCCCAGTTTACAATTTAAATTTCTCCTCATTTTAGCTTTTTAAATAAGCTAAAAAAATCTTTCTACCTCTCTTCTTTTTGCAACCAGAATTCAGCTCTCCCAGCAATTTTTGACCATTGGAAATCAGATCACTGGAAATCTAGAGGTTTTGGTCCCAAATAATCTTCACAAAAATAAATTTATAACTGTTGAGACAGTCAGACCTTATAAGTGAAGATCTTTCAGCTTGTACCATTTCACATAATGGTAAAAGACTAGATCCTTCCCCCTAAGATAAGGAATTAGACAAAAATGGCCTAACATTGAAGATTATAGTAGAGGTTTAAGCCCAGATGATTAGGCAAAAAATAAATAAATAAAAGACATCTAGATTGAAAAGGAAGTAACTCAGCTCATCTCCTGTCTTTCCCTGAAAGGGATTTACTCACATAACTTAGAAGCAGATACCTGCGAGTCAGGCTTCTAACTTTAGTACAGATCTTAGGCTTGGCTGCATCATCCTCCGAGACTGAGGAAACTGGCAGACCTCTCTAGCCTTCTCCCTCCATTTTGCTTTGACAATAAAACCAAGCTGCTAGTATCACTCTGGAAAGAGCTTATATACACATAAGAAACCCAAACTTTTGCATCTGCCACCAGGGAGACAGGCCTCATAGCCAGTGGAGCTTGTATTCACAAGTCCCACACTAGCAAACAAAGAAATAGTTCTTAATGGGCACAGAACTACCCCTTCTCTTCTTGGATATATATGCAATTATCTCAATAAATGCAGAAAACTCGTTTGATAAAATCCAAATACTTTTCTGATAAAAATTCTCAATAAACTGGATATAGAGGGATCATACTGCAGTATTCTTGCCTAGAGAATCCCGTGGACAGAGGAGCCTCGTGGGCTGCTGTCCATAGGGTCGCACAGGGTCGGACACGACTGAAGTGACTTAGCATGCACGCATGCATTGGAAAAGGAAATAGCAACCCACTCCAGTATTCCTGCCTGGAGAATCCCAGGGACAGAGGTGCCTGGTGGGCTGCTGTCTATGGGGTCACACAGAGTCGGACACGACTGAAGTAACTTAGCAGCAGCAGCAGAGAGATCATATGTCAGTATGATAAAAGCCTATATGACAATCCCACAGTTAACATTATATTCAACAGAGAAAGGCTGAAGTTTTTTCTCTAATATCAGGAAAAAAACAAGGATGTCCACTTCTACCATTTTTATTCGCAGTAGTGGAAGTACTAGCCAGAACAATTTAAGCAAGAAAAAACAAAAGCAAATTGGAAAGGAAGATATAAAATTATCTCTATTTGCAGATGATATCATATTATGTATAGAAAATCCTAAAGACTTCAGAGAAAATAAAAAAACTTAATAAAATTTCAGGCTTACAAAATCAATATAAAAATAAGATTTTTTCTGTACACCAATAATGAACTATCAAAAAGAGAAAAAAATTTTTAAATCCCATTAATAATAGCATCAAAAAGTAAAATATTTAGGAACAAATTTAACTAAGGAGATAAAAGATCTATACACTGAAAACTCTAAGACTTTGATGAAAGATATTGAAGAAATCATACAAAATTGGAAAGATATTTTATATCTCTGATTGGAAGAATTAAGAGTGTTAAAATGTTGATACTACCCAAAGCAATCTAGAAATAAAAATTTTAATGACATTTTTTCATAGCAGTAGAAAAAAACAATCTTAAAATTTGTTTTGGAACCACAAAAATCCCTGAATAGACAAAGTACCTTTGGAAAAAAAAAATGCCTCCAGCATCACTTACCAATTTCAAACTATATTACAAAACTGTAGTAATCAAAACAGGATGGTACTGGCATAAAAACCAATATATAGATCAATGGAACAGAACAGGGGATCTAAAAATAAACCTCACATATATGGTCAATTAATTTAGGAGAAAGCCAAGAATATACAATGGAAAAAAAGATATTTTCTTCAATACAAGATGTTTGGTAAACTGGACTGCCACATACAAATGATAAAGTGGACCCCTCTCTTACATCATACTCCAAAATCAACTCAAATAGGTAAGACCTAAAATCATAAAGCTTCTAGAAGAAAATGTTGAGATAAACTCCTTGACTTTGCACTTGGCAAAGGTTTTTTGACTGACACCAAAAGCAAAGGTGACAAAAGGGAAAATAAGCTAATGAGACTACATGAAACTAGAAAACTTCTGCACACCAAAGGACACTATTAACCAATTAAAAGGCAATCTATGGAATGGAAGAAAATGTCTATAAACCATATATCTGATAAATAATTGATATCCAAAATATATAAGGAAGTCATACAACCTAACAGCAAAATAAATAAATAAACAAACAAACAATTTAAAAGCAGGCAAATGACCTGAATAGACATATTTGTTTTTCAAAAAACACATACAAATGCCCAACAGGTACATGCAAATGTCTTGAACATGACTAATCATCAGGGAAATGCAAATCAAAACCACAGTGAGCTATCACTTCATACCTGTCAGGGTGGCTACTATCAAAAAGATAAGAGATAACAAATGCAAGTGGGGATATGATGAAAAGGGAAACCCTGTATATTGTTGGTGGGAAAATATTGCCACTGTGGGAACAGTGTGGAGTTTCCTCAATAAGTTAAAAATAGAATTACCATATGACCCAGTAATTCCATCCCTGGGTATACATCCAAAGGAAAAACAACATTATCTCAAAAATCTTTACTCCAGTGTTCATTACAGCATTATTTACAATAGCCAAGGTATGAAACAACCAAACTATCCATTGATGGATGAATGGATAAGGAAAATGTGGCACAGGTATACAATGGAATATAATATAGCCTTAAAAGTAGATCCTGTCACTTGCAATAACACAGATGAACCTGAAGGTGAAATATTGCAGAGAAAGACATAGTATCACTTACAAGTGGAAATTAAAAAAAAAAGGTCATCAAAACAAAGTAGAAAAGTTACTGAAAGATGAAGAAATAGAGGTTGGCAAAAAGTACAAACTTTGAGTTACAAGGTGAATAAAATCTGAGGTTCTAGAAAAACAAAAATAATCTGAGGTTCTAAAGTAAAAAATGGTGGCTATGTTTAACACTATATTATACAACTGAAATTTTCTATGAGAGTATAATTTAAATGATGTCACCAAAAAAATGAGGTGATGGTTATGTTAATAAATTTGATGGGAGAAATCCTTTGATGAGTATATATTTATAACAAATTATCAAATAGTATATTCTAAACATCTTATAATTTTGTCAATTATAACTCAATAAAGTTGAAAAAAATTTAGAATAAAAGCAATCCTTCCTTACCAAATACTGAGCAACCCTTCATCCAGTGACAAAAACAACATACGAAGCTAATTTTAGTAACAGGCAACCAAGTATGCATCATCTCTTTTTTTCTCTCAGGTTTTGAATAAAAATTTCTCTACCTGGATAACTATATTAATCTCCATTCTATAGTTTAATATATACTATCACTATCCCTTACCACTCAAGGATCTCTCTGCTTCTCTTCTCGCTGAGGAAGGATGAGTATAGCTTAGAGCAGGGGGAGAGCCCTAGTTAATTCCTCAAGAAACTGGTCATCACCCATGAGGTTTAGACATGAGGCATGGTGGAACAGAGGAAGAAGCAGGATGAAATTGAACTGAAAAGGAATAAAACGTGCTGCTGGACTGGGCTTCCTGGTAGGAGGCAGCTCTCCTGTTCAGTCGCTAATTCATGTCCAACCCCCTGCGACCCCATGGACTGCAGAATGCCAGGCTTCCCTGTCCTTCACTATCTCCCAGAGTTTGCGCAAACTCATGTCCTTTGAGTTGGTGATGCCAGCCCTCCTGCTTGAGGTCAAATCCCAGTACTCAGAGGAGTTGACAAGCTCTCAGTAAGTCAAGGATGGCATCATTACTCAGGGGAGCTCTACTGGCGGTTTGGCATAGCTACAGCAATGTCTTCTGTGAACATTTTTGAGAGACAGTCAAAATGCAGTACTCATGAGAGGCCTAGTCAAAACAGTTCCCCAATTACTGGCTTCCTGGTGGTAAGTAGCCTTCAGTTTCTGGGAAGAAGGTATTGCCATGTGGGCTTAGGAAGAGCCTAGGATTCCCAGCCAAGGGGACAGAGTTCAAGGCAGAAAGAAGAGAAGCTAGAGTATGAAACCAAAACATCAAGGTAGAAGTCTCCTCATGTGGACTTTGCAGATACAATTAGGAGATGGAGACATTGAAAAGTACCGTGGTTCAGCAGTAAGGCTCACTCCAGACTTAGTGCAGAGAATTCTGGGTCAAGTAGCAAGGGTAATATGAAAAACATTTAATGGCTAGGAAGGAATAAGCCCTGACACTCAAAAACAGATGTAGTTATAAACACACTGATCAGAGGTACCCGTGCATACCCCTTAATAGTACTCTTTCAAGGCAGAATATCTTCAGTTCAAAATAAGTAAACATTTCAATCCAAACCTAAAAAACTAAAAATGTTTCTCAGTTGGAGAGATGGCACTGTTATTGGCATTTTGGCTGGGACAATTCCTCATTATTATTATTATCAATTATTCTTTATCTCACAAAATGTTCCTTGGCTTCAGGAAATGCTAGTAGTCATAGCCTACTAACAATATCATCTCTTACAACCTAATGACAATATCATCTGTTTCTTCCCACAGTGGATGGTACAAATCTCGGTGTAGAACTGCAGCTACACAGTTCAAAAGTAAATGTCAGGTCAGGCTTAATCTAGACATTTATAAAGTCAATAGTGTATCTGTTCCCTTCAGTTTGTTCCACTGTTTCCTCCACCAGCCAGCTCTGGTCTCAGATTGGCCCCTATAGAAACAATGGCTCCAGCAGTTCCAGATTTCACATTCCCAGAACATTTTCCAGAAGGAAACAGAATCCTTACCCTAGCATTCCCATCAAAAGTCCCCAGATTCCACTGTAGTTAGACAGTTTTGGTCACATCCCATCCTGAAACAATACTGAATTCAGAGAGATGCAATGCTTTTATTGGTTTGACACTGATCACATGCTGCTCTGGTAGAGGGAGGGGCTGAAGTTGATTTCCCCAGGTTGAGGTGCAACCTTAAAGTGAAGACTAAAGGCTGTTGTGAAGGGGACAAGTTGAGAAATGAACACCGGGAATACAGTCAACAAATATATACTGTAAGGTTGCTACTGAAAGTGTCAGTGCATGAACTGTTTGTTATCAACTAATGACAATATAAAAATATACTTATACCATAATATAAACCAACTGTATCCCTGAGTAGACAGCTGAGTTCAGCTGATATTTATTTCATGACACTTTCTCAATGAAATTGACATCCTGTGTCTCCTGAAAAGATACCTTGAGAAAATAGCACATCACCACTTTTGTGGTATTCCTACCAAATATGCACATGCGATATGAATCTAATCAGGATAAAACATCAGACAAATCCAAATTGAAGAGCATTCTACAAAATAACTGACCCATACTCTTCAAAAACGTCAATATTATAAAAGACCAAACAACCAGAAAATTGAGGAACTGTTTCAGAGTAAAGGAAAAGAAAGAGACACGGCAACTGAAAGCCATATGTGATCTAGGATTTCATCTTGCCACTGAGGACTCGTAAATTGGCAAAATTTGCATAAGGTCTGTAGATTAGGTCACAGTATTCTGTCAATGATAATTTCCTGATTTTAACTGTGTTGTGGTTATGTGAGAGAATGTCTTTGTTTTTAGAAAATAAGTGCTAAAATGTTTAAAGGTAAAGAGACATTTTTACAACTTCCTTACAAACTTGTATGTATGTGTGTGTATATGAGAGTGTATGTGGGAGGGGAATGGAGGGAGAAGAAAAGAGACAGAGACAAAGAGAGAGAAAGAGAGAAAATGATAAAGCAGATGTGGTAGAACATTAAATTCAGGAAATCTTGCTTAAAGGTATAAAATTCATTGTGCTATTCTTATAATTTTTCTATAAGCCTGAAAGTATATTTACTTAAAATTAAACTAAAATAAAATTTCAGAATCCATAAATAGCAGCAAAAATGAGGATGTTTCTATTAAAATATTCACTCAATTTGGTTACAATACATATGCCATTTTTTGGCTACTGTCTCAAGGCTTAATTCTTATTTTTGGAATGCATGATCATAAAATTAACTATTTAAGATATAAATGTTCTTTGTTTTTTCAGGAAGCCAGAAAAACAGATACATAAACACAATCCTACAGTGTGAAAAGTGAAAATTTTGTGCTCATTTCATGAAATCTGAACTTTTTTTAAAAGTCCATCCATTCTTCCAGAAAATCAACTGAAAATTCTTTAGAGATAATGTTGACACTTTTAAGAAATCAACCAAAAAAAACCCACCCTGCAAATTTGCTAGAACCCTGGGCCCTGCAAAAGTGGAAGAGTCTCACCCAGAACGTATCTCCAGGGAGGCCCCATCAAATCTTTGGTCCACATTGATCACTGCCAAGATGCCCATTGGTACATGACTTACAATGACCACCACTTCCATGCCAGGCTTCAAGTCTAAGAAATTTCGGCTAAACTTTTTCTGGGGTCCCATCACCTTGGGTAGTCATTTTTGCCATTTTACTGCCCCCCACCCCATGCTAAGTTATTGCCATTGAATGAGGCCCAAGGTCCCCCTACTTGTAGACTTACCCAGCTCTGTTAGTCTCTCTCACCGAATGATTCTTTCTTCCCCTCCACTACAATATACCCCACTCCAGAGGTGCCTGGCTTCAGAAGACAAAAGCCAGGGAAGGCTGGGAGTAAGTTGTTTCTATTTTCAGACTTATCACAAATCTTCCTTGAGGCAATAGTGGTCTCTATCTATCTATTAATAACTGCAGGCTTGAAATAGAGGAAATATCAATAGAAGGTATAGCGGGAAAAAAACAAATGAGACATAATTTCACATTCACAAGAGAAGAATCTCTTTTGAAAAGAAAAAAAAAAGGAACATTTGTTTAGTAATTTTCCTAGTACAATACCCTAATTTCATAACTGGTTGGTCATTGTTATTTAGCTCTGGAATGGAACGGTGCCAGCTACTGCTTTAGGTGGTTGTAGTGAGCACTGTGGGCTTCCCTGGTAGCTCAGCTGGTACAGAATCCACCTGCAATGCAGGAGAGCCCAGTTCAATTCCTGGGTTAAGAATTCCCCTGGAGAAGGACAGGCTACCTACTCCAGTATCCTTGGGCTTCCCTGGAGGCTCAGACAGTAAAGAATCCCCCTGCAATGTGTGAGACCTGGGTTTGATTCTCCCGTATCCTCTGCAGAGGTCACCTGCAGCTTGATGGGCAGCTGCCCTAATGGTTCTTCAGCATAGAATTCTTTGCCTGAACACTTTCTCTGGCTGCAAGAGCATGAAGCACCACTGTCCTGTTAGGGGCAATTCTGAGGTATGTTCTCCATGCACTCCAATATGATTACTAGCAAAGGTAACTATTGACCACTTGAAAGTAGCTGTTCCAAGCAGATATCCAACTTACATGTGAAATATGCACTGGACTTCAAAAACATAGTATAAAAAAAGATACACTCTCATTAATGTATTTATTGCTTATATATTATTATAATATTTTGGGCATATTTTGCTAAGTAAATATAACATCAAAATTAATTTTACCTAATTTTTAAAACTTTACTTACTAGAAAATTTAAAATTACATATGTGGTTTGCATTACATTTCTTGTGGACAACATTGTATAGTGTTTATTAAAGGTTCTCCAGCAGAAATGAGCTACAATTGCCCACCCTAACAACCCGATCATTTTGATTCAATATTTTACCCTTTCCTGAAAACATTAATTTGGGAATTGTGGGATTCTAAACAGGTTTTTTTGGATGGAGTTTGGTGTAGGTGAAATCATATTGAAATTTGTGCCTTTTGTTCTAGGGGTGGCAGAAAATTTGTATTTGGGAAAAGGCAGGTCTTTGGTTATATGCATTTTTTTAGACTTGGGGTTTTACAAAGCAAAGCAGAAAATGAGAAGGGACATAACTCAAGACATCAAGAAGGATCAACTCTTTTTTTTTTTTTTTTGTGAGCATGTGTTCTCTCTGAACAGATTATGATGGTGTAGCTGGTTTTTGCTTTCTTTTGAGACAGCTAGAGATAAAGTAGGGTGTGGGCCCTGGACCTTGAGAAGGACAGGAGGGAGGGGACATACACCTGGAGAATATGAGTTAAGCCTCAGATTATGATATCAAGTCAGAAAAGGACAGAGTTGACCTGCCAAGGAACCCCTTTGGAAGGGCATGACTAATGGATTCCAGGAGAAATGGCACCTAATGTTTTGTCTTAGGTTTTCCTTTAGACAATCCTATTCATGTATGCATTAGTAAAGTTTTACAAAATGCCACAACTGTGCTTTGAGTAATTAATGATTAAGAGCCATGTCTAATGTCTTTGGGGCATAACTAGAAAGGGAAGAAAATAGCAACTAGACGAAGTGCTTGTAAGATGGCAATAGCCAGTGAGCAGAAAAACCTGAAGCAGTTATTTCAAGGAAAAACATAATCAACAATCAGCTATTAATAGTAAGAATATGCTCAGGTGTGCCAGACACACCTGAACTAACATATTCTAAGTATTTTTGTGGATTATCTCATTTTGTTCTCATGATAACCATATGACATGAGTCATATTATCACTGCTTTATGGGTAGGAAAACTGAGATACAGAGATGCTTAAGTAACTTGATCAAGATCAAACAGCTACCAAGTGGCAGAGCCCAGGTACAGATCCTGGCAGTCACTTTTGCTTCAGGGCCAGTCACCTTAACCACTATAATATCCTGTCTCTTGTGACAGGTTTGTGGATGACATTTAGGGATAAAAAGAAATGTCCTTCATTTCTTTTTATCCCTAAATGTCTCAATATGTTGATCACTGACTTTTAAGCCATCCAGTCAGCAATTTTCTTAGCACAGCTTTGATTGTATGATAGAATACTAATAGTATTCAAAGACAATGGTAACTAATTTGCTGATTTCAGATACACAACTTTTAAAATACTCCCTAATGATATTAAATACTAACTAAATCTAAACCTAAACTCTAGGCAGTGAGATCCCCTTTAGTGCTTTTTCAAGATACTGTCATTTTACTTAATCCAAGAATTACAGAACACAAGCTCCAGGGTTCAATGAGACTGTAGAGATCTTCCCTCTGCATAATGTAGTCATTTTCCTTCACTGAATTGCTTATTCAAATGTCCTTAATTCTCATCAAATTGTTTATTCAAAAGAAATAGAAAACAAAGATATTTCTAATATGTGGTGCTCAGCACTGCATCCACTATTCCTTCCTAGGACCTGCTCTTTCTCTAGTGATTGCCCCATTCATTTGATATCCATTCCTAAACTTTCTGTTCCAAGAGGTTCTAGGCTTTTGTAAACCAAACTGGGAAGACCAGCAGGCCTTCAACTTCCCATCCAGCCATATATCCCTCCTGAGGAATAAGCAAAGGAAACTTTCTCTTGTATGGGAGAAAAGAAAGGGAAATTCCCTGGGAGAAAAAAAAAAATGAAAAAATGGTCACTATTTCAAAAGTAAGTGTGTAAGGCACCATGTTGGCATTTTACATAGATTAGTTTAGCTCATACTCAAACAACATGGACCAAAAAAAGTCTTTATTTTATTGTATAATGTTGTAAATGCTATTATTCATCCTCATTTTAGAGTGAAGGAATGGGAAGGCAGATTGGGTTACTTACTGGGTATGAGAAACAAGCTTCTCAGATGACCTCCTGGTCTTCACACCATCATTCTGTATCCTAGTAACTTGATTCTAACAAAAGGGATAGACAAGATGATGCTATGTCATTGTCAAGATTAGATGTGCCCTCTCTGATGCTTTCCCAATTGTTCGCTCTGATGGAAGCCAACAGTCATACAGTGAGCTGCCCAGGGGAGAGCCCACATCAGTGGCAAGGAACTAATGTCTCCATAAGGGGCAGCGAGGACCTGAGGCTGCCAACAGCCATGTGCGGAACCGTGGAAGGGCATCTTCTCTCAGTGGGCTCTGGGATGACTGCAGCCCCAGCCAGCACCTTGCCTGCAGCCTTGTGAGGGACCCTGAACCTGGGCCAAGGCTAAGCTGCGCTTGAGTCCTGGCTCCCAGAAAATGTGAGATAATAAATGTAGTTTTAAGCATGAGCATCAGAGTAATTTGTTATGTGACAAATTATATATGTGGTAAATTTAAACTTAGACAGGCTGGCCCTGGGCATCGTGGTCCAGCCAGTGTGCTCTACCGCTCCCTGGTACTTGGCATCATCCTCTCAGCCTCTCTCTCAAAAGCCAGCATTTGCAACCAAGCTCAGCACTCTCCCTCCTGCTTCCCAGTGGCCCAGGTAGTGCTGAGATTCCAGAAGAGAGCACAGACCATCTCCTCTTGTACTAAAGGAAGAGTTCCTGCCTGTTCGCTTATACCACAAGGTCATTATCGATCCCTCCTGTTGGATTATGACTCAGAAATACCTGCTCTTGTTATCATTTCATTTATTCTCTCTGTGTCTCTACTTTGTGTTTTTTTTTTTAGTGCTTCTATGCTTCTTTTTTGCTTTCCTTTGCTATTAGACCCCATTTTTCTTTTCGTCTCCACTTTCTCCTCTAACTGGTTTTCTCTTGCCTCTGCTTTCATTTACAGAAAAAGCCACTATGTAACTTCTGGAAACTTTAACATTTGTCTGAAAAGGACAGCTTTCTGGAAACATCGTCAGGAAAAAAAACACAGGTGGAGGGGGTGGGCAAACCCTCTTGGGCAACCCTCTTCTTCAGTGGGTTTCTGCTCCTGCCCACTTCCCATGTCAAAACATCCCCGATGGCAGTTAAAAGCTGTTGGCCACCCCAATTAAAATGTTTTCATAGAAACTGTCAGAAATAGTTCCAAGAGCACTTTTAACTTATTACATGTGGGTTACATAAGCACAGGCAGCTTTCTAAAATGTTCAAAATATGATATGAATTGAGTCACACGGTCGGTCAAAGCTTTGGCTTTCCAGTGTGACTAACAGGATCATCTGAGAATCAGGCATTCTGGACAAAAACATATCTTAAAGAAAATCAATTAAAGAATATCTTTTGTTCCTGCCAAGAATCTGTACTCCCAGCTTTTCAAAATATTGCTATAATTACTTTGCATTTAGATTAAGTGTTTTTAAGGATAGCTGTAACAGCACCAATCACATTACAGACTGGTTAGGGGAAGAAAAATTAATTCTTTATTTGATTTAAATTAATCTTACCTTCCTCAAGAGTCCTCCCCACTGGGTTGTCTGGGGAAACAAAACAAAACAAAAAACAAAAACTATTAAGACACTTCTGTAAACCCAAACAGATGGATTTAAACACCCCCATTTCCGTATTTCTCATGATAATTCAAATGGTATGCTAAGAAGATAGTACTTCCTAGAGCTCTGCAGACATTTAGCACCCCTGCCCCTCCTCACCCTTACCTCCTGTAAAATGCCAGGAGTAGCTTTAATTAGCATGATGACAACCTTCACTGCCCTTACATAGTTCTAAACACCCCCTTGAAGGTTAGTTCTTCCCACTCCCCTAAAAAAAAAAAAAGCAACCTAAGTATGCTCAGGTACTTAGGTAAACCTTCCCTGGTGACTCAGACAGTAAAGAATTTGCCTGCAATGCAGGGGGCCAGAGTTTGATCCCTGGGTCAGGAAAATCCCCTGGAGGAGGGCATGGCAACCCATTTCAGTATTCTTTCCTGGAGAATCCCATGGACAGAGGAGCCCGGGGGACTACAATCCATGTAGTCACAAACAATCGGACATGACTGAGTGACTAAAACTTTTTACTTACTTTTTTAACATGCTAGATCTATCCCTCCCCCACCTCCTCTCCAAGATGGCACCTGGGCTTTACAGAAAAAGGGATTGGCAAGGATCCTCAGATCAGTACAGTGTTCCCAGGTCCTCTGGTCTCCATGGCAATGGTTATTACTCAGCTGGTTGCCCTTCACTGCTTTTAAAGTCAATGGCTAGTGTCATTCATGAGTTGATCTTTCCATGTAAAGTTAACCCTGGTAAAGTTAACCCTGACACACAATTGAATGAGAATTATTCTCAAGTGTAACACTTCAGGTATGACATAGTTGCACAGTTGATTTGCCCAATTATAGTCAGGTAAAAAGGAGGAAATACTTTTACTGAAAAAGAAAGAAAAACTGAAAGTAAGGAGCCTCAGTAAATATATCTCTTTCTCAATGCTTATGTATCAGTGAGAATCAAATCCCAAAGGCAGAGTTTACTGAAGATTTGAAATAGCTTCAGAAGAAAAGGAAACAGCTCTTTCATATATCTACAAAAAATAAAATGCTAAAATAATGCCAAAATATTGTGAATAAATTACTAAATTAATATTTCCCTCAATAATTTACTGAGTCTTCTAAAATAACTCGTATTTTATCGGGCCTTGGATCAAGTAGTTAGCTTTGATGAAATATGTCTGCTTTTGGACAGAAAAGAATCCTGGGAATTCTGACTTGGTACACTGGTACAGTCCAAAAGTTTCCTAAGCCATTTTACCTTGGAAGAGTGTGCCCAAGACTCTTCTTTGGAATACCTGTAGTTCAGACTACTTAGTGCAATGTTTTTCACTGAGATTACATTTTGTTAATGACATAATCACTAGCCTGTTGTCTAAAACAGAGTTTCAGGCAAACTTCAGAGAGAAGCAGAAAGCTGTTTAATAATGAGACTAAATTGCTGTGGAATTTACTACAGTACCAATAACATCAAAATGAAAGAGAGAAAAATTCTCTATTATGTATTTCATAAGAGTTTAGTCAATGTTTCCCATGAATCTATTATAGATGTGAGGGCAGTTACAAATTTCCAGATTTTTCCTTACTATCTCTGAAATTCTTGTATGAACTTAACCCAGGGAAGGATGAGACCTCTTCTGATCTGCCAGTTCTTCCTGTGCAATACTTAAAATGCTGTGCTCAGTTGCTCAAATGTGTCCAACTCTGCAACCCCTGGACTGTAGCCCACCAGGCCCCTCTGTCCAAGGGGCTTTTTAAGCAAGAATACTGGAATAGGTTGGCATTGCCTCCTGCAGGGGATCTTCCCAACCCAGAGATCAAACCTGTGTCTCCTGCATCTCCTGTTTTGGTAGGCAGATACTTTACCATCAAGCCACCTGAGAAGCCCCAATTTTTACAATAGCAGTGAGCTAATTACGAAATACAGAACACACCAAACAATTATTTCTAGTGTTAGTACTTACTGTAGCAGATATAGGATTGCATCTTTAAGATGTTCAGATCCCTCTTCGAGAAAGGACTCGTCGCCTCTAGCTATTAACTCCTTCAGGTTTGGCCTCAGCTTTTGAGCTCAGGTCATGCCCTTCTTTGGGTGGCCTCAGCCAATGATCAAGCAAAATGTGGTATAAAAGCCTAGACTTTCACCCAATGCAACACTCTTCTAAGAGCTAATCTTCACTTTGGCCCCTCAGTTCAGTTCAGTTCAGTTCAGTCGCTCAGTTGTGTCCGACTCTTTCCGACCCCATGAATCGCAGCACGCCAGGCCTCCATGTCCATTACCAACTCCCGGAGTTCACTCAGACTCACGTCCATCGAGTCCGTGATGCCATCCAGCCACCTCATCCTCTGTCTTCCCCTTCTCCTCCTGCCCCCAATCCCTCCCAGCATCAAAGTCTTTTCCAGTGAGTCAACTCTTCGCATGAGGTGGCCAAAGGACTGGAGTTTCAGCTTTAGCATCATTCCTTCCAAAGAAATCCCAGGGCTGATCTCCTTCAGAATGGACTGGTTGGATCTCCTTGCAGTCCAAGG
>SJYT01007418.1:54663-105439 GCA_006410635.1 Cephalophus harveyi | reverse complement strand
GGTGCTCAGCCTTCTTCACAGTCCAACTCTCACATCCATACATGACTACAGGAAAAACCATAGCCTTGACTAGATGGACCTTAGTCGGCAAAGTAATGTCTCTGCTTTTGCATATACTATCTAGGTTGGTCATAACTTTTCTTCCAAGGAGTAAGCGTCTTTTGATTTCATGGCTGCAATCACCATCTGCAGTGATTTTGGAGTCCCAAAAAATAAAGTCTGACACTGTTTTCTACTGTTTCCCCATCTATTTCCCATGAAGTGATTACATATATATAATCTGATTCAGTTTGCTGTAAACCTGAAAGCCAACATTGTAAGTCAAGTATATGCTAATAAAAAATTTTTTTAAGATAAAGAGAATATTAAATGCAACAAGGGGAAGGCAACAAATAGCCTACAAAGGAATTCCCATAAGTCCATCAGCTGAGTTTTCAGCAGAAACTCTGCAGACCAGAAGGGAATGGCATGATATACTTAAAATGATGAAAGAGAAAAACATACAAGCAAGAATACTCTACCCAGAAGGCTCTCATTTAGATTTTATGGAGAAATCAAAAGTTTTACAGACAAGTAAAAGCTAAAAGATTTCAGGACCACCAAAGCAGCTTTACAACAAAGGCTAAGATAACCTCTTTAGGTGGAAAAGGAAAAACCACAACTGGAAATAAGAAAATAACAAAATGGAAAAGCTCATTGGTAAAGGCAAACATACAGTAAAGGTGCGAAATCATCCAGGCACAGCAAGTAGGGAGTTAAAAGACAAAAAGTAGTAAAATCATTTGTAGTCACAATAAGCAGTTAAGAGATACATAAAACAATTAGATGTAAAACATAATATCAAAAATAGTAATGGTGGGGGGAGATACAAATGCAGCATATCTAAAATATGTTTGAAATTAAGAGATAAGCAATGGAAGGGCTTCCCTGGTGGCACAGTGGATAAGAATCCTCCTTCCACTGCAGGGGACACTGGTTTGATCTTTGATCTGGGAAGATTCCACATGCTGTGAAGCAACTAAGCTTGTGTGCCCATAACTACTGAGCCTAAGCTCCAGAGCCTGTGAGCAGCAACTACAGAGTCCATGTGCTATAACTGCTAAAACTCTCATGCTTGAGGGCCCATGAACTGCAGCTACTAGGCCTGTGTGCTGCAATGACTGAAGCCCACATGCCCTAGAGCTGTGTTCTGCAACAAGAAGCCACCACAATAAGAAGCTTGTGCGCTGCAATGTAGAGCAGCCCCTGCTCATCACAACTAGAGAAAGCCTGCTCAAACCAACAAAGACCCAAAATAGCCAAAAAAGAGAGAGAGAAGCAACTGAAACCAAGCACAAATAAATGGTGACTCCTATACAAAAATGTCACAGTAACCATAAAACAAGAATCTCTAATAAACTAAAAAGAAAAAAGAATCCAAATATAACACTAAAGATAGTCACCAAATCTCAAGAGAAGAGGATAAAGGAAGAAAAGGGAAAGAGACATCTATAAAAACAAATTCAAAATGGAGAGAGTGGAGACAAGATGGAGGAGTATAAGGACAGCCACCTTTTCTCATGAAAACAACAAAATCACAACTAACTGCTGAACAACCATGGACCCAAAAAAATACTAGAACTGAAACAGGAGAGAAGGGGGAAGGGCACAACTTTTGAAAGAATGACATACATAGTCTAAGGATACAACATTGGAGAAGGCGATGGCACCCCACTCCAGTACTCTTGCCTGGAAAATCCCATGGACAGAGGAGCCTGGTAGGCTGCGGTCCATGGGGTCGCGAAGAGTCAGACATGACTGAGCGACTTCCCTTTCACTTTTCACTTTCATGCATTGGAGAAGGAAATGGCAACCCACTCTAGTGTTCTTGCCTGGAGAATCCCAGGGATGGGGGAGCCTGGTGGGCTGCCGACTATGGGGTCACACAGAGTCGGACACGACTGAAGTGACTTAGCAGCAGCAGCAGCAGCAGCAGCAGCAAGGATACAACATAAACTGATTAGAATCAAATGGGTCCAAGATGGCAGACACGTCAACTTTGACTAGACCGTGATCCTCAATCAGTAAGTTAAATGACACACCCAGAGGCACCATGACAGTCCCTAGGTATCATCAAAAAGTGTTTGGTGACCCAACTCCTGGAAATCTCCACCCTTTCTCCAAAATAGTTGGAATAATCTCCCCATTCATTAGCCTATGAATTACCCAGCCCATAAAAGCTAACCACGCCATATTTTCAAGGTCCCTGAACTCACCCTCTGGGATGGCCCACACTCTGTCTATGGAGTGTGCTTCTCTCTGAATCTGAATACATCTACTTCTTACCTATCACTTTGTCTCTCACTGAATTCTTTCTACAATGAGACATCAAGAGCCTGAGCTTAATTAGATCCTGAAACCAGGTACTGTAGGTTTTAGCTTGGTTCAAGTCCCAGCCATGTGGGTTAGAGACCCAAACTGGGTTTTGGCTGGGTTTGAGTCCCAATCTGAGGTAAACAATTTCAGAGCCTACCAAAAAAGATATCCTACATCCAAAGACAAAGAAAAAGAAGCCACAATGATATGGTAGGAGGGTTGTAATAGCAATAAAATCAAATCCCATACCTGCCAGATGGGCAACTCACAAACTGAAAATATTTATACCAGAGAAGTTCCCCACAGGAGTGAACGATCTAAGCCCCACATCAGCTCCCCAGCCTAGGGGTGTGGCAATGGGAGGGGCACCCAGAACATCTGGTTTTGAAGGTTTGATCTCAGGAACTCCACAGCACTGCGGGAAACAGAAACTCCACTGTCAGAGGATGCATACAAGGTCTTGTGCACTTCAGGACTCAGGGGAGGAAGCAGTGACCTCATAGGAGACTGCACCAGACTAAACTGTTGGTATTAGAGAGTCTCCTGCAGATGTGGGGGGTGGTCTGGCTCACTGCATGGACAAAGACACTGGGGGTGGTAGTTCTGGGGAGTACTCATTGGTGTGAGTCCTCCTAGAAGCCACCAAGACCTGCTGCTGCTGCTGCTAAGTCACTTCAGTCAAGTGTCTGACTCTGTGCGACCCCATAGACGGCAGCCCCACCCAACAGCATGTAGGCTCCAGTGCTGGGATGCCTCAGGCCAAACAACCAACAAGGAGGGAACACAACTCCACCCAGCAGCAGCTAGGAAGCCTGAAGTCTTACTGAGCCCACAGTTTCCTACTAAACACACCCTTTGACACAGTCCTACCCACAGGAGGTACAAGACCCATCTCGACATATGAGTGGGCAGGAACAAGTCTTTCCCACCAGGAAGCCTGCAGAAGCTTCTTAGATCAGCCTCATTCACCAGAGGGCAGAGAGCAGAAGCAAGTAAAACTAATAACCTTGCAGCCTGCAGAATGGAAACTGCAATCACAAAAAAATTACACAAAATGAGATGCCTAAAGAATATGTCCCAGACAAAGGAACAAGATGTAACCTCAGAAGAACAACTAAGTAAAGTGGAGATAGGCAAGCTACCCAAAAAAAGTATTCAGAGTAATAATAGCAAAGATGATCCAAGATCTCAGAAAAAGAATGGAGGCACACACTGAAAAGATTCAAGAAATGTTTAACCCAGAAGAACTGAAGAACAACAAAAAGAGGTGAATGATATAATGTCTGGAATGAAAAATATACTAGAATGAATCAGTTGCAGAATAAATGAGGCAGAAGAATGTATAAGCTACCTGGAAGACAGAATGGTGGAAATAACTGTTCTCTTTTTTTTAATATTCAGTTCCATGACAGTCTAAGAGACAACTGGGACAAAAGTAAATATACCAACATTCTCATTATAGGGGTCTCAGATGGAGAAGAGTTATGACCAACCTAGACAGCATATTAAAAAGCAGAGACATTACTTTGCTGACAAAGGTCTGTCTAGTCAAAGCTATGGTTTTTTCCAGTAGTCATGTATGAATGTGAGAGTTGGACTTTAAAGAAAGCTGAGCACAGAAGAATTGATGATTTGAACTATGGTGTTGGAGAAGACTCTTGAGAATCCCTTGGACAGCGAGGAGATCCAACCAGTCCATCCTAAAGGTAATCAGTCTTGAATATTCATTGGAAGGACCGATGCTGAAGCTGAAACTCCAATACTTTGGCCACCTGATGCAAAGAATTGACTCATTTGAAAAGACCCTGATGCTGGGAAAGATTGAAGGTGGGAGGAAAAGGGGACAACAGAGGATAAGATGGTTGGATGGCATCACTGACTCAACGGACATGAGTTTGAGTAAACTCTGGGAGTTGATGATGAACAGAGAGGCCTGGCATGCTGCAGTCCATGGGGTCGCAGAGTCAGACATGACTGAGGAACTAAACCGACTGACTGACGGAAAAGAGAGAAAAGACTCGAGAAAATATTTGAATAAATAGTGCTGAAAACTTCTCTAACAATGGAAAGGAAACAGTCACCTGAGTTAAGGAGGAACAGAGAGTCCCAGGCATGATAAACCTAAGGAGGAAAGTGCCTAGACACATAGTAGTCAAGCTGACAAAATTTTTTAAAAAAGAGAAAATATTAAAAGCAACAGGCAAAGACAACAAATAACACACAAGGAGTCTTCCATAAGGTTATAATTTGATTTTCCAGCAGAAACTCTGGATGGAGTTGCATGGTCTGCATGATATATTTAAACTGATGAAAAGGAGAAACCTAAAACAGAGAATAACCTACCCAGCAAGGCTCTCATTCAGATTCAATGGAGAAACCAAAAGCTTTACAGACAAGCAAAAGCTCAGCAAATTCACCATCACCAGACCAGCTTTGCAACAAATACTAAAGGTGGAAGAAAAAAGACCACAACTATACAAGAAAACTATGAATGTAAAAGGCTCACTGTTAAAGGCAAACAAAGTAAAGGTAGGAAATCATCCACATACAAATATGATATCAAAATCAGCAACTGTGAGTACAGGAGAGTGCAAATGTGGGGTACTAGAAGTACATTTTAAATTAAAAGACCAGCAACAAATAGTCTTGTTGATATACAGACTACAATATCAAAACCTCATGGTAACCACAAAGTGAAAATTCACACACACGAAAAAGAAAAAGGAAACCAAACACAAAAGTAAAATTAGTTATCAAATCAAAAAAGAGAACAAGAGTGGAAGGAAAAAAAAAAGCCTACAAAAATAAATCCAAAACTATTAACAAAATGACAATAAGAACATAGATATTGATAATTACCTTAAACATAAATGGAATAAATCCTTCAGCCTAAACACACAGATTGCCTGAATGGATATAAAAAACAAGATCCATATATATAGATCTATCTAAGATTTAGGGATATATAGAGACTGAAAGTGAAGTGACGGAAAAAGATATTCCATGCAAATGGAAATCAAAAGAAAACTGGAGTACCAACACTTACATGAGACAAAATAGACTTTAAAGCAAAGACTGTTAAAGGAGACAAAGAAGCACACTACATAATGATCCAGGGTTCAATCTAAGAAGAACATATAACAATTGTAAATACATATGTACCCAAGATAGGAGCACCTCAATATATTGAAAGTGAAAGTAAGTCGCTCAGTCATGTCCGACTCTTTGTGACCCCATGGACTGTAGCCTACCAGGCTCCTCCCTCCATGGGATTCTCCAGGCAAGAGTACTGGAGTGGGTTGCCATTTCCTTCTCCAGGGGGATCTTTCCGACCCAGGGATTGAACCCGGGTCTCCTGCATTCCAGGCAGATGCTTTAACCTCTGAGCCACCAGGGAAGCCTTATATTAATATAAGGCAAATACTAACAACCATAAAAAGAAGTTGAGAGTAACACCATTAATATTGGAGAGATTTAACACCCTACTTTCACCAAGATCATCCAGACAGAAAATCAGTCAGGAAACACTGGCTTTAAATAATAGATTAAACTAGATGGACTAAATAAACATTAATATTCTATCCAACAGCAGCAAGACGCATGTTCTTTTTAAGTGCACATGAAACACTGTCCAGGACGGATCACACGCTGGACCAAAGAGTGAACCTCAATTAACAAAATCAAAATTATATCAAGCACCTTTTCTGACCACAACACCAACAAGATTAGAAATCAACTACAAGGAACAAAAGGCTGTAAAACACACACACATGTGGAGGTTAAACAATATGCTACTAAACAGCCAAAGAATCGCTGAAGTAATCAAAGAGGAAATTAAAAAATACCTAGACACAAATGACAACAAAAGCATGGTGATCCAAAAACTATGGCATACAGCAAAAGAAGTTCTAAGAAGGAAGTTTATAGCAATAAAATCTTACCTCAGGAAAAAATTTAAAAACTCAAATAACCAACTTAACTTTACATCTAAAGCAAGTAGAGAAAAAAAATCCAAAGTCACTAGAAGGAAAGTTCTCTTGTAGCTCAGCCAGTAAAGAATCTGCCTGCAATGCAGAAGACTCAGGTTTGATTCCTGGGTCAGGAAGATCCCCTGGAGAAGGAAATGGCAACCCACTCCAGTATTCCCACCTGGAGAATCACTTGGACAGAGGAGCCTGGCAGGCTACAGTCCATGGGGTCGCAAGTGCCAGACATGACTTAGTGACAAAACCACTACAATTATAAAGATCAGAGCCGAAATAAAATAAACAGAAACAAAGAAAATAATAGAAAATATCAATAAAACTAAAAACTGGTCCTTTGAAAAGATAAACAAAATTGATAGACCTTTAGCAAGACTCATCAAAAAGAAAAAAGGGAGAGGGCCCAAGTCAATACAATTAGAAATGAAAAAGGAGAAGCTACAACCGACACCACAGAAATAAAAAGGATCATAAGAGACTAGTACAAGTAGCTATATGCCAACAAAATGGACAACTTAGAAGAAACGGACATATTCTTAGAAATGTACACTCTCCCATATTCTTAGAAATGTACACTCTCCCAAGACTGAACAAGGAAGAAATAGAAAAAATGAACAGACCAATTTCCAGTTCAGAAAACAAATCAGTAATTTAAAAACTTCAACAAGCAAAAATCCAGGAACAGATGTCTTCACTGGTGAATTCTACCAAACAATTAAGAGCTAATACCTACCCTTCTAAAACTATTCCAAAAATTGCTGGGGAAAAAACACTTCTGAACTCATTCTCTGAGGCCATCACCCTGATACAAAACCAAAGATATCACACACACAAAAAGAAAATTACAGGCCAATATCATTCATGAATATAGATGCAAAAATTCAGAACAAAATGCTAGTAAATCTACTCCAACAATAAATTAAAAGGATCATTGACTATGATCAAGTGGAATTTATCCCAGAGATGCAAGGATTTTTCAATATTTTCAAGTCAGGCAGTGTGATGTATCACATCAACAAACTGAAGAATAAAAAAGCCTTATGATCATCACAGAAGATATAGAAAAATCTTTTGATAAAATTCAACATCCATTTTTGCTAAAAGTTCTTCAGAGAGTGAGCATAGAAGGAACATACCTCAACATAATAAAGATGATATATAATAAATAAAAGCTAACATTGCACTCAACAGTGGAAAGCTGAAAGCATTTCCTCTAAGATCAGAAAGAGGACAGGGATGTCTACTTTGGCCACTTCTATTCAACATAGTTTTGGCAGTCCTAGCCATGGCAATCAGAGAAGAAAAAGAAGAAAATTCAAATTGGAAAGAAGTAAAACCATCATTGTTGATGACATGATTCTCTACATAGAAAATCCTAAAGATGTTACCAGAAAACTTCTAGAGCTCATTGATTAATTTGGCCAAGTTGTTGGATATAAAATTAGAATACAGAAATCTGTTGTATTTCTATATACTGACAATGAAAGATCAGAAAGATAAATTTAAGGAACAATCCCATTCACCATCATCACAAGGAATAAAATACCTGGCAATGAATATACCCAAGGTGGTAAAAGACCTATACTCCAAAAATTGTAAGACACTGGTGAAAGAAATGCAAGATGACACAAATAGATGGAATGATATACCACATACTTGGACTGGAGGAATCGATACTGTTAAAATGACCACACTACCCAAAGCAATGTCAATTGCTACAGATTCAGTGCAATCCCTATCAGATTACCAATGGCATTTTTCATTACAAAATAGAAATGGACTCATAAACATAGAAAACAAACCTATGGCTACCCAAGTGGATGAGGGGTAGATAAATTAGGAGTTTAAGATTAACATACACATTCTACTATAATAAAATAGGTAAACCACAAGGGCCTACTGTGTAGCAGAGGGAATTCAATATCTTATAATAACTTATAATGGAAAAGAATATGAAAAAGTATATATATATATGTCATATATAACAGAATCACTTTGCTATAACCTTGAAAGACAACATTGTAAATTATACTTCAATTAAGAAATTTTAAATTGCATGATTGTCTCAATAGATGCAAAAAAAAAAAACTGATGTGATCAAATTTAACATTCATTCACAATAAACTCTCTCAATAAATTAGGAATGAAAGGTAAATATCTTAACATTATAAAGGCTATAAATGAAAAGCACACAGCTAACATTCCATGGTGTATAACTACAAGTTTCCTCTAACAGTCAGAACAAGTCTATTTAACATGGTACTGGAAGTTCCACCCAGAGTAATTAGATAAGAAATAACAAGCATCCAAATTGGAAACAAGTAAAATCATCTCTGTTTATAGACAACATGGTCTTGTATATAGAAAACACCAAGATTCCATTGAAAATAATTATAATCAATGAAATCAGCAAATTTGCAGGATACAAAAGTCAACATACAAAAATCAGTTGCACTTCTATACACTAACAGTGAATTATCTGAAAAGGAAATTAGGAAAACAGTGCCATTCACAGTACTACTAAAACAAAGAAAATAGGGATAAACTGAGGCGAAATATTTATATGCTGAAAATTAAAATACTGATGACAGAATTTTAGAAATAAATGGAAAAACTTCCCATTTTCATCAATTGGAAGACTTAATATTATTAAAATGTTCATTCCATCCAAAGCAATAGATTCAACACAATCCCTATCAAAATTCTAAAGATTTTTTTTAACAGAATAGAAAAAGCAATTCTACAATTCCTTTGAAATCACAAAGAATCACAAATATCCAAATCAATTCTAAAAAGAACAAAACTAGAAGGTATCACACTTTAATTTCAAGACATATTACAAAGATATGGTAATCAAAACAATACGGCACAATCAACAATACTGCAATTTTTAAAAAGTGTGGTACTGGCATAAATAGACATATAAACCAAATAGAACAGAATAGAGAGCCCACAAATAAATCTGTGCTTTTATGAGCAACCAATTTCAACAAGAGTGCCAAGAATACACAATAGGGAAAGAAGAGTCTCTCCAACTATTTGGTATTGGGAAAAGGGGATATCCACATATTACAGAATGAAGTTGGATCTGTATTTTACACCATCTATAAAAATCAACTGTAAACGAGTTAAAGATAAGAAATCTGAAAAAGTAGTAGTCCTAGAAGAACACATAGGGGAATATCTTTATGACATTAGTATTGGTAATGATTTCATGGATATGACAGATACCAAAAGCACATGGAACAAAAACAAAAACAAACAAGTGAGACTACATCAAACTAAAAAGCTTCTACATAGCAAAAAGAAACTATTAACAGTGGGAAAAGGCAATGTATGGAATGAGAGAAAATATTTGTAAACCATATATCTGATGAGGTGTTAATCTCCAAAGTATATAAATAACTCATACAACTCAACAAACAAAAAAACCTAATAACCCAATCTTTTAAAATGGAATGAAGCCTTAAATAGATACCTCTTCAAAGAAGATAGACAAATGACCAACAAGTATATGAAAAAAATGCTCTTTATCACTTATCATCAGGAAAATTAAAATAAAAACCACAGTGAGCTATCATCTCATATTTGTTAGAATGGCTTTAAAAATAAAAACCACAAAGACAAGTGTTAGCATGGATGTGTAGCTATAGGAGCCCTGCACACTGTTAGTGGGAATGCAAAATGGTATAGCCTCCATGGAAAGCAGCAGGAAAGCTGCTCAAAAGAGTTAAAAATAGAACTTCTTTATTATTCAGCAATCCCACTTCTCAATACATATCCAAAGAACTGAAATCAGGATCTTCAAGAGATAGTAGCCCTTCCATCTTCATTGCAGCACTATTCACAATAGCTAAGTGAGGAAACAACCCAAATGTCTGTTGACAGATGATTGGATAAAGAAAATGTGGTATATACATACAATGAAATATTATTCAGCCTTAAAATAGAAGGAAATTCTGAAATTTGAAACAGAAGGAAATTCTACTATTTACCCTACTAAAGTAGTAGGGTATGACTAAGTTTTTCATGACTAAGTAGTGCTCCATCGTGTATATATCACATCATTTTTATCCATTCATCTGTCAATGGGCATTTAGTTTACTTCTGTGTCTTGGCTATTGAACATCAGGGTGCATGTATCTTTTCAAAATGGAGTTTCTTTTTTCAAATATATGCCCAGGAATGGGATTGGGGGATCATATGATAACTCTTTTAGTTTAGGAACCCTCCATAATGTTTTCCATAGGGCCTGCACCAATTTATATTGCCACCAACCATGTAGGAGGGTTCCTTTTTCTCCACACCCTTTTCAGCATTTGGTATTGGAGACTTTTTAATGTTGGCCATTCTGACCAGTGTGGGGGTGATATCTCATTGATTTGCATTTCTCTAATTAAAGAATCCACCTGCCAATACAGGAATGTGAGTTGGGAAGATCACCTGGAGAGGGAAATGGCAACTCACTCCAGTATTCTTGCCTGGGAAATCCTATGGACAGAGGAGCCTGGTGGGCTACAGTCCATGGGGTTGCAAAAAAGTCAATCATGACTCATCGACTAAATAACAATAATTACAGATGTCGAGCATTTTTAATATGCCTGTTGGCCATCTGTGTGTCTTCTTTGGAGACATGTCTATTTAGGTCTTCTGCCCATTTTTTTTTTAATTACATTTTTTGTTCATGGTGTTATTGAGTTATATGAGTTGTTTGTATATTTTGGAAATTAAGCCCTGTCAGTCACATTATTTGCAAATATTTCCTCCCAGTCTGTATGCTATCTTTTCATTTTGTGTATGGCTTCCTTTGCTGTGCAAAAACTTGTAAGCTCGATGAGATCCCACTTGCTTATTTTTGCTTTTATTTCTATTGCATTGGGAGACTGACCTAAGAAAACATTGGCATGATTTATGTTGGAGAGCTATGTTTTGCCTATGTTCTCTTCTAGAAGTTTTACAGTGTCCTGTCTTATATTTAAGACTTAAAGCCATTTTCAGGGTGGGTGTGTGCAAGGAGTGAGAGTGTGTTCTAACTTCACTGAGTTACACGAGGCTGTCCAACTTCTTCCAACACTACTTGCTGAAGAGTCTCCAGACAAAAGCAGTATTTTAGTGGTATACATTTTGTTAGCTTAAATCGGCAAAATTACTCAAATAAGAAAAAATCTGAAATCTAGGATTAGCAAAAATAGTTATCTTATATCAGCCTTATCAGTTACTCTGTTGGGCTGGGGAAAAAAGAGTCACAACACACCTTCAATCTTAATACTAATCAATACAAAGCAGGAGCTTGAAACAGAAATAGAAAATCTTTTCAAAGTTAAATCACTAACAACGATATCTATTCTTATAAATATTCATGTCAGACAAAAATCACCTTTTAGTGTAATATAAAAACATTTATAATATGGTACCTTGCACAATGGGGCTTCCCAGGTGGCTCAGTGGTCAAGAATCCTCCTGCCAATACAGCACACACGGGTTCAGTCCCTGGGTTGAATAATTAAGCCCTGTCAGTCACATTATTTGCAAATATTTCCTCCCAGTCTGTATGCTATCTTTTCATTTTGTGTATGGCTTCTTTTGCTGTGCAAAAACTTGTAAGCTCGATGAGATCCCACTTGCTTATTTTTGCTTTTATTTCTATTGCCTTGGGAGACTGACCTAAGAAAATATTGGCATGATTTATGTTGGAGAGCTATGTTTTGCCTATGTTCTTTTCTAGAAGTTTTACAGTGTCCTGTCTTATATACAAGACTTTAAGCCATTTTCAGGGTGGGTGTGTGCAAGGAGTGAGAGTGTGTTCTAACTTCACTGAGTTACACGAGGCTGTCCAACTTCTTCCAACACTACTTGCTGAAGAGTCTCCAGACAAAAGCAGTATTTTAGTGGTATACATTTTGTTAGCTTAAATCGGCAAAATTACTCAAATAAGAAAAAATCTGAAATCTAGGATTAGCAAAAATAGTTATCTTATATCAGCCTTATCAGTTACTCTGTTGGGCTGGGGAAAAAAGAGTCACAACACACCTTCAATCTTAATACTAATCAATACAAAGCAGGAGCTTGAAACAGAAATAGAAAATCTTTTCAAAGTTAAATCACTAACAACGATATTCTTATAAATATTCATGTCAGACAAAAATCACCTTTGAGAGTAATACAAAAACATTTATAGTATGGTACCTTGCACAGTGGGGCTTCCCAGGTGGCTCAGTGGTAAAGAATCCTCCTGCCAATGCAGCACACACGGGTTCAGTCCCTGGGTTGAAAAGATCCCCTGAAGAAGGAAATGGCAACCCACTTCAGTATTCTTGCCTGGAAAATCCCATGAACAGAAGAACCTGGTGGGCTACAGTCCATGAGGTCACAAAGAGTCAGCCACGACTTAACAACGAAACAGCCTTGCACAATATCCAAGTGTAGGCAGACACCAAGTGGATAGGCCTGAGCTGCATTCTTGTCACAGGTCTGAATTTAAAAGAATTCCACTCCCATATTCATGAGAGTATTGGTGGCATTCTGTGCATATCATACGCACATTATTAACTCTATTCTTCATAAATCTGAGTCTGAAAGTGGTCTAACATGCCACATAGTACAGTACAACTGGCAATGCGTTAATTTGGAGCTTCCAATAATCCAAACAGGATCAGATTTTACCTATCAAGCCGTTTCTTTTCCTCCTAAACTCGTGAATGAGGACAGGAGAGGAAAACTTTAAACTTTTTTCTTGCCTGGAAAATCCCATGAACAGAAGAACCTGGTGGGCTACAGTCCATGAGGTCACAAAGAGTCAGCCACGACTTACCAACGAAACAGCCTTGCACAATATCCAAGTGTAGGCAGACACCAAGTGGATAGGCCTGAGCTGCATTCTTGTCACAAGTCTGAATTTAAAAGAATTCCACTCCCATATTCATGAGAATATTGGTGGCATTCTGTGCATATCATACGCAGATTACTAACTCCATTCTTCATAAATCTGAGTCTGAAAGTGGTCTAATGTGCCACATAGTACAACTTGCAATGCGTTAATTTGGAGCTTCCAATAATCCAAACAGGATCAGATTTTACCTATGAAGCCATTTCTTTTCCTCCTAAACTCGTGAATGAGGACAGGAAAGGAAAACTTTAAACTTCAGAAAGCCTGTTTTGAGCATAGCAGAAATATCATTTATGTTAAATATATTAAAAGAAATTATGACTATGAATATATTACATGTATCTTATATAACTATCCTATGTTACTATGGATATATTACATGTATATATTATAGTACAGGTACTGGTGATACCTATATATATTTCATTTTCATTCTTTGGGAAGAAAGTTTAATGAATACCTGAAGGTAATGTGACTGGACCGGATTCGTTCTGCCTGATGCCCGAAGTCAAAATGCTGAGAAGCTGAGGTTTGCAGCAAAAAGGTTTTAATTTACAAGGCAACCAAGCATGAAGACAGAACAAGCTTCTGGCTCACCTTCCTGAAGGCCAGGGTTCTGAGAATTTGGGGGAAAGAGCAACAGAATATTCTGAGTCCTGTGAGTATGAGTGGTCAGAGGGACTGCCGGGGGCGTGAGTGGTATGGGGAAGGAGTGGGAAGGTTTGTAATTGTGGTTCTGCGCAGGCGTAACTACCTACACGCCTATGTAGCTTCAAACGTGGAGGCACTTGGCATGATCTGGGGGTGGAGTTTTTTGGCCCTCTGAAGTCAAAAGGTCACCATGTGGACGCTCACGCATGTCCAGTTGGAGGGTTGGTGGTCCTATCCAGTCTTAACCAGCTGAATCCAAACTAGATACAGCTGAGGCCAAGTTCCTGGAAACCCCGTGCAACTATCTTATTGTTTAGGCTACAAGCAGCTTGGAAGACATCCAAGTCTTAAAACGTTGATTAGTGAAGTCAGGTGAGATGGATTTGACTAATGATCAGCCACAGTTTCACAAGTTTAACTTGTCTAATTGTTGAAGTATCACTTATTTTAATTCTCTGGAATACTCCCCCTTTAGCTAAGAAAAGCTGTTCCTTATCCTGAACAACTCTTTCTTAAAAAGCTCTTAACTAACCTTCTTACAGGATTGACCACTATTCTCCATTCCTTCTATGAAACACAATGAAAGGTGCCCATAGCATGCTTATCCTCGCAGCTACTTCCTACCCTCTGTTAACATTCTTTCCGACCCTGCAAGGCTGTTAAGAGCTCAGCTGTTTTCTCCACCTCCAGTAGCAGTTCTCTGTCCAAAGATCAGATTCTCAGGCTTTTACTCTATAAATCTGAGAGGTCCCAGATTAACAGAAGCTGCCAATCAACAGCTCTCCTATCTGTGATTCTACCCTCCTCAAAATGTTATTGTTGCTTAGTTGCTAGGTCATGTCTGACTCTTTTGTTCTCCATGAACTGTAGCCTGCCAGGCGCCTCTGTCCATGGGATTTTCCAGGCAGGAATACCGGAGTGGGTTGCCCTCCCTTCTCCAGGGGATCTTCCCAACCCAGGGATCTGACCTGCATCTCCTGCATAGGCAGGCGGATTCTTATAACGCTGAGCCACCAGGGAGAGAGAGAGTTAGTTGCTCAGTTGTGTCTGACTGTTTGCGACTCTGTGGACTGTAGCCTGCCAGGCTCCTCCGTCCATGGGATTCTCCAGGCAAGAATACTGGAGTGGGTTGCCATTCCCTTCTCCAAGGGAAGCCCCACCAAAATATAGACCCGTCTAGTTGTGATGCATGGGCATCAGCAGCCCTATTAGGTATTTTAAGACAAATTTTAAATCAATTCTATCTTATGTGGCGTTTCTAGTCATCCTCAGAACACAGCAGCTTACACAGGGGAAGTTCCACACGTGGATGTGAAACCGCAGGGCAGGAGCCGAGGTCAACCATGTAGCTTTTGTGTATCCAGTTTCTGTTTCAGGGCTCTGAAAGTTCTCCTCTGCTCAGAAAGTTAGTGTTCCTTAAGATTTGACCAACACAACCCAAATAAACCATTTTTTTCTCCTTTTACCGTTTCTTACAAAAATGTTAACACATAACTTTTGATGATTCTACTTTAAATATGCCATTCAGCAATGATTTGTTAAATCAGCTTTATTTTAATGGAGAGTGTCGACTCACTTGAAGTTGACCAGAATTCATTTGGTGGAGAGAACCATCCTCTCCCTGTCTTCTGAAGGAGCCATTATGCATAGAAACAGAGAGGTGGTCTGGGCTTTGATGCTCAGAGCAGGAGAGATGCAGTTTCACTGTAGGTGCTTCAGCTGGTTTCTTCCAAATAAAGAGCCAGTGAGCCCAGCTGTGGGGCATGTCAAGATCCCAAATATCTGTCTCTGCAGAAGCCATCTTATTGTACTTAGTGAACCTTCTCAGCAATTGGCCTTCCTCTAAGCCTGTGGCAGCACAAGGTTAGACAGAACCAGGCAAACATGGAGAATGTGTGTGTGTGTGTGCTCAGTTGCTCAGTAATGTCTGACTCTTTGTGATCCATGGCCCGCCAGGCTCCTCTGTCCATGGAGACTAGCTTTCCCCGAATCAAACCCCAAATTGAATTGAGGACTTGTAAAGATGTCGATTGGAGAAGGCAATGGCACCCCACTCCAGTACTCTTGCCTGGAAAATCCTATGGACAGAGGAGCCTGGTAGGCTAACAGTCCATGGGGTCGCTAAGAGTCGGACATGTCTGAGTGACTTCGCTTTCACTTTTCACTTTCACGCATTGGAGAAGGAAATGGCAACCCACTCCAGTGTTCTTGCCTGGAGAATCCCAGGGACGGGGGAGCCTGGTGGGCTGCCGTCTATGGGGTCGCACAGAGTCGGACACGACTGAAGCAACTTAGCAGCAGCAGCAGTAAAGATGTCGATGGGCTTGCTCCTTGACTAAAGTCAGTTGGATCTAGACCTTAAGGACACCAGAATGGATGCTGAGTTCTATTAAGAAAAGTGAGGAGAAATGCTTACAGAAATGGTACCACCTCCCTCCAAATCCATATCCCCCTCCCTCCCTGCCCCCAGCTCCTCTATTCACCTAGCAATCACCTGAAAGGAAGAGCTTCCTGAGCTGACAGGGTCCTTTAGAGAGAAGGTAATTGTCCTCTCTCCAAAGATTACCCCTCTATTTGAAAAGCAAATCGCACTGCCACCCCTCTGCAGAGTCATGCCACTATTTTTAGTGTGTGTCCTTGTGCTTTTGGGTGATGAGTCAGGACTTTTTTATAAAATATTAAATACTTGGCATTCCTCAGAAAAAGATAGACACATTTAATGTTGCTACTGTTCCAATCACCAAGTAAAGATTTGCTCCTTTTCTTAGCTGCCTTGAGCCCCACAGAGCTGTTTGGGCTGCATCCTCCACCACCCCCCATGCTACTGCTCATTTCAAAAGCAACAGCCAAAACAGATGCGAGGGAGACGCACTGGTGCTCATAAATTCAAGGAGCTAAAATAGCAACAGCTGTGGCAATTGCAGGATTTCAGCAGGTAATCAACTAACTAAGAGCCAAAAGAGGGATTTGACAATTCTACCGGGGACTGGGACAGAGGGCAGCAAGAATTTGAGCTTCAAGGAGAATCTTCCCTACTTACCAACGAAAATGAAAACTTCATGACTTTACCCACTGAAGCACAGCAGACTTTCCTGCTTTTGATTCCAATCCCTGAGCAGTAGGATTAACTTTTCTCATCTCACAATATTTGGCTTTCTTAGATATATTTGTCCTATAGTGTATACTGTGGTTCACCTTGAGTTTAATGCATCATTGGTTTAAAGTATA
Organism: Cephalophus harveyi; assembly: GCA_006410635.1. Lineage (NCBI taxonomy): Eukaryota > Metazoa > Chordata > Mammalia > Artiodactyla > Bovidae > Cephalophus > Cephalophus harveyi. Next base: position 88,336 of record SJYT01007418.1, on the reverse strand, counting down.
TCTTTCAATAGATTTATGTACTTATGATAAGATGGGCATTTTTTAAGGAGAAATATTGTGTCAATTTAGACTAAAGCTCACGAGTAGCATTTCTTCTGAAGTGTTCTTTTCAAGTCTAAAGGGCAGTGATTCTCAGATTCTCATATAAAGAATAACTAGGGTTTCTTGTTCACCTTTGAAGGTTAGAACAGCACTCAGGGACCAGAGAAGCATATGAGGCATAGAAAGGAGGTAAGAACTGGGCCTTGTTCTCTTCTGTTACGAAAAAACTTCCCCAGTGAGAGGACAGATCCAGGCTCTAAGTATCAGTGCGGTAGCTAAAAAACACAGACTAGAGCCAGTCTGCCTGGTTCAAATCCCAGTTCTTCCACTTCTAGGTAATTTTCAACAAGTTTCTGGACTATTCGGTGCCCCAGTTTCTGTCTCTGTGTAATAATGCTAGCAATACCCACCTCAAATGATTTTATGAGAATTAAATGGTTCACTAAGTGGAAAGTGCACATCTCACACATAGTAAGCTCAGTAAAAGTTATACAAATCATATATCTCTTCACTATTAAGCAATTGTTCAACAGTTGGAACACTAGAAAATAGCACTATCAAGTAAAAAGATCTCTTTGACATTTTAAAGGCATTTTTTGTATTAATTAGAGTTTTGTTGGTTGCAAGTTCAAACTAGCCTAAGGGGACAAAAAATTAATTTATTGGCTGTTACCTTGGAAGTTTAAACAGTATACCTGGCATCCCAACGGTGACCTCAGAAACAGCTAGATTCAAGGTCTCTGTTTCTCTCCATCTCTAGGCTGAGCTTACAAGGTGTCTTCCACATGACGGGAAGTTGACCACCACCAGCCGCTTACTTATACCCTCCTGGCCTATCAACTCCAGCAGACAGCCTCCCCTGATGCTAAAGCATCAGCGTCTCAGGAAGGACTGTGATTGGTTCAGCCTGCAACCAGTCGCTATAGATGCCGGAATGGTGGTATCCAGCCAGAATCGAGTGCCTTCCCCTATAAAGCTAGGGGAGAAGCATAGGGAGGTTGAGGTTGAAGAACAACAGAGGGTAAAACTGGCCACTGCAGTGCCAGCCAAACCTTACCACACCCAGGGAATCGATTCCCTGTGGGAGACAGTTGTCCTGATATCAAAGCCAAGCAATAGATGCCCACCTAAAGCCACCTGGGAAATGGGCTAAGTTAACAGGAGCCAACATTGCACATTTCCTAAGATAAAGATCCATTATAAATACATAAAGATCAAATTACATCTTTAACTTTTAAATCCATAAACAACAATTTATTATCTTTCAATCAACAATTCTAAGATTTAATTGTAACTATAGATAGAGACAAGATCTTCATTCTTTCATATAGAGATGGCAAATACATTAGATATGCTTTATATCTCATGTAACCTAGGAAAATAGGTTATGAATTCCTAGAATGCTATCTTGAGAGATTCCAAGGTTGCATCCTTGTTCAGACAAAACACGGAGAAGGCACTGGCGACCCACTCCAGTACTCTTGCCTGGCAAATCCCATGGATGGAGGAGCCTGGTAGGCTGCAGTCCATGGGGTCACTAAGAGTCGGACACGACTGAGTGACTTCACTTTCACTTTTCACTTTCATGTTTTGGAGAAGGAAATGGCAACCCACTCCAGTGTTATTGCCTGGAGAATCCCAGGGATGGGGGAGCCTGGTGGGCTGCCATCTATGGGGTCGCACAGAGTCGGAAACGACTGACAGGACTTAGCAGCAGCAACAGCAGACAAAACAATACCACTCATGGGTATGGTCTAGAGAATAGTGGCCCATTCACCAGGTGATAACTGCCTCTATGATGCCACTCTAAGAACACTTATCCACAAACTGAAGACATTATAGGTGGAGAGATTTTCCATTAGAGCCATATGTTAGAACTGAGCTCTCAAACAATGCTAGAATTAATTCAAATGACCAACATGGCAGGTTAGGCACTTACGTGAGCAGCTTTACAACACCACAGATGAGTGTTGAGAGGCTGACTCATCTGTGTTAAGAAGGAAGAAAATGCTGATTTACCTCTTTCAAAGCCCCCCCTGGAGCAGCCTCTCACAAACCTGGCGCTGAGATACTTCACTACAATACAACAAATAAATAAGAGCAGGAAGGTAACTTAATCTTTTCTTCCTCATTTCAGCATTCTTAGTTGAATACTTCTAACAACAGTGTACGTAGTATTTCGCTAATTGCTAGACATAGTAAGCTTTCATCAGTGATAGCTATTTTCATGATTATTTTCATAAATTTTCTTCTTTATAATGCATGATTTTATCACTAAGTAAACAGTGAGAGATCTGTGTGGCCAAACTTACTTATTTTGAAGATTTTCTTGGAGGATTTCAGAGACGATCCCCCTGTGTTACCATGTTTTTCATTGTCTATATTTTATGATGTTGTGACATCTTGGGGGCCTTGAGAACCCGGGGACAGACCACACTTCCATAGCTAGCTAATTCTTTGAGATAACAAACACCTTGTCTGTGGGCACAACTTTCATATACAAATCAACCAATTCAAAGTGCACGTCCCCAACCACCTCCTTTATCAAATGCTCACACAGCAAGCCAATATTTTCCCTGCCTCATATCACCCTGGGGCCTGGGAATGGACAACTAAAGAGCATCCTCATAGCCCAGAGCCTGTCCAATCCTAAACCTGCTCGACCTTGCCAACCCTGCCTCGCCCATCCCTTGCTGCAGAGACCACAATAGAGGCCCGGGCTGTGCTTTTCTGCGACTCCTGCTTCCCGAATGACTTGGGTGCTTCCCCTGGTGATCACAGCATTCCCTTTCCTCTTGGGAACTGTAATAAACTCTTCTTTCAAGTCAATCGTCTCTGTGTCTGTCATCTTTTTATACCTGATTAAAACAAATCCCAGAGACATTTTAGGACATTCCCATAACCACAAACAATAGGACTGAGGAATAGCATGTGAAAAAGGAAAAAATACTCTCAAAATTGAAGTAAAAATGTGGGAAGAGGAAAACCTTTGAATACAGTAGGTTGATATAATTTATTACTCATTTTATCTCTCTAGTTGCATTTGAAAAGAAGTTACCTAAATCTAAGTGTGGGCTTCCCAGGTGGCTCAGTGGTGAAGAATCTGACTTCCAAGCAGGAGACGTGGGTTCAATCCCTGGGTCTGGTAAGATCCCCTGGGAATGGCAACCCATTCCAGTATTTTTGCCTCCGAAATCCTATGGACAGAGGAGCCTGGTGGGCTACAGTCTATGGGGTTGCAAAAGAGTCAGACATGACTTAGTGACTAAACAACAACAAAATCTAAGTATATATATATATAAGAACTATGGAATTCTATGGAAATAAATATCCATTTGCTGTAGGATACTTGGCAGAGTTTTAAAATTATAGACAGAATTAATTTTAGCAGAAATAATCTTCAATGTAATCTTTCACAATTCAACAGTTAATCTCACCAAAACATTTTCAAACTTGGACCAATCTTTTTTTATATTTTCATTTATTTTTGAGAGCTTTTAAGTAGTTTTTCTTGATTTTACTGCCAAATTTTCAAACACCAGCCCTTGGGTTAGAGGTCACATGCCCACTTGTAAAATTAAGTACCAAAAGAAAAGCCTAATTATAATGGCTCTTTGGAATAAAGAATGAAGAGGGCAGCCATGGTGAGGAAAAGCTGGACCTGTGAGAAACTGCAGGGCACACCCACACACAAGGAAGCAGCATCAGCAGTGAACATTCCAAGGACAGGATGGAAAATGCAGCCACCAGAGTGTATCCTGCACAGAGATGCTGTGTACTGAAAGGAGGAGGAAACAATTTATAGACCAAGAAAGACCTGGACAGAATTATCCATTTTGGGAGGAATCATTTTTGCTGAAGCAATGAAGACTTTCTAGAGAGCTATTTGAAGAGGCAGATGTTTAAATAATATATTGCTGCTTTGCATTTCTATAACACCTTTCATCTAAGAGCTGCAGAGTGTAACACAAACATTAACTAATAAATTAAGCCTCGTGGCACCTCTGCATGATCCATAGACATAACAGCCATTTTCACAGCATCCGGAAAGGCAGCGCCTTGCTCAAAGGTGCTGAAGTCATTTGCCAAGGTCACGAAGGGGAGAAAACAGCAAACTCCTTCACAGTGAGTGTCAGTTTATCCGCATCCTCCCCACAGGGCACTTTTTCTCACTTGGCAGGTCAGCAACTTCAAGAGCATGTTTTCTTCTCTGGGACATTTAGTGGTAACGGAAGGAGCACAAGGTCTACCCCGGTTTCCAGAGATTCCCTTCAGGAGATAGCTCTTTAATTGAACTGGGAGATGATTTGAAAATCTTACGTCTTGGATCAAAGCCTTAACTCCTTTCTCTCTAGTTTACCCAGGAATTAATTTGTGTGCTTATGCTGGTCTGTTTCCTGGAATGACACTAGCTTTTAGCTCTGGAGTTACTTTTCACGTGATTTAATCCGATTACCCAAAGGACTTAAACTATTACAAGAATATCAAACAACCCCAACACATCTATTTTGGCATTCATATAATTATTGAGATTTTTACTGTTATTTTAATTTCTGAAAAGCCCATAAAATTGTCATTGAAAACTAAAATGTGACATTATGACAGAAGACAGTTTCAACTCTTACCAGAATCTAACTGGCTTGTCAGTAAAATTTGTTTTACTTTGGTCAGGCATCACTGTATCTTCCTAAATGCTAGTCCTCTCCTTTTTCTCATCATCAACCTGTTCCACAGTGGTATTGCATTTTTCCTCTTTCTCTCTGATAGCCCACATAATTTCTTCAGTAGAATAATCAGGTAGAGAGAAAACAAAGCAAGGAGACCAGTTATAACACCATGATGCTCAGAATCTTTCCAAAAGGAAAGAAAACCACCACCCCTGTTACACACAGACATGATTATTTCTACCTTGGTACATGTTTTTAAACTTCTCAGAGAGTAACAGGCTCACCTTTAAGTCATTCCCATTCCTAATTTCCATTTGTTTTCTCTTTTCTATTCTCTGGTGGCTCAGTTAGTTAAAAATCAGTCCCCCTGTAATGCAGGAGATCATCTGCAATGCAGGAGACCTGGGTTTGATCCCTGGGTCAGGAAGATCCTCTGGAGAAGGAAGTGGCAACCCACTCCAGTATTCTTGCCGAGGAAATCCCACGGACACAGGAGCCTGGCAGGCTGCAGCCCATAGGATCGCAAAGAGCTGGACACAACTGAACACATGTGCACAACTGCAACCTTAGAGGCAGCTAACAAAAACCCAGAGCACATGAAATCAATCCTACCGGTCTTCCAGGGAATTTGTGCTTTGTGACAGAATAGAAAAACTATTTCTTAATCATCTGAACCCCTGCTTGACTGAAAATTGGCAGGGTGGAATGGTTTTGTGACAACAGAAAAAGACTTGTGGCCATAGATTTAGCTAAAATTCTAACCTGAAACCATCAACAAAATGAAAAGGCAACTTACAGAATTGGAAAATTTATTTGAAAATCATATATCTCATAAGGAGTTAATATCCAAAATATAGAAAGAATGCATACAACTCAAAAGTCAAAACCCAAACAGTTTGAAAATGGGCTGAGGACCTGAATAGAGGACCTGAATAGAGGACCTGAATAGTCTTCTTTTTCCCAAGAAGACTTACAGATAGCCAATAGACACATAAAAAGATGCTCAACATCATTAATCACAGAGAAATGCAAATCAAAACCACAATGAGATATCACCTTATACCTGTTAAAAATGGCTGTTATGAAAAAGACAATAAATACCATGTGTTAATGAGAATGTGGAGAAAAGGAAATCCTTATGCACTATTGTTGGGAATGTAAATTGATGTAGCCACTGTGGAAAACAGTATGAAAATTCCTAAAAAATTTAAAATAGAACAATTATATGACCCAGCAATTTCATTTCTTGGCATATATCTGAAACAACTGAAGTCAGGATCTAGAAGAGATATCTGCATTTCCATATTCACTGCAGCATTATTCACAGTAGTCAAGACATGGAAGTAACAGAAGTGTCTATCAAAAGATGCATGGATACAGATATGATATATCTATGTCTCTCTTTCTCTCTCCATATATATATATATGCATTATATTTATGTATGCGTCATGTATGGATGTGAGAGTTGGACTGTGAAGAAGCTGAGCACTGAAGAATTGATGCTTTTGAACTGTGGTGTTGGAGAAGACTCTTGAGAGTCCCTTGGATTGCAAGGAGATCCAACCAGTCCATTCTAAAGGAGATCAGTCCTGGGTGTTCTTTGGAAAAAATGATGCTAAAGCTGAAACTCCAGTACTTTGGTCACCTCATGCAAAGAGTTGACTCATTGGAAAAGACTCTGATGCTGGGAGGGATTGGGGGAAGGAGGAGAAGGGGACGACAGAGAATGAGATGGCTGGATGGCATCACTGACTCGATGGACATGAGTTTGAGTGAACCCCAGGAGTTGGTGATGGGCAGGGAGGCCTGGCGTGCTACAATTCATGGGGTCACAAAGAGTCGGACACGACTGAGCGACTGAACTGAACTGAACATGCGTGCTAAGTTGCTTTGGTTGTGTCTGACTCTTTGTGACCCTATGGACTATAACCCACCAGGCTCTTCTGTCCATGGGATTCTCCAGGCAAAAATACTGGAATGGGTTGCCATGCCCTCCTCTAGATGATCTTCCCTACCCAGTGATTGAACATGTGTCCCTTATGTCTCCTGCATTGGCAGACTGGTTCTGTAGTACTACTGCCACCTGGGAAGCCCATATTTATGTGTAGGTATATCTATATATATCTATCCACACTGGAAAAGGTCATTTTTCATTCTAATCCCAAAGAAGAACAATGCCGAAGAATGCTCAAACTACTGTAGATTTATGCTCATTTCACGTTCTAGTAAGGTTATGCTCAAAATCCTTCAAGCTAGCCTTCAGCACTAAATGAACCAAGAACTTCCAGATGTACAAACTGGGTTTAGAAAAAGTAGAGGAATCAGAGATCAAATTGCCGATATTCATTGGATCATAGAGAAAGCAAGAGAATTCCAGAAAAACATCTACTTCTGCTTCATTGACTACACTAAAGTCTTTGATTGTGTGGATCACAACAAACTGTGAAAAATTCTTCAAGAGATGGGAATACCAGACCACCTTACCTATCTCCTGAGAAACCTGTATGCAAGTCAAGTAGCAACAATTAGAACCAGACATGCAACAACTGACTGGTTCAAAATTGGGAAAAGACTCATTTCACTCAAGGCTCATTATTGTCACCCTGCTTAACTTCTATGCAGAATACGTCATGCAAAATGCTGTGCTGGATGAATCACAAGCTGGAATCAAGATTTCTAGGAGAAATATCAACAACCACAGATGTGCAGATAATACCACTCTAATAGCAGAAAGTGAAGAGGAACTAGAGAGTCTCTTGATGAGGGTGAAAGAGGAGAGTGAAAAAACTTCTTGAAACTCAACATTCAAAAAAAAAAGATCATGGCATACAGTCCCATCACTTCATGGCAAATGGAAGGGGGAAAAGTAGAAGCAGTGACAGAGTTTATTTTCTTGGGATCCAGAATCACTGTGGACAGTGACTGCAGCCATGAAATCAAAAGACACTTGCTCCTTGGAAGAAAAGCTATGATAAGCCTAGACAGCATATTAAAAGCAGAGACATCACTTTGCTGACAAAGGTCCATATAGTCAAAGCTGTGGTTTTTCCAGTAGTCATGTACAGATGTAAGAGATGGATGACAAAAAAGGCTGAGCACCAAAGAATTGACATTTTTGAATTATGGTGCTGGAGAAGACTCTAGAGAGTCCACTGGACTGCAAAGAGATTAAACCAGTCAATCCTAAAGGAAATCAACTCTGAATATTCATTGGAAGTATTGATGCTGAAGCTGAAGTTCCAATACTTTGGCCACCTGATGCAAAGAGATGACTCATTAGAAAAGATGCTGATGCTGAGAAAGATTGAGGGAAGGAGGAGGAGGGGGTGCCAGATGATGAGATGCTTAGATAGTATCAATGACTTAATGCACATGAATTTGAGCAAACTCTGGGAGATAGTGAAGGACTGGGAAGCCTGGTGTGCTGCAGTCCATCAGATCACAAATACTCAGACCCAAGGACACAACTTAGGGACTGAACAATGACAAATCCCTAACACCACCCCCCATATATATAATGGAATATTACTCAGCCCTGAAAAAAGAATGAATCCTGCCGCTTGTGACAACATCTATGAACTTTTATAGCATGGTGTTAAGTGAAATAAGAGAAGGACAAATACTACATGGTATTGCTTATGTGTGCAATCTGAAAAATAAAAAGTCCAACTTATAAAAACAGAGTACAGGAGTGGTTGTCAGAGGCTGGGAATGGGGGAATAGGGAGAGGTACAAGGGTACAGACTTTGAGCTATAAGATAAAGAAGGTCTGAGGATTTAATATAAAATATAGTGACTATAGTTGATAAATACTATTGTGCCACTGAAACTTGCTAAGAGATGAGAACTTTCTCACCAAAAAAAGAAAAATACAAAGATAAATATATGAAGTATGGATGTGTTAATTAACCTTACGAGGGGAATCCTTTCAACAATAGAGTATGTGTATCAAATGACTCTGATGGATATACACTTTAAATATCTTACATTTTATATCAATTATACTTCAATAGCTGAAATAAAATTAAATTTAAAAAAATTCTCAGTTAAAAAATTGAATTCTCATTTGACTTTAACTTCAACTATTACTTTAGAATATGAAAGAAATGGAATTTTTCTTCTTGTCTTATCACTAAAAATTGCAAACTACAGAAATTAACACAGGGTAACTTAAGCAGAAAAGGAATTTACTAGAAGGATTTTAGTGCAGAATTAACAGGAGGGCTGGAGAAATGAGGAAAAGGGGCAGGAACCAAAGGAGACAAGAGACAATCGAGCGGTCCTCAGTTGGCGTGGGATGCAGCACTGGCAGGGCCACCCTGTCACTCACCAGCCCTCCACTCAACTCCATGGCAGATCTGGCAGAACCAGGCCTGGAGAATCCTATGGACAGGGGAGCCTGGCAGGCGGCAGTCTGTAGGGTTGCAAAGAGTCAGACACAACTGAAGCGACTTAGCATGCACGCATATATATACACACATATATATTTACATATATATATGTAGGGACCATCGTTAGGTCCCTCCTTCAAGACTTAAAGGTCTGGGTGTGAACATTCTACTGGATAGTTTCCACTTGTTCTATTCCTTGACCACTAGAGAGCAGGTGGGGAGAACCCTTGCCAGCCTTCATCTTCCATCTTGAGATCCCTCCAGAGCAGAGGAGATTTCAGATGCTGAAGCCAAACACCGCAAATGCTACCCACGTTCATGTCTGCTTAGGAAATTCTACCACCATACTACATAACTCATTCTCTCTCTCACACACTCACACATACGTATATCTTATGCAGTATATATACACACACACACACACACACACACATATATACACACACACACACATATATATACACACACAACTGAAATCGCTTCAGTTGTGTCTGACTCTTTGCAACCCTATGGACTGTAGCCCACCAGGCTCCTCTGTCCATAGGATTCTCCAGACAGGAATACTGGAGTGGGTTACCATGCCCTTCTCCAGAGGATCTTTCCAACCCAGGGATTGAACCCGCGTCTCTTATGTCTCCTGCATTGGCAAACTAATTCTTTACTACTTTATAAAGCCATTTTTAAATGTGAAATTTAGTGGCATTAAGCACATTCACAAAGTTGTGTAGCCATCACACATTATCAGGCAAATTTCCGTCAAGTGTTTTCCTCTGGTGAATGCGGTCAAGAGGGGACTAGAGGTGGCTCTGTGGAAACCAGGATGCAAAGGGGTCCCTTACAAGCAAAGAAGCCTGGGTGTCCTCTTCATGCAACAGTATAGCAGCTGACAAATGCCACTTATACAACAGCACAGCTTTTCATTACCACTGTGGCTTATTAGCACATGGCGGCTGGTTTGTGTTGATAAGTTGACTGTCCCAAACCCCTGGACTCAAGTGTGGCCACCTAACTTAGCAGTGAGGTCCCTCCCCAGTCCCCATTAGATGTTTCATAAACAANGAAATTATCAGAAAGGGTTTATACATCATGTCTAATTTTTGGTCCTCAGAAATGTACCAAAGAGTACATTTCAAAGTGCCCAAACTGCACTCAAATCTTGCAAGCAAAGCTGACAGTATTCGTGGCTGTGCTGCATCCTATATGGAGTTAATGCTACAGCAGATTATGCCTGTCTCTTATACACATCTCTGCTGCTAAGTCGCTTCAGTCGTGTCCGACTCTGTGCGACCCCATAGACGGCAGCCCACCAGGCTCTCCCGTCCCTGGGATTCTCCAGGCAAGAACACTGGAGTGGGTTGCCATTTCCTTCTCCAATGCATGAAAGTGAAAAGGGAAAGTGAAGTCACTCAGTCGTGTCTGACTCTTAGCGACCCCATGGACTGCAGCCTACCAGGCTCCTCCACCCATGGGATTTCCCAGGCAAGAGTACTGGAGTGGGTTGCCATTGCCTTCTCCCAATTCAGCTCCTAGTAAGGGAAATTATCTCCAGTGTAACTCCAATGAAAACTGGAATTGTCTTGGTAACTAAGAAACCATTTACTTTATTCACCAATATGTTATCTGTAACTGTGTTCTAGACACACAGGTCACACTTAGCATCATCTAAGAAGAGAATGCTTCTTTGGCCCCTACTCTTGTCCCAATTCTAAAGTCACTGACTGGGAAACAGCCCCTTCCCCAGTGTCCCCAGAGAGGGGAGGAGTTGCCTCTACTGCAAATAACATAACACAGGACCAGCACTATTGACTACAGCCATGCAATTGATTCCACTGTTGCTAAACTTTTGGAGTTTTAAAAGCGAAGTACTTTACATCCCCTGCCATTGGTAATGTCCTCGAGGTTATTGTGGTTATTGTTTACATTTCCTGTCCACATCAGGCAAGTTATTTGCCCAGTAACTAGATTTTTAAATTCATCAGTTTTCATTTTAAACAGAGAAAGTGGGACTGATGTGGTGGTGGGGCTGGGGAGAGACTGTCTCAGAGAAGCTGATTCAGTGGAGTTTGAATAAGGCAAGAGAGAAAGTGAAGAATTATACAAAAAGACTAAAAAGTTTTCATTGATTATGCCCTGCTTCACAAAAGCCAGGAGGACGAGAGTCGATGGTCAGCCCTATGACCTCCAATATATGATCAGCTACCCTGAAGGATTGTAAGAACTAAGTGCCTGATAAATTCCAGTCCTCCATGATAGGGAAGGGAGGTATACATGCAGATTGTGGGTTTGGTGCCTATGACTTCTGCGTTGTTCTAGCTTGATAATTGGCCCTTAACACTGAGTGGAGGGTGGGTTCTAATGCCCAGATTAGATAGAATCCTTCCCCTGAGGGAAGCACCTGCTTCCTGCCATTCAGAAGCAGTGATTCCACTTTCTCCTTCAAGCTCCTCATTTTATGACACCATTATCTCCCTGCGTTCTCTTCCCCCTTCCTACTCTGCCCAGAATGGGAAATGGCAATTTTAGAGAGTGGAATAGAGTGAAATTGGCAATTATAGAGAGCTTTGAAATATGATCTTTTATGTCTTCTTACTATCCATTTCCCCCCACATGGTGAATTGCTGGCAAACACAATTACAGAGGGTTTAAGTCACAGATTAACTTGATTTTTGGTGCTAGTATCTCCCACAAATTGTTTGTCTTCTCCTTTCTAGGTCTTTGCCCTGGAAGGTACATAATTACAACTTCCTGCATTACCATGCCAACCCCTATACATTATGTTAAAGTTTCCAGACTCACAGAGTCTAATTTGATTATAGGGATTTTATTTAATGACTTGTATGTTTTGTATAATAACACAATTTAAAAATTAATGAATTATAAACAGAAAATGGTGGTTAAATTAATTTTGATTAAAAGATAGTTTACTTATTTAGCTAATGCTGCTTCAATTTATGTTGCTCAGAAGACTGGGTCTTATTTCAACCAGAATCTTTACAACAAAAAGGCTGGTACCCACTTCTGTAACAGTCTGAAATACCAGGGACCTCTGATGAGAAACTCATCATTAGGAAAATCTAATAAAGTTGGTCTTGTCATATTGGTGTCTGCTTGCTTGTCATCTAAGGATGCTATCAATACTTAGTGAATCATGAACTGTATCAGGAAGAAGACCTGGGATAAGGTCTTTAAAAAGACCTTAAACTTGAGTATGTTTTTTGAGGGAAACATTAGAAATTTTCTTCTTCTGTTTGGACTTGATTGGCAAAAGTTTGCTCGTTAAATGAGTTATTGCACGGAAAGCACTTAGGATAGTGCCTGGTACTTTGTAAGCACCCAATGAATTCTCATCATCATTGTTTACATCTTTATGATGATTCTAGTATAAAAGGTGGAGAAGGCAATGGCCCCCCACTCCAGTACTCTTGCCTGGAAAATCCCATGGATGGAGGAGCCTGGTGGGCTGCAGTCCATGGGGTCGCTAAGAGTCAGACACGACTGAGCGACTTCACTTTCACTTTTCACTTTCATGCATTGGAGGAGGAAATGGCAACCCACTCCAGTGTTCTTGCCTGGAGAATCCCAGGGACGGGGGTCCCGGTGGGCTGCCGTCTATGGGGTCACACAGAGTCGGACACGACTGAAGCGACTTAGCAGCAGCAGCAGCAGCAGCAGTATAAAAGGAATGAGCATCCTGGCCTCCTTCCCGTGCTGGGCTTGTGTGTTCTCATCACAGTCTTACATCTTACTTTGAACTTTCTCTGCTGTGAGCTCTTTTTTGAAAAACAGTATTTATTTGATGTTGGCTGTTCCGTGTCTTCACTGCTGCATGCAGCCTTTCTCTGGTTGCAGTGTCTGGGCTTCTCATTGCAGTGGCTTCCCTTATTGCAGAGCATGGGCTCTACAGCCTGAGGGCTTTCGTAGTTGCAGCATGTGGGCTCAGTAGTTGGGGTGTACAGGCAGTTGCCCCTCAATATGTGGGATCCTCCCAGACCAGGGATTGAACCCATGTCTCCTGCATTGGCAGGCAGATTCTTAATCACTGGACTACCAGGGAAGTCCTCTACTGTGAGCTCTTGATTCAAGTTTTCCACATGCCTTCATACCTTTCAGTTTGGATGGTTTTATAAGATTTTTATTTCAAAGAAATTTAAGAAGAAGAATTTCATAACATCTTGGGTTGCCATGTTATTTGCTGGTTAAGGTGAATGCGTTTTTGGTCACATCAGTCACTATTACAAGAATCTTCACTAATCTGCAGAAACAATAAAGAAGTAGCATCATCATGTCTCTACTTTCTGGACATTTTATCCCAGGCACCTCTAGGATGTTTCACTGTCTCCATCCAAAAATAGGTTGGGGTGGTAATAACTGGGAGGTAGAGATGCTTTGGTGGAAGGAGACACAACCAACAATGGCAACTCACTGAGCTGTCCTCTTGTGGCACAAATGAGAAGAACCACCCTCATGACTCTTGTTTTTCTAGACAGAGTCCCTCACTCCTCTCTGCTCTTTGGTCCTAACACCTCCTCCAACCCTGACATCACCCCCCCAAGCAGCCTATCCTCTTCCCTGAGAAATCTATATCCCTCCTCTGAAAGAGGAGTAGGCTTTCAACACCTTCCTCTGACTTGCAGCTTGAGTCAATGCCTTGGTATCTCAACAGTCTTTGTTGGTGCTTCCTCTTCTTGGGTTTTGCAAGCTCTGAAGGAAAATGGCGATGAGTCCAAAACATCAATGCAATGGGGCACTCCAATCCTAGACCAGCTTTCCATCTAAGGAAGTTGCAGCTAAGGAAAACAGATGAACATTAATTTTTTTCTTAAAGTGAGCAGCCTAATTTCATCTCAAAGAAAGTTTCCTCCATGGCCATGAATGTGGTCTTTCCCTTCTGATAGACTAGGCCCCACCACGTGACCCTTTTTCAGCTCCGAGCTCTGATGTCTCTTTCAGTTCACTAAACCAAGAATCGTGAACTTCCAGATGTCCAAGCTGGATTTAGAAAAGGCAGAGGAACCAGAGATCAAGTTGCCAACATCTGCTGGATTATTGAAGAAGCAAGAGAATTCCAGAAAAACATCTATTTCTGCTTTATTGACTATGCCAAAGCCTTTTACTGTATGGACCACAACAAACTGGAAAATTCTTCAAGAGATGGGAATACCAGACCATCTGACCTGCCTCTTGAGAAATCTGTATGCAGGTCAGGAAGCAACAGTTAGAACTGGACATGGAACAACAGACTGCTTCCACATCAGGAAAGGAGTACGTTAAGGCTGTATATTGTCACCCTGCTTATTTAACTTATATACAGGAAACATCATGAGAAACTCTGGACTGGATGAAGCACAAGCTGGAATCAAGATTGCTGGGAGAAATATCAATAACCTCAGATATGCAGATGGTACCACCCTTATGGCAGAAAGCAAAGAAGAACTAAAGAGCCTCTTTAGTTGGCTGGTTCAATCTCAGCAAGGAGATCCAACCAGTCCATTCTAAAGGAAATCAGTCCTGAATATTCATTGGAAGGACTGATGTTGAAGCTGAAACTCCAACACTTTGGCTACCTGATGCAAAGAACTGACTCATTTGAAAAGCCCCTGATGCTGGGAAAGATTGAAGGCGGGAGGAGAAGGGGACTACAGAGGATGAGATGGTTGGATGGCATCACTGACTCAATGGACATGAGTCTGAGTAAACTCCAGGAATTGGTGATGAACAGAGAGGCCTGGCATGCCGCAGTCCATGGGGTCGCAAAGAGTTGGACATGACTGAGCGACTGAACTGAACTGAACTGCTCTCTTTAGAGAAATCACTTAGTTGTCCATGGTTGTTTTCTATCTATCCATTTCTCCTTCTATGTACCTCTTGAGAAGAAACTGTTGTATCCCTTTGGAGTAGTCATGGTGGAGGGGGCAGTGGAAGGATGCAAGAAGGTGATTGTCAATTCATCCCATCATCAGGGCTAGAAGGAAAAATAACTCTATTGGCTTCCAGTGTCAGGAAGGAGGCAATGTTTGTGGCCAAGAGGCACTATGGTTAGAGAACTATGGCCACAACATAACAGTTACTTGATGAATCTTCCCTCTTTAACTATCTTCCTAGCATTTGATTGCTTTTAGCACATCCAGAAAGTAGAATAGGAAAAACAAAAAGAAGGATAACATGATTTTCACTGACTTTGAAACACAATGGGATATTTACTTTATCAAAGACTTTTGATACACATTAATGGTTTAACCACAGAAACGAACATACTGCATTTAGAATTTTTTTCTATTCTTGTGTTCATCTTCATCTTTGAGTTACATCAGTTGACAGAATGATTGTCACCACCATTAGGGAACATAAGCCCATAGAGAAGTGACAAAGGTGTCACTTTCTCATAAGTAAAGACTGGATGCATGAGAAGCATCACTTTTTGTAACGTATGTTCAATCTATGTTATGATCGATGTCTCAGAAATTATCAGAAAGGGTTTATACATCATGTCTAATTTTTGGTCCTCAGAAATGTACCAAAGAGTACATTTCAAAGTGCCCAAACTGCACTCAAATCTTGCAAGCAAAGCTGACAGTATTCGTGGCTGTGCTGCATCCTATATGGAGTTAATGCTACAGCAGATTATGCAGAACAAAACAAGACAACAGCAAAGGGAGTTCAAAATGCCCCCTCCTCCCCAGCTCTGCCTCTCTGCTCAGCCCTGTTCACTCTTGATAACGGACTGCCTCTACAGGCTCCAGTCCAGCCTGGTCCTGACCCCCAACCTTACCCACGTCTATGTGGGAGAAGGCAATCCCGTGCATCCCCATCAAAACCTACATGTGGTGGAGAATCAGCCAGATGAGAAGCTGCAATTCAGCCTGCCAGAACTTCCTCTTCAAGATCTGCTCTACATGGAAACTGACTGGAGCCAGAGACCAGGCATCAGCTTTCTAACTCCACATCAACTCAGAGCCAAGCAGAAAAAGGCCTGGTAGCCTGACAGAGATGCTGTGGTAGATGAGTCACTTTGTCCTTTAATTAACATAACAGCTGCAAGCAATCTCTCCCCATCCCCATAATCTTACCAACAACATTGGCAGGTTCTGTGTGTTTGTTGGCTATGTGTACTGTGTGTTTCAAATAATTGATAACATACAGGATTTTTGTGCCCAGACATAGAGCATGATTAATTTTGCATATTCATTAAAAAAGAATTTTTAAAACTTGTATATGTTAGATTCAAAATCTTTTGGTATTGAACTATATCCATGAATTTTTATTTGTTTTTATCATCATGTCATGATAAAAAAGATTCATGGAAAATTTGGAACATGGTGGCGTTGAATTTTTCTGATTTTGCCTGATTGTTTACTTTTAGAAAGCAAATATTAGTAGTAATGATGTGTTGAGTGGAACTACATTCCTACATCAACCTCAGAAAGATTATAGTAATCCAGAGGCCAGAAATCAGCTGAATTTCTAACTGTCCTATCCTTGGCTGAAGTTTTGAAGGAATATTTTTAAGGGTAGTTTGTGGCTTAAATTGCATATTTCCTCTGAAGTTTTATTCTAAGTATTTGAAAATACAAAAGAATATATATGATACAGGTAACATCATCAGTTATATCATACATAATATATAGAATGAAGATAACTATAAAGCAGTTCACCAAATTGTACCTGGCATGTAATTAATATTAAATAAATATCTGATAAATGAATAAACTAAAGAAAATATGCAGTACCTAATAGGGTCATATCTGATTCCTGTAACCAAGTGAAAAAAAAAACACAAAAGTGTGGCCAGATACACTCTGGGAAAGTAGATAACCAAACTGGGCAGCATTCCACAAAATAGAAAGGACCTCTTGATGAGTGTGAAAGAGGAGAGTGAAAGAGCTGGTTTAAAACTCAACATTCAAAAAATGAAGATCATGGCATCCAGTCCTATCACTTCATGGCAAATAGATGGGGAAAAAGGAGAAGCAGTGACAGATTTTCTTTTCTTGGGCTCCAAAATAACTGCAGATGGTGACTCAGTTCAGTTCAGTTCAGTTCAGTCGCTCAGTCGTGTCCGACTCTTTGCGACCCCATGAATTGCAGCACGCCAGGCCTCCCTGTTCATCACCATCTCTCGGAGATCACTCAGACTCACATCCATCGAGTCAGTGATGCCATCCAGCCATCTCATCCTCGGTCGTCCCCTTCTCCTCCCGCCCCCAATCACTCCCAGCATCAGAGTCTTTTCCAATGAGTCAACTCTTCGCATGAGGTGGCCAAAGTACTGGAGTTTCAGCTTTAGCATCATTCCTTCCAAAGAAATCCCAGGGTTGATCTCCTTTAGAATGGACTGGTTGGATCTCCTTGCAGTCCAAGGGACTCTCAAGAGTCTTCTCCAACACCACACTTCAAAAGCATCAATTCTTCGGCGATCAGCCTTCTTCACAGTCCAACTCTCACATCCATACATGACCACAGGAAAAACTATAGCCTTGACTAAACGGACCTTAGTCGGCAAAGTAATGTCTCTGCTTTTGAAAATGCTATCTAGGTTGGAAATAACCCTTCTTCCAAGGAGTAAGCGTCTTCTAATTTCATGGCTGCAGTCACCATCTGCAGTGATTTTGGAGCCTAAAAAAATAAAGTCTGGCACTGTTTCCACTGTTTCCCCACCTATTTCCCATGAAGTGATGGGACCAGATGCCATGATCTTCGTTTTCTGAATGACTACAGCCATGAAATTAAAAGATTCTTGCTCCTTGGAAGAAAAGCAATGACAAACCTAGACAGTGTATTAAAAAGCAGAGATATCATTTTGCCAACAAAGGTCCATATGGTCAAAGCTATGGTTTTTCCAGTAGCCATGTACAGATAGATGTGAGAGTTGGATCATAGATAAGACTGAGAACTGAAGAAATGATGCTTTAGAATTGTGGTACTAGAAAAAAGACTCTTGAAAATGTCTTAGACTGCAAGGAGATCTAACCAGTCAATCCTAAAGAAAATCAACCCTGAATATTCACTGGTAGGACTGATGCTCAAGCTGAAGATCCAAGACTTTAGCCACCTGATGCAAAGAGCTGGCTCATTGGAAAAGACCCTGATGCTGGGAAAAATTAAGGGCAAGAGGATAATGGGATGGCAGAGGATGAGATGGTTAGATAGCATCATTGACTCAATGGACATGAGTTTGAATAAACTCTGGAAGATAGTGAAGGACAGGGAAGCCTGATGTGCTGCAGTTCACGGGGTAGCAAAGAGTCGGACACAACTTAGCAACAGAACAACAACTACAGCATGGTGGAAATATGTTTCATTCATTTGAGAAAGTCTTATAAGTCAAGCAAAGTCAGTCAAATAGGCATTTCTTGTGTAAATTTTTGCTTTTCTTCTCTAAATTGAAAGTGGGCCAGGACTCAGGTCACTCAGGACATTCCCTTGATGACTGGGTATAGCCAGAGAGGTTGCCTGGCTGCTGTTGAACTTGGTCCAAAGAGCCTCTCAAGCATCCTTCTCCAGCCTAAATGTCAGGGAGGCAGAAACAGACACACTGAGTCCAGTGCCCAGAAGACATTGTAGAAGGTGCCAGGAAGGTGGAAGAGGAGTTTTCAATCACTGATGGCAGGCTCCAAACATTTAAAAATGAGGGAGAGGAGAGGAGCCTGTGGGGTGGTGGGACCCCAAGGTTATATCACTTGCAAGGAGCCATGGAGGGCAATTGTTGTTGTTTAGTTACTAAGTCGTGTTGAACTCTTTTGCAACCCCATGGACTATAATCTGCCAGGCTCCTCTATCCATGGGATTTCCCAGGCAACAATACTGGAGTAAGTTGCCATTTCCTTCTCCAGGGGATCTTCCCCATCCAGGGACTGGACCCATGTCTCCCGCATTGCAGGCAGATTCTTTACCATTGAGCCACCAGGGAAGACCATAGGGCAATTAAAGGAGTATTAATAATAATGATGATCATCCAAGGAACTCTTGCCAAGTGCCAAACACTGGATGACCTCATAATCCTCATAAAAAAGGGAGAGGTAGATACCACCTATACCTTCATTCTGCCTTCATTTCACACAGAATGACAGAATAACCTGTCCAGGAGATACTATTAGTAGGGTTTCAAGTCCAGATGGTTGGATACCAAAACTGAGCTATTAATGCTTTGGTCAGGTGCCTTTGCTTGACCAAATTAGGTGATAGGAAAGTAGTGCTGAAGATTTTACCACGATTGCATGACCACAGATTGCACAGACCACCCAGACATTTATGAACTCTTCTCTACCACAGGGTCTGCAGCACCTCAAGAAAACCCTGGACCCTCAAAAATCTGGAGCAGCTACTCCGTGGTACCCACTGTCCCTGTATGAATCATTGCAACTGAGGGAACTGTGTCCCTCTCAGTTCCCTTGTGTTTGCCTCATGCCTTTGGATATACCCTGGTGCCCTTTCCTTCCTGGATGGCCTCTTTCCTGCTCTTCACCCATCAGATCACCCCCACCCTTAAGACCCATGAGGTTTTCGTCAGCCGGTCCAATGCCAGGGGTGACTTCTGCTTTTTCACTGCTGTACACATGTGTCCACTCAGTCAGAAGATAACTATTGGTGTGCTTCCAGAATCGTTACAGGAAATCCATCTGAAACTGGATTTAGCAACAACAGACCGGTTGGTTCACATTCCTGGAAGTCCACGGGGAGAGCCAATATGCGGGTTGCTCAGCCCAGAAGATCTGGCTCTGTTTTTATGTGATTCTCTTAATGCTGCCCAGCTTTGCACATGGGCTTCATCCTTATTCTTGCAGAAAGATGGAACAGAGAGACAGTTCTGGAAGCAGGAGACAGAACTTTTCCAGAAGCCCCTAGAAACCTTCTCATTGATCTGATTTGAGTGGCATACCTAGCCTGAACCATTCACCACCAAGGAGGACAGAATTACCCTTAATCACAGAAGTTGTGAATAGGGTAGCGTATAATGTTGCATCTCCGCTGCTCACATGCATGCTCCACTTCCCACTGTCCCATCAGACTTCACTTACAAGTCACAAATTCAAAATACAACTACTAAGAAAGTGAAGATGGTGATAGCAGCATGTAACCAAGCATGGAGCCCTCTGAGCATGAAGCCCTGTGTGACTGCACAGGTCACATCCATGAAGCTGGCCCTGGATAGCAAGCTACCTAAACAAAATCAAGGAGGGGGTGGAAATTGAATTTGCAGTCGGCACTAACCCCCATTGGCATTATCTTCATTTTGTAGATAAGGAATTGGGTACTCCAAGGTGTCAGCATGTAGTTGTTGCAAAGTTAATGTTCAAACCCAGATCAGCCTGCAATACCACAGCACTTCCACTCTGGCCCTCCTGTTCTCAGACTGATGACCTATGTCTGGGGATCGCTTTCTGCCTCCTGACATTATGTTCCAGTGGATCATCACTGCCTAGAAGCCAGTGCCCCTTGGGTCCTCCACAGAGACTAATTGGAATTCTGCATAAACACAGACATTCCCTAATGGTCTCCAGGAAGAACTATTTAGTGTGGGTTTATTTTTCAATTTGTTATCACTGCTCCTATTGCTAGGAGGTATGCATTAAAGAAAGATAGATTCAGATATTACATTAAGAGAAGTCAGTAAAAGCCCCACTGAAGGGGAGTCAGATACCAACTGTTCCAATTGCTTAGTCTCATTTTTGAAACATGCTCACTTTTACAATGCTTGGGCCTTCACCCTGGAGATCTGCCTCCCCTTCTCTGTGATAACAGATTTCATGGGGCTCTGCTGTAGGGATGAATTCCCAGAATGACACTCAGGTATTAGGAAGGAAATGATGAATGGGCAGACATTATTTGGGCAATGCGGTTTTCAGACAGGGGCTGCAGGAGAATATATTTTCAGGTGCTTCTGTTGGTGTTTAACTTGGAGACTGTATGTACAGTAAATCAGGAAGGCCAATAAAACAGTGCAGAGGGCATGTGTTATGTATGGTTCTGACAGCCTACAATGGCTGCCTCGGTGGAGGGGGGCTGTGGATTTATGGTCCCACACTTGCAGGTGGTGGCAGCTAATATGTAGCGTAGCTCTCTGTCTATACCTGGGAGTATTTATTTTTTGGTTCATCTGGAGGTAAAGGAGAAGTATAAGACAAACTGTGGACTTATTGACACAGAAATGCAGCCTGGGCAGCGACTGCATAACTTTTAAAGAATGGAGAAATTGCTTAGACATAACACACTTGTCCACAGATCTCTCCAAGGTCATTTCTTGATGGCAGCATCTTCCAATGAAAGGAGGTTTTGATTTCCCAATGGCTCATTCATTTTATCCATGGAGAAGAACTGAGTTATTCAACAGGGACCAAGTGTTGGGGGCTCCTAATGATTTTAGGCCAAGATAAATGTTTCAATTATAATTTCTTTTAAAATATGAAGCAAATGAATATAGTTGGAAGGAATAAAGAATGATGGATCCAGCATAGATTATAATTGTCTTTACACCACTGAAGTCAAATATTTTTTTAAAGATTTTTCGGTGTGGATATTTTTTTAAAGTCTTTATTGAATTTGTTACAACACTGCTTCTGTGTTATGTTTTTATTTTTTTGGCCATGATGCATGTGGTATCTTAACTCCTTGGCCAGGGATTGAACCTACACCCCTTGTGTTGGAGAGTGAAGTCTTAACCACTGGACTGCCAGGAAAGTCCCTGACGCTGACAAATATTTTATTTTATTTTTTTTAATGGAGGAAGGAGCTCACACTAACCAAAGTGCCAAAGGCCCATGAAAGTCATAAAGTATCCCTATGGTGGCAATAACACTGTGCTTAATTAAAATCTAACATCTTCCATCCCCACAGGCAGGTACCAGAGAGGGCCTGTGGCATCTGGCGAGGGTGAGTTAGTCTTAGCCTAGAACTGTCTCCAGAGAACCTCAGGGAAGGACTGGGGCTGTCTGTGAACCACACCTGTAGCCTGTTTAGGAAGTGCTCCCACAACCTTGACTCCAAGAGCACCCACCTGACCCATTAATGGGGTTTGCATAGTTTTCAGAGAAGGCAATGGCACCCCACTCCAGTACTCTTGCCTGGAAAATCCCATGGATGGAGGAGCCTGGTGGGCTGCAGTCTATGGGGTCGCTAAGAGTCGGACACGACTGAGCGACTTCACTTTCACCTTTCACTTTCATGCACTGGAGAAGGAAATGGCAGCCCACTCCAGTGTTCTTGCCTGGAGAATCCCAGGGATGGAGAAGCCTGGTGGGCTGCCGTCTATGGGGTCACACAGAGTCGGACACGACTGAAGTGCTTAGCAGCATAGATTTCAGATAACTCCTTCAGTCTCTAGCTTAGTAGTTTCCTAGGGCTGCCATAACAAGTCCTACAAACTAGGGGACTCATATGACTGAAATTTATTTCCGCACAGTCCTGGAGGCTAGAAGTCCAAATCCAGCTGTCGGCACAGTTGGCTGCTTCTCAGGGCTACGAGGACAGCTCCGTGCCAGGCCTCTCTCCTAGATTCTTGTGGTTTGCTGGCGATCTTCGGTCCCTGACTTGTAGCAGCCTCATCCTGATCTCTACTGTCATTGTCACGTGGTGATCTAAGAGCACATCTGTGTCCGAATTCCCCTTTTCATAGGTCGTGCTGCATGTTGCCGCCTGCTCAGTCGCTCAGTCCGACTCCTTGCGATCCTCTGGACTGTAGCCCACCAGGCTCCTCCTCTATTGGATTTCCCAGGCAAGAATACTGGAGTGGGTTGCCATTTCCTTCTCCATGGATCTTTCTGACCCAAGAAATGAACCTGTGTCTCCTACATTAGCAGGCAGAGTCTTCACCCCTGAACCACCTGGACTGGTCATCAAATTAGGCTACTCCTGTATGACCTCCTCTTAACTAGTTACATCTGTGATGACCCTGTATCCAAATAAGGTCACATTCTGAGGTCCTGGGGGTTAGGCCTTCATGAATTTAGAGAGGACACAATTCAGCCCCTAATGGCAGTTCACACTGAGCCTGTGACCTTAGCATGGATGTTCAGTGAGAGCTTCTTATGCCTGAAGTTCCAGAAAGCAACTCAGAATGAGTCATCTGCCTATCTCTCATTTCACCTTCTCCTATCTTTCATCCTGTGATTGGTCTGTGTATTCTCACTTCAGTGAGTGTAATCAGGGGTCTGTGTGCCCAATGCCAGCTAGGGATTAAGGAGAAATGAGAGGAGGGGCTCTCTATCATGCTCCTTTGCTACCACAAAGCCTGCTCTTCAATAAGAGAGAAAAGAGTGGGCTGCCGAGATATAGGTGAGACAGAAGCTCACCAGACGTGAGAACAGAGGGGGAGGTGATAGACAGGTAGGACCAGAGCCAGCAGGCTTGATCTGATTATCTCTATGTCAACTACACAGAACTCTTCTCATTAGCAAGATGGAAGATTCCTTGCAGGCCAGGGTCAGGAGCAGAGATGCTGAGTCTGAAATGCAGGTGTGGGTGTGGGGAGATGGAGGGAGATTTTTAAGGCTGGCATTGAGCCTAGGATGTATGGGAAGACTGAAAGTTCAGCAGAGCAACTGTGGGCATTAACCAGTTTACTTACTCAGCAACACCACCCGCCCCCGCCCCCGGACTTGTCAGCCTTGTGTACATATCACAATGCAGAGGATTGGGTGCAGTAAAAAAAGAATAAATGGAATTATACAGAACTGAATTTAAATTCCAAATTCTGAGTCCACTGGCTTTAGGCAAATCACTTTATCTTTCTGGCCACAAGTTCCAACATCTGTAAAATGGGACAACACTATCCCGTAAGATTGTTGGAAATACTAGATATGTGAAGTGCTGATAGAATCTTGGCACATAGTGGGTAATGAATAAATGGCAGCTAGTAGAGGTGATTTGAGAGTCTTGAACCAACTAAATGCTGTCTTTGTTCAGCCAAAGCGTGTGAAGTTGAAACTAAGGCTAAATTTCCAGGATTTTTCTTTAATTCTAAGTTTAAAATGTACACACAAAGTCCTAGCTGTTACCTCTGGGTTAAAATTCTTGTAAAGCAACTTGATTCAAGAAAAAGGTGCCAGGGTTGCCCTGGATAAAAGTTTACCCTTTACTATTATTGATGTGGTGGCTGCCCGGTTAGTGACCTGGCACTTTGATCTCTGTTCTGCTCTCCTTCAAAAGTGAGTGGAAAAGTAATGATAATAATGAACACTGACATGATGTTTACCATGTGCCCAGCCCTGTTCTTTATATAATCCCCACAACAATTCTAAGGAGTTAAGCGCTAGTAATATGTCCTCATTTTTATGGATGAAAATGTTTCACGTCCACAAACACAAGGACAAAGTCTGGCTGCAGCGGACTCACTCATAATCACGACACTCTGCTGCCTTGCATGCTGTGCTCTCTACACTGTGGCTTCCCTGAAGTGGGGTGTGTCTGTGTTAGGGTGTCAGAGGGCACCAAACCCTCACCTCCCAGCCACTGTGCAAAAGGCAGGGGTGAGTTGTTTCATTTCCGTTGTTCTCTCTACTTTTTGCAGAACTTGTCTGTTGAAGGATCTTAATACAGGAAATGAATAAAGAAGGGTTTCGAAACAAAACTGAGACCAAGACAGCTCTCGTCTTCTGCATGTCTGATAAATAAACCCTCCCAGTAAATAAGCTCTTTGATATGAAACTTCTGTCCCTGGAATATTAATGCTGTAGGATGCTATAAATAACAGTGGTGTAGTTCATTTCCCGAACTATGTCATGGCCATATGCTCAAACATCTCCCTTCTTTTTCCTGTGTTATAAGGAAAGAACAACTCTCTGGACTATTATGTCACCATTAAAAATGGTAACTTTTAAACTTTCAAAGTTAAAATATGTAACAATGAAAAAATATTTATAATATGAGTGAAACAGTTGCATAGATGCATGTAAAACATGTGTGCAAGGAGATGAGACCTGAAGGACTTGGAAAAGAAAAATCATTTCCCAAAATTGTGGACTTGTTTTTAAAAGTTTTGCAGTTAATTTTCAAAAAATGGGAATAAAGCAAGGCATTTACCTGTGCCATCAATTACAAACATAATACATACCCAAAGACTCATAGTTTTGGGGAGCTGGGGAATTTCAGCTCTGCTTCTTAACACATATTTTTAAAGGGAGATTTGCACATAAAAAGAGTATTTTTTAAGTGCAGTGCCATGCCATCTGTGCTTCATTTGCTCTGTTGGTCTGGGTCAGCTAAGAAGCCAATACATCTTTAGTATTGATGCATCAAAGGACTTAGAGAAATTAATCAACTGCATTCCAGAATGGAGCCTTCATTCCAGAGGAAGTGTGGGTCATTAATAAAAGCTAATTTTCCCCATTTCAAAATTCTATAACATAGAAATGAAAATGAAATGACTTGGAGTAAGTCCAGCCCAAGACTAATTTCCATTCAAAGTAAACTGTTAGGTTAGGTTGAAAAAAAATGTTGAAAGTGTTAGTAGCTCAGTCATGTCCAACTCTTTGCGACCCCATGGACCATAGCCTGCTAGGCTCCTCTGTCCTTGGGATTCCCCAGGCAAGAATACTGGAGTGGGTAGTCCCTTCTCCAGGGGATCTTCCTGATCTAGGGATCAAACCTGGGTCTCTTGCATTGTGGGCAGATTCTTTACTGTCTGAGCCACCAGGGAAGCCCCTAGGTTAGGTTGGAACTAGATAAAATCAATTTGTCTTCTGACCCTAGGGTCAAATCAGACATATCTGCGATCATTCCTGTTGCCAGAGTCCCTGGAACAATCATGTTTCCTGATTCAGCTTAAACATGTTGATTCTAAGGAGATCCCTTGAGAAATCAGTGCAAATGATGTGTGATACTAAGTTCTAAGGAACAAACTTATAGCACACAAGCTTGCTGAGAATGTACAAAAGGGCCTATTGTTCCTAAATAAAAAGATTCTAGAAGATTATGATCAAGGAGTAGGTACCAGCAGAGAAGAAGAATCAGAGTTTGGAAATGTGTTAAATTTCCATCAGTATGGCAGAAACGAGACTTGTCTCCAGTTGAGATGTGCTGCTGCTCAAGGTGTGGCCTTTGGGAGAGTGTCAATCTCAGCATCATCTGGAGGCCTGTCACAAACGCAGATCCACCAAGAGCAGGCTTCTGTCTGTCTGTTCCCTTGCTCCCCTTGTGTGTTTAACAGTATCTAGCACACATAATTTCTGGATGAATTAATCCCATGGACGGAGGAGCCTGGAAGGCTGCAGTCCATGGGGTCGCTGAGGGTCAGACATGACTGAGCAACTTCACTTTGTTGAGATGTGCTGCTGCTCAAGGTGTGGCCTTTGGGAGAGTGTCAATCTCAGCATCATCTGGAGGCCTGTCACAAACGCAGATCCACCAAGAGCAGGCTTCTGTCTGTCTGTTCCCTTGCTCCCCTTGTGTGTTTAACAGTATCTAGCACACATAATTTCTGGATGAATTAATCCCATGGACGGAGGAGCCTGGAAGGCTGCAGTCCATGGGGTCGCTGAGGGTCAGACATGACTGAGCAACTTCACTTTCACTTTTCACTTTCATGCATTGGAGAAGGAAATGGCAACCCATTCCAGTTCTTGCCTGGAGAATTCCAGGGATGGGGGAGCCTGGTGGGCTGCCATCTATGGTGTCGCACAGAGTCGGACACGACTGAAGTGACTTAGCAGCAGCAGCAGCACACATAATTTCTGGATGAATTCATTTCTTCAGCCCAATCCAAAACCATTAAATAAAAATCTCTGAAGGCAGGTCCCTAGAATCTGCATTTTAAACAGAATCTCTAGGTGGTTCTTCAGTTCAGTAAGTCAGTTCAGTCACTCAGTCGTTTCCGACTCTTTGAGACCCATGAATTGCAGCACGCCAGGCCTCCCTGTCCATCACCAACTCCCAGAGCTCACCCAAACTCACATCCATCGAGTCCATGATGCCATCCAGCCATCTCATCCTTGGTCGTCCTCTTCTCCTCCTGCCCCCAATCCCTCCCAGCATCAGAGTCTTTTCCAATGAGTCAACTCTTCACATGAGGTGGCCAAAGTACTGGAGTTTCAGCTTTAGCATCAGTCCTTCCAAAGAACATCCAGGACTGATCTCCTTTAGAACGGACTGGTTGAGTCTCCTTGCAGTCCAAGGGACTCTCAAGAGTCTTCTCCAACACCACAGTTCAAAAGCATCAATTCTTTGGCGCTCAGCCTTCTTCACAGTCCAACTCTCACATCCATACATGACCATAGCCATAGCCTTGACTATAGCCATGACTAGACGGACCTTTGTTGGCAAAGTAATGTCTCTGCTTTTGAATATGCTTAGACACAGTTAAATGTGAGGACTCTTGCCCTGCTGGGCACAAATGCTGACCAATACCTTATTAGGCCTAAATGGTTCCCCTGAACGCACTACAAGATATAGGCGCTTAAAGATAAAGGAACAGCCATACCTTGGTTTCTACTGGGGCAACAATGACTGTCCCCTGACACTATGTAGAACATTTACTCCATTATCTCTGGGTGTTGGGATAGGCAGTTTTCCTTATCCACATTTTACAAGTAGAGAAACTTAGACATAGGCAAGGTCAACTAATGAACAAAATAGGAATCAAAACCTACCCCACTAGACAGAGGTTAGGAAATTCTTTTAGTTCTTTGGACAAAAGACACTGCATAAATCCCCAGCATTAGTATTCCTGACACTTGGCACAGTGTTAGATCACTTTCCTCTAATCACTCCATTCTCTTTTATGAGACTTGAGGTTTAATTGGAGGTTCCAATAAGAGATTTTATGTGCTTAATGGATTTTGGTGTAATAATCAGAGTCTGAAATGCTAGTCAGAAGGCCAGCTGACTTCTAACGAAGCTGCGCTTGGGGGAACAGGTTTTTAAAAAGACACTACATGTCTACACTATAGAAGTAGAAATGCAAATATTTAGGGGAAACAATATGTATAAGGCATATGGTTACTTCTGAAACCTTGGATATGGACAGACAATATATTAGAACACACACTGTTACAATAGTGTCAATCATGATAGAAATTTAAACTGTGGAATGCCCAGCACAATTGAAGGACCCTGAGTCTGAGTGAACTCCGGGAGTTGGTGATGGACAGGGAGGCCTGGCGTGCTGTGATTCATGGGGTCGCAAAGAGTCAGACACGACTGAGCGACTGAACTGAACTGAACTGAGGGAATAACGTGGAGATGCTTTGTCAGTTTCTCCCATTAGCCACTCCTGGAGCCTCCCTGGGACAGGCTCACCTTCCTACCTCCTCTTCCTCTCACACCCTCTGCACAATGGAAGGCGGATCTCACAGCTTCCTTAATTCTACCCCTTCCTTGCTGTTCCCAAAATATGCAATTGTTGACCTCTTTTTAATTATGTAAGAGGTTTTTCAACTAGACATCACAAGAAAAATGGAATTAGCAAACAGAATGAGAAATAAGGAAATTAATCTTATGGGAAATCTTATATTTAGAGCTATATCAGGGCAAATTCCCCAGGAAATTTTATGGTATATTGCCAGATAGACAATTTCTTCCATTCTCAGCACTTTTGGCAATATTTTAAATACCAGACAAGCACTCTTACCACAAAGCTATATTAAGTTGAATATACCTAAGAGTACTGTACAGTACATATCTCAGACTTTAAGTGCATGGCCTACACATGGAAACCAACAATTCATAAGTGACCTCACCTGCAGCCAAGGACACTTTGTGCTTCCCAAGGTGGGGACGTGAAACAAGGATCCACTTTGCTATTCCACCCAGGTCACACAACCTTAGATCCTAGAACTTTACTGATTTCTCCCTGCCTTTTACTAAAATGTAATTGATGCTAACCAGACTTTTTATACTCATTTTTCTAGACTAGGGAATCGGTGGTTCTTAAACGTGAATGTGCACAAGAGACACCCAAAATACTTATTAAGAATTTAAATTCTTGGTCCCCAATTCCACAGATCAATTCAGCAGACCGGGTGGGACCCAGGAATGGGAAACTGCACTGGTTTAATGAAAGCTCCAAGGTGATTCTGAGGAATCCTCTTTGAGCAATTGACTTCTGGATCCTGCTTGGAGAAACACAGTATCTGGTCCTATCTGGATGGGACAACTTGGACCATAGTTCTTGCCTGAGAAACGAGTGAGCCTCTGGGTCACTCATGGGGCCCTCCCTCATCCCAAAGCTTCTCAAACTTTCTTGGGTGGAGCTTTGGGTTGGTGGATGAAGAATTCTTCCCTGTGTGTGATCTCCAAAGTTCCCACCTTCCATGGGCTGCGGGGCATCCTATATTAATAAAAAAAACATTAACTAAGCTCCTGCACCTAACCTGGAGGGCCTTGATTGTTTCCTAGTAACTTGTTAGTTGTTTGGCAGCAACATTGGCTTGTGATTTCAGACTATAGGGCTCAATTCCTTCTTAGCCCATTGTGCTGCTCTGTCTCTCAGCTGTGTCCAACTCTGTGCCACCCCATGGACTGTAGCCCACCAGGCTCCTCTGTCCATGGGATTTCCCAGGCAAGAATACTGGTGTGGGTTGCCACTTCCTCCTCCAGGAGCCCATTATGCTAGTGGTTCTCAGACTTGGGTAGGCATTCAAACCATCTGTCCAGCTTGTTAAATCTAGGGTGCCAGGCTCACCTCAGACCTACAGCCACATCCCTGGTGTCTGTGCCATCAACTCTGTGATTCTGTATTTAATGAGCTCCACTAGGGGTCCAGGTGCCACCAAACATTGAGAATCTTGGTATAAGGAGTTCTCACTTGTCGGGGTACTGGAATCACCCAAAGAACCCACTTAACCAAGTCACTGGGACCTACCGCCCAAGTGTCTGATTCAGTAGATCTGAGTGAGGCCTGAGAATTGGAACTTCTGTCAAGTTCCCTAGTGATTCTGATGTTATGATAAAGGGTCCACACTTAGAGAGCCACTAAGCAAATATCTGAGTTGAGTCACACTTAGAGCTATTAATAATTTTTGTTGTTTAGTTGCTAAGTTATGTCTGACTCTTAGCAACCCCATGTACTATAGCCTGCCAGGCTCCTCCGTCCATGGGATTTTCCAGGCAAGAATACTGGAGTGGTTTGCCATTTCCTTCTCCAGGGGACCTTCCCACCTCAGGGACTAAACCCATGCCTCCTGCATTGCACGTGGATTCTTTACCGCTGAGCCACCAGAGAAGCCCTTAGAGCTAATAAACTGTCTTGATAAAGACAAACACTTTCTGCGAAACATTGCTTTAAGCCTGAGAGCGTCTTCTGCTCTCAGATCACTGGCAGAAAGCAGAGGTGGTTGAGAGAGGTCATTTCTTCAGGAGCTTTGTGATATCTCTCATCTGACAGTGTCCCCGTCACCTGAAAATTACTTTGGCCATTGGCCACTGCAACAAGGGACCCAAGTGGCATGCTTCACCCTTTGTTAATTGTACTATTCTGTCCAGCTCAGGATTAGCCTGTTTGGTGGTCCTGGATTACTCATAGGCACTTTCTCAAAGACTGGCCCTTCTGCAGATTCCACTCCTCCATCTTCAATAAAACTGCAAAGGCATTATTTGGTAATGTTGATTTGACAGGCATTTCATGTCAAGATGGAAGAGAGATTACATCACATACAGCACAGCAAAACTTCATCAAAATCTCCACCTTAGTCATCTCCTTCTCTCCCCTGTTCTCCCACCCCTCCACCAGTTTTTGTTAGTCTCTTTCTTCCTATTATTGTGTAGACTAATTTAGGGGCCCTCCCCTACCAATTAGCATTCTCTAACCTGAATCAACCCAATGCCCCATCTTAGCAACAAGAAGTTCTCTTTAGGATAATTCCTCTTTAGCAGGAGGGAGGTGTAAAAATGTAACACTTTTTCAACCACTACCTCACCATGACATAGACTCCAGTAGAGGTTCTCTTTAGAAGAGGATGCTTGCATTTGGGGAGAGTGTGGTGCATTCTTTTGGGAGTTCCTTCCTCTCCACATCATTAGTCTGGGCACAGGTGTGAGATGGAGAGTTACCTTCTTCTCTTTCAGAGCTCTAACAGGTAGATCACAGAAGGGCGCCACTGTCACTCTGAAGCTTTGGGGAGGGAGGGGAGGAGATGCAACATAAACATGTGGAGCCTTTTCTTGGGGAGTGTGGGGAGGTGCACTTGGAGATACAGTATGCAGACTTGGAGTCTTTTCTGGGGAGGAGGATGCACTTGGAGATGGAATATGGACAGCTGGAGTCTTTCTCGACCAGGAGAAGGCAGGGGCTGCAGTTCACAGCCCTCAGACACTTCGAGAGGCTGAAGTCTACTCTTCACTACATCACCCTCAGATCTGGACTAGCCCCGTGAACACACAATAGATTTCCGCCCCCCACCACTCCTACTGTGGTTTGGGGTATGACAGCCTGCCCCTAGATGAAGTAACCTGCCAGCCTGCCACAAAGGACTTAGAGCTACATTTTAGTCTCCTGCTGCAGCACAGAGTTCCATGACACAGCATGGAATGACTCAGCAAAGTCAAAGGAGGACAGCGGAGACAAAGGGAATGATAATCCTTTTGGTTAGAGCAATGAACAAAGGTCATCATTAGAGAAGACCCACAAAGCACAAATTGCCAAGGACTGCAGTTCCACCTGCCGGCCGGGGGCCATTTAGTATTATTCTTGCATTGGCTCCATTCTAGAAGCTATTCTCTGGGCCAAGATTTCAAACAAAGGAGGCTTTTCAGATAAGCTGTCTCCCTAAACCAGACTTCAGAAGAGGTTGTTTTGTGAGTCTCTCTCCTGCCCTTATGGAACTTCTCTTTATCCTTGAGGAACTTCGATGATCTAAAACTCAGAAAGGTCTAAAGCTGTTCAGAGATTTTGAAGGTGTTGGAAAAAAAGGAAGAAAATATATGAAACCTAGCTCCTAAGCTATGTCTCTTTGATGTTTTTCCTGTGCTTAAACATCTTCAAGGCACAGTAAAATGACCACCAATCAAACTGTTCATGTGACTGTGTAAATGGCCACCATCCTTCCCTAATTGTTAAAGGCATCCAGCTGTAGTCCAGCTCCTCAGTGGACGAGTAAAGCTGTGCAAATGGAATTACCTCTCCTTTATCTGCTCTGCCCCATAGTTATAGATACAAATAGTCTTTAAGTTTGTTAATGAAGATCGATCCACATTTCAGTGATATCACCATTGTTGGCTGGTTATTTATCAATGTGTTTCCAGCAGGGATTGATTCCAGGATCATAAAAGAAGCAGAAATACAGACATATGTCTTTAAATTCTAATACCTGTGACTAAAGATTTTACTGCTATATCCATTTCTCTGCCAGGTTAATGAAATACTTTTCTACAAGCATTAAGATGAACTTTCTTCTTTCTCATCTCCTGGAAGTGTTAGCCAGCTGGACCTCTGTTTAACAACCTCTGTGAAGCGTTGTGCTCTGACAACTTGCTTGATGGATGGAGCTGTCAGCACATCTTCAGTCCAGAGATGAGGAGGGCATTGGCTTACCTATCAACTCCACAAATCAGACAAATAAAAATTAGCAACATTACAAACCTAGGGATCCATTCTCATTTTGGTGTTCTTCATAGATCATAATCTTTGGAATGTGTTCCAGGAAAAATAATGGCTTTAATGTTGCTTAGCTTTAAAGAATTAGGAATGATTTACTCTATGAAAGCACTGCTTATAAGCAAGACATCTGGAAAAATCTGTATTATATGCACAAACCTGTCTTCTGTGCCTGGAATAGTATCTTTAAGGGATATTGGAGGGTTTGATCTGAAGTGCAATGAGAAAATGTAAAAAGAAATACCAGTACCATAGGGGACCTGGGCAGAGAGGGCAGGACAGAGAGGAGAGGGCAAAATGAGACAACTCAGGGTGCCCAAGAGAGAGGAAAGCCTTTCCTGGCCCACAACTCCCAGGATATTTCTTTACAAATCTGCCTACTTGTTTCCATGTCAGTTCCCCCTTACAGACTCTGAATCCCTTGATGGCAGGAACTAAGATTCATTTATCTGTGTCCCCACGTTCCCAGGCCTGTGCCTTGTAGCAGGAACTTGGTATAAGATCAATGAATTAATGAGGTTCTGGTATTTTAGCAAAATAATTATAGTAATTCTAGATGGGGAAAAAATAACACAAACCCTTCCATATCCTGGCAGAAATGTGTAGAAAATATCACCCAGATTATTAATATGTAAAAAAGGAATTATGGGCAGTGTGTGTATGTTAGTCGCTAGTCGTGTCTGACCCTTTGTGACCCTATGGACTGTAGCCTGCCAGGCTTTTCTGTACATAGGATTCTCCAGGCAAAAATAGTAGAGTGGTTTACCATCCCTTCTCCAGGGGATCGTCCAGACCCAGGGATTGAACCCAGGTCTCCTGCATTGCAGGCAGATTCTTTACCATCTGAGCCACCAGGGAAACCCTTATGGGGAGTAACCTGCACCAAGAAACATAGGCTCTCGTGCTTTATTTTTAGCTGAGAAAACACAATTTGTACAGATCATGCTATGAGCATTATATGTCAAGTTTTTCCACTGGAGAAGAAAGCATCCATTCAGTTCAGTTCAGTTCAGTCGCTCAGTCGTGTCCGACTCTTTGCGACCCCATGAAT
>SJYT01007418.1:29126-54262 GCA_006410635.1 Cephalophus harveyi | reverse complement strand
CAGCTTTAGCATCATTCCTTCCAAAGAAATCCCAGGGTTGATCTCCTTCAGAATGGACTGGTTGGATCTCCTTGCAGTCCAAGGGACTCTCAAGAGTCTTCTCCAACACCACAGTTCAAAAGCATCAATTCTTCGGCGATCAGCCTTCTTCACAGTCCAACTCTCACATCCATACATGACCACAGGAAAAACCATAGCCTTGACTAAACGGACCTTAGTCGGCAAAGTAATGTCTCTGCTTTTGAATATGCTATCTAGGTTAAGCTCTATATTTTTCTAGGTCATCACATATACGACTTGGTCCTGCCCCAAGTTGGCATTCATTGAATTAGTGTGATTTCCTGTTTCCCTGTTGGCCACTGTCTCTCCCTTGGGACTTGGGGTGGTTATAAGTCACCTGTGATGCAGCTTCTGGCTCTTCCTAGCCCCACTCTGTTCACGTGACTTGAGCTTTAGGGTCTCAGCATCTCTGTCTGCTGCTGCTGCTGCTGCTGCTAAGTCGCTTCAGTCGTGTCCGACTCTGTGCGACCCCTCAGATGGCAGCCCATTGGGCTCCGCCATCCCTGGGATTCTCCAGGCAAGAACACTGGAGTGGGTTGCCATTTCCTTCTCCAATGCATGAAAGTGAAAAGGGAAAGTGAAGTCGCTCAGTCGTGTCTGACTTAGCGACCCCGTGGACTGCAGCCTACCAGGCTCCTCCATCCATGGGATTTTCCAGGCAAGAGTACTGGAGTGGGATGCCATTGCCTTCTCCGGCATCTCTGTCTATAAAATGTAAATGACAAGACTTGTGCCTTGGCTGCAAACAAGACTTGGCTAAAAAATAAGGTGTTGTCTGGGAAGTCTGGAAGGCATGTGCCTGGCACAGGGTAAAAACAGCCAAAAGGCAGACAAATGCAGCAAATATTTTGTCATTTGCTTTGCCTTAAAATTTTTCATGACTCTTCATGAAAATGGAAAGATGTCCTTTTGCAGGGTGGCAGATGCTGTTGGTTGCAAGAAGCTGCTGTTTGCTACTGATAAACAAACGACAACTTCCCCTGAATGGGTCCATGTATTGCCTGAAGCAGATTTGTGATTAAATTTTTTGCTGGCTTTTTTTTTTTTGACCACTGTAAAAGATTTGGCTGGAGTGGGTATATTTCCCTCTTGACCTAATCCTTTTGGTGTTTTGAAAACTTTCCAAGTGAGAAAATGAACACTCTTACCCAGCTTGAGTCAGATGCTCAAAACACAAAATAAAAATAGCTGCTTGGGGAGCTGCTGTGCTGTTTGCTCTGCCCCAGGGTGGTTAACCCCTGAGAGGGCATTCAGTGCGATGAGTTATCTCCCCTGGCTTTTGCTAGAGTTGGTATTTCTCAATTTTGATTTGGCTTGTCCTTGTTATGACCCATGCAAAGTCACTGTGATTATGGAAAGGAAAGTTGGGTGTGATCCAAATGACAAAGTGCTCTTTCCAAACCATCTGCATTGAGGTGCTTTCCTCCTTGAAGGGATCAATTTTTGGATTTAACTCTCCCTCTTTCTAATAGGAGCTTATGCATTCACTTCTCTCTCCTGGGTGATTTAGTCAATCTGATTAATCAGTATGTCACTTGTAATAACAACAAAAATAACATTTTGATATTGAGAGCTGACATTCAGTTTGAATATATGCCAGCTACTTTATATGCATACAAAAACATCATTCCATTTAATCCTCATTTAAAAAATTTATGAAATAGATGCTATTACTAACCGCTATTTTACAGATGGGAAAAGGAGGCTCATGGAAGCTAGGTGATTCACCCCAAATCTTAGAGCTTAAAAATAGGAGGCAAGAATTTAACTCAAGGCTGCCTGCCCAGAGTCTAAGCCCTTAGCCAGCATGCCCTGCTGAGCAAAGGGCATTGGGTGTGGCATCCTCCCGGCCATCAGTATTGCAGCTCTGGGTCTCAGGCTCTTCCAACGTAACCCTTTACATTTTGATTTTAAAAAAGATTATTTGGGGCTTCTCTAGAGGTCCAGTGGTTAAGAATCTGCCTGCCCATGCAGGGGACACAAGTTCAGTCCTTGGTCCAGGAAGATTCCACATGCTGTGGAGCAGCTAAGCCAGTGCACACCTGCTGAGCCCACATAGAGTCCATGAGTTACAACAACTGACCCCTGAGCACCTAGAGCCTGTGCACCACAAGAGGAGAAGCCACCACGATGAGAAGCTCCAGCACGGTGGTGAAGACTCAGCATAGCCAAATATATTAAATTAAAAAAAGAAAAAAGATTATTCAAGGCTGAGACCTGAAAGAATGTGATGCGGTAACTGCAGGTGGCAGTAAGTATGAGGTTCAGATGGCTGAAAAGCCAGCACGTTGGCTTCCTAAAGTGCCAAAACTCCTTACTGGCCTTGTGAAGTGACAGCCATTAAGAAGAATGTGGGCCTGGGAGTCAGCATCACCGGACTGGCTTTATTTTTATGTTTGGAAATTTGTTCCACATTTTGGATACTCATTCAGCATCTCTGGGGCTTAATTTATTTTTGTAGTTGGGGGTTGAGAGTAGGTAAGGATTAATTAAGCAACCTAGTTGGCAGGAAATTTACAACTCAGTAGAGAGATTAGAATGCCTGAATCCTGTGATGGAACAGAGGTTCAGAATCAGCTGGGATGCAGGGTGCTTTTTCTCAGCTATCTCTCAGTCTAAACCCTGAAATACTTCTCTGAAGGGACACAGTAAAGCCAAAAGATAAAGTGAGATTTGGAAGATCTAGAGAGATTTGGAATTGGTTACAGGTCAGGTCACCCAACGTTGAAGGCAAGAGCTGGTTTCACTTAGATTTAGGTAAATAGGTACAGATCTGAAGGGGACCCTTCCTCCAACTAGAAACAGAAGTAAACAATGGAGCAGGCACAGATGATTGGTGTGTAAACTGTGGAGGTGACATCAGCCTTTGAGAAGCATCCTTTAAGTCAATAGTATCCCTGAGAAAGGCAGGTGTTTTTTAGGGTCCCAGGAATAAAACTCACAGCATTGGGTGTATCTAAACTGTCTTATTTAAGTTTGAGTTTAAAAGGAAAAATATAAAACCTGTATTTAAGGTGATCACAGAAATAACAGCACTGTAAAATCACAAGATCCTGAAGGTTACAATATGGGTGTCTGACAATATTCATGTCATCCTCTCTGTCTCAGTCGGTCCAAGCTGGCAGTGTTTCTGATGGAATAAAATTCTCCAAAACCTTCAAATCTGGAAAATTTTCTTGTATTATTTTCAAAAATAATTATCCCCCTAATTTTCTGTCATATATTTCTTAAAACTCTTATGAATAGAAAGTTGGAGCTCCTAGATTAATCTGCCATGTTTATTATTTTCTCTCGTATTTTACATTTCTTTGTGTATTTGGAAGGTGATATCCTTCCAAACTTTCTAATAAATCATTTTATTTTAGTAATAATGTTTCATTTCTAAAAATATCTTCATTCTATCATTGCTTCTTTTTCATAGCAGCATATTCTTGTTTAGTGTCTGTGTCTGTTTTCTCCAGAATAGGTCTTTGTTTCCCCTTCCCCTTCCTCTCCTTCCCTATTTCTTTTTCCACCTCCTTCTTTTTATTTTTTTAACTTTAATATTTCCTCTTAATCCATGCTGTTGGTTTTCCTCTAATGTCTGATGACCTTTGAAGGGCCATGTTAGTATACAGGGACCCTTTGTATGACTGTCTGCTCTCTGGCTTCTCATGCTGTGGTTGGGCTGACTATGGATTCCATGAAAATGGAGAGGTCATGTGAACAAATCACCTCCATTTAGGAAGCATGGATAGAGAACATCTCCACAATTACCGAGAACATCTCCACAATCACCTCCATTTAGGAAGCATGGATAGAGAACATCTCCACAATTACCGAGTAGTCTTTATACTTGTGCTGGAGATGTGAGAAGATCTGTGTGTTTCCCTGGAGACAAAGCGTTCATCTCTTTCTCCCTGTGTTGTGGCGATCTAGAGTGCCCTCGGGTCCCTCTGCCTCTTGCCATGTCTCTTTCCAGAGGACCTCCCATTACTTCCTGCAGGTCTCTATTCTGGCCAAGAGGAGAGAAGGGAGGAGGCAGATGCCAAGGCCTGGCCCTGCCAAAAAGAAGCAAACACAAAACGACAGCTCCCTACTCTGCCGGAACAACTTTCCACCTGTCCTCCCTGGCAGGCCTTCTTCTGTACAGATCCCAGATTTCATTTCTACTGCTCCAATCTATCTGTCCACACAATCCCCATTGATTTTCTCTTCAGGAAAGTTATTTTAAAATTTTATGATCTGCTAATGATACTCTTACACTTTTTAGTACCATCATAATTTTATTTTTGTTCACTTTTGTCATGGCAATCAAATCATGAGCAAGCAAGAAGGAAATCATATATGAACAATTTACCATCTTGAATTGGGATATATCATCTGAACTCTTGATGATCTCAGGGCCTTACAATCTTAAGAGAGCAAAATATGGTTAAAATTCTGATTTTGCAGCCTTGGAAATACTAACAATTTGAGATTTGTCAGGATGCAACCTTTCTGCCTTTTTCAATACAGATAAGTAACTATTTTATTTTTCTCCCTCTTCTTTTCTGCATTAGATAGATGGAAAGTGAATATTTCCCCATACCCTGAAAATGTTTGAAGATTAAGCTCTGTCTACCAGAAGAAAGAAGGATTGCTTTTCATTTGTTTCTCTGGTTGGTTGCTAATAATTTGAACTCCGTTGGTAAAGAACAAGAGAATACCTGTTCAGGTGAGGGTATGTTGAGGGATAAAGATAGGGTAAAACTGGGAACTGGGGAAAGCCTGAGGAAGGTTGGGGCCAGGAGAGAATGAGAAAAATTTGAGACAGACCCTTGGACACCTATGAACTGAGCTGGAAAATTGTTCCTGCTTTTACGGAAGAACTGTGTAATAAGGGGCATTCAATGCCTAGCTGGTATCTCAATTTCAACAGTAAAATAACCACATAAATATAAACAGCCATATAAGTATTGCATACTCTTTGTATTACAGACACTGTCCTAAGTGTTTCACCCATATGGTCCCATGTAATCTTGGTAACAGCCTGAGGAGGTCGGTGTCCTACGTTAGGATGTGGTCTGTTGCCATTTAGCATCATTCATATTTCTTTCTAGGTACCTTCCTGTGTTGCTGGTTCAGTTCAGTCTGTTCAGTTCAGTCACTCAGTCGTGCCCAGCTCTTTGCAACCCCATGGACTGTGGCATGCCAGGCCTCCCTGTCCATCGCCGACTCCCAGAGTTTACTCAAACTCATGCATTAAGATTCCATCCATTGAGACTGCATCCAAGTACTGCATTTCAGACGCTTTTGTTGACTGTGATGGCTACTCCATTTGGGAGATCTAAAAACTACTTTCCTAGACTCCCTAGAAGCTAGGGTTCTGAATGCAAGAACCTGTGAGAGGCGATGGCCCCAGATTTGGAAGGTGAAAGTGAAGTGGTGACTATTTGCTTGCTATTGTTAATGCTAGTCAAGTAAAGTTGGATGGCTGTGAGTGTTTTCCCCAGAGAATTCCACACTTCAGTGTCTGGTTACCAGTTTTGTCAGGTGAGATGCAGCGGTGGCCCCAGCAACAGCAACTTTGTGGCCTCTGGAGCTCAGCAACAGTGGATGCTCGTAAAGTCTACGGCCCATGTGTGGCTCCTGTGATTCCACTGCTCCAGTCCATCCTACAATTTTGTGGGCACTATTTCTCTGTATTAGACCCGTTTCTTCTTCAAATACCTGGAGTGTTTTTCTGCATTAAACTCATGTATACTATTTATCGTCTTCATTTTATAGGTGAAGCAGATAACGAGGTTAAGTATCAAAGTGATCAATGGTCACCCAACATTGAATGGAAGAGCTGGATCTGAACCTTGGTGTATCAGAATTTAAGGCCTTAGACTTAACCACCACACTTTATTGTTTCTTGTTGCCGACCTGAAATCAGATCATACTAATATAGACCGTTCAGTCCTTAATATTCAAGGGTAGTCCTAAGACTAGTCTGTCAATGAAAGAATATACGCTTCAGAATCAGTGGGTCAGGACTATGCCTATTGGTTCTTCTGAGTCAAACTTTTCATTAACCAAGGTGCTCTGAATGAGGTAACTCAAACCTCCCAAAATCACTCTACAAGATCTGAGTTTTCTATAGATCTTAAAAAGTAAATTCAATGAACTTTGTACAATATATGCAGACAGGTGAATAGCCTGCAAATTCTTTTTGAAATTGAAATAATGAGAATACTCTTGATCCTGAATACAGGATACTTTTGTGCTTTTCATATTTCCATAACCCATCCCCACTGATACTTCATTAAAATATGAGTAAAAGCAAAATATCCTAGAGGTAAGCTGCTGCTGCTGCAGCTAAGTCGCCTCAGTCGTGTCCGACTCTGTGCAACCCCATAGACGGCAGCTCACCAGGCTCCCCCGTCCCTGGGATTCTCCAGGCAAGAACACTGGAGTGGGTTGCCATTTCCTTCTCCAATGCATGAAGGTGAAAAGTGAAGTCACTCAGTCGTGTCCGACTCCCAGCGACCCCATGGACTGCAGCCTACCAGGCTCCTCCATCCATGGGATTTTCTAGGCAAGAGTACTGGAGTGGGGTGCCATTGCCTTCTCTAGAGGCAAGCAAATGATACAAAATATATGCTTTGAGAATTCCTATTTTCCCAGGTCAGAAACAGTTTGTTGCCATAAAGATATTTGTCCTTTTAAGAAAAAGAACTTGTGAATGGTGGCTATGATACATCAGTTTGACTCAAATATTAATAGCAGC
Source organism: Cephalophus harveyi (assembly GCA_006410635.1). Taxonomy (NCBI): domain Eukaryota; kingdom Metazoa; phylum Chordata; class Mammalia; order Artiodactyla; family Bovidae; genus Cephalophus; species Cephalophus harveyi. The sequence goes on along the minus strand of SJYT01007418.1, from coordinate 47,469 downwards.
TAGTTGTTGTTGTTTAGTCACTAAGTTGTGTTTGACTTTGCAGCCCCCATGGACTGGTTAGCCCACCATGCTATTTCTGTGGAATTTTCTAAGCAAGAATATTGGAATGGGTTGCCATTTTCTACTCCAGGGAATCTTTACAACCCAGGGATCAAAGCTACATCTCTTACATCTCCTGCATTGGCAGGCAGATTCTTTACCACTGTGCCAACTGGGAAGCTGCAATAGCAGCTAGATTTCACCATAATTAAAAGGAATTTGGAGGAAGGGGATACATAAAATAAACAAGAACCTACTGTATAGCACAGGGAACTATATTCAATATCTGTAATAATCTATAATAGAAAAGAATCTGAAAAATATATAATGTGCTGTGCTTAGTTGCTCAATCATGTCCGACTCTTTGTGACCCCATGGACTGTAGCCTGCCAGGCTCCCCTGTCCATGGGGATTCTCCAGGCAAGAATACTGGAGTGGGTTGCCATGCCCTCCTCCAGGGGATCTTCCCAATCGAGGGATCAAATCCAGGTCTCCCACATTGCAGGCAGATTCTTTACCATCTGAGTCACCAGGGGAGCCCCAAAAATATATATGTGTATATATATAACTAATCACTTTGCTATACACCCAAAACATTTTAAATCAACTATACTTCAATTAAAAATGTCATTTAAAAAAAGGGATATTGGTATTATTAAAATCAGCTGAGCTTCCTCCTGTGATCTCTCCAGTCTCACGGAGAAGTAAGAATCCTATGAGGATGTGCTAATGGGCATCTCATTTTAGAGGGAAATACTTCATTTCTGCAGTAATGTGGTCATGATTCTGTGTGCATTTGAACTGCTGAGCTCAGAAAAGCCTTGGGATTACCCATCCGGTGCTCTTAAGCCAGATGTCCATGGCTCCATGCACACACGAAAGTCATAGACACTCCACTTCAGATTTCAAGAAACACGGTCAGCCTATTGTAATCGGGATGATCACTGCAGTCTGATGAAGCAGAAATCACTAGTGGATATTATGGGGAGGACCTGAAGAATTCTGGTTATTTCCAAGCACTTAAACTATTTATCCAGTTTGGATGAATGGAGGGCACCCAAGATCTAATTGAAAGTGTCTGGGATTGAGGACATTATGTGGTAATGACACTGGGGACCTAGGTTGATTCATACATTGGAGGAAGGAGAGAATGAGAGAGTGAGATCCATACAGGCCAAGAGGGCTAGACTAGTACACTTCAATCTGGTACTTCATAAAAATCAATTTCCCAGGCCTACCCTAACTATATCTGAGCATCACTCCAGCTGGGGCCAGAAAATTCTCTTTAATCAGAAAAGCATTCAAGAGTATTAAATGCTCATATGACTGCCAGGTATTTGTTTGTGAAAGAGTTCTAAATATAGTTACTGTAAACTTCCATTTGCCAGGGGTCTTAGTATGTACAATGAATTTATTAAGATCTCAGGAAGATAAATATGTCCTTTTAAAAAAGGTAATTTATAATCTGAGTTTGGGTTTCAGCATGATGGTGTGATAGAGGTTCATTGTGAATTTAAGAAAAGCGGTATTCACTTTCCGTGGGAATAAGTCATATTTTTCCTAAAAGGAGTTAATGGAAACCTCCAACTCAAGTACACTCCAAGGATACATTTTTATCTTGTGTTTCTGAACAATCACTTTTTTGGCAGACTCTCTCACTCATGTGAAACAGAGTTAAGAAATTGATAGGCAACAACAAAAAAGGCCTCTTAGCAGTAAAATAATGTTCACAAAGTCCAGATGCTCAAGGTCATGCACTTTACCTACAAAAGAATCTCTTAGGCACTCAGCAGAGCCCCTCCACTCTTATTTTGTCCACAAATCAATGAGTTTGATTATCTGGTTGTAAAGCAGATTGGAAGCAGCGATTAGAAGGTAGCTACTACAGACACACGTGGAAACACAAAAATAGAAATAAATGCTATAAAATGTAGAAATAAGAATCTAAAGAGCCCGGGGGACTGAGCTCATACCACCTATTGGAAAACAGCCAGCACCTATATTCCTGTGCATATATTATTTCCTAGCATAATCATGTTCCTAATGACAGCCCTAAGGTACCAAGGAGGCATTTGGAATTTTCTTTTCAAGATGCAGGAAATGATGAAGCGTATTTTAGAAAGGTTACTGTTCAGAAAGACAAAAACTAAAACTGGCAACTGAAGAGATAAAATCTTGATTTGTTTTGAACGCTTCGTGTATCCAGATGAATTTATTTTCCGTGAGTGTCCCATAGTCAGGGTTTTACTATGAGAGCTTTTAGTTGGGAGAGAGAAAAACGAAAAGGTTTGTTATCTGTTCATTGCTTCAAGGTATGTGTATATATGAACATATGTTAGTAAATTTTGTCGACATATGTGTGTACATATATAAGCATATAACATTGTCATACTGTTTAAAGTGAGTACATATGGGTATGTATACACACTCAAGCTAAATCTTTCTGTGACCAGAAGGTTTTTGAAAATATGGGAAGGTTTAGATCTTACAATCTGATTAGACATTCAGTTTTGCCATTGCTTAATGATTTAAGCTAGGTATTTCATCATCTGTCGGTCATGGTTTCTCTTTGCCCATTTAGGAAATTGTGTTTTCCTCGTTTGTCTGAAGTCCTTCAAATATTCCAGACACAAGCTTTGGCAAATATACGGTTTTTGAAGTTTATTTTGATAATGGATTTACCAGACTTAAGGATCTGGAGCTGAGAGATAGGGCAACAGTCATAATATTAATACCTAATGTTTAACAACTTGGCCATTTACAAAGCATTTTCACCCATATGTTCCATTTGGTTGATATGGTCTTAAGCCATTTTAAATCTATAACAGTTAACCCTTGGGTTTTTGTTTGTTTGTCTTTATTGTCTGTTTGTTTTAAGGAACTGGGTCATTCACCCTGTGGTAGAAACCCACAACCTAGATCTGATGAGTTCACATGATATCATTTAACATTTTCCTCTCCTCCCTGTAATTTTGTAAACTGGTGTTTACATCAAAAGGTTTGATTAGATTCAGGTTCAGTTTTCTTAAAGGACACCACATAGGTGGGGCTATGAACTTCCCACTGAATGGCATCAGAAGGCTGATAATGTCTGGCTGTCTTTCCATTAATGCCTTTAAGACTGATCAGTCAAATCAGGTATTGTCAACTTGATCCATCCATTATAAAACTCTTCATCAAAATTTTACTTAATGCTTTCAGTGAACATTGATCATTGCCTAGAAGAAACTCATTGTTTCATAGGGTGTTCCAAAGCATAATTTCTAATTCCACTATTCCTTATGTAATTATTAGCTGGAACTCTATTAAAAAAAACTTGCCCTTGTCAATTAGTTAGAAGCCCTAAAATACACTCAATACAGGAAAGGCAGGATAACTGTAAAGTCCATGCTTTCACTGCGGTGCTGTCCCGGAAGGATACTGCTTTCCTACGGGTGTGATCTGACAGATCAAGCCTAGCATCAGAAGGTTCTGGCCATGGACGTCGTTATCCTTAGACCCCAACATATCCAGTCTATCCAGACTGAGCAGGATTCCTGATGGAAGATGGAATGAGAAGATGGTTCCCAGCTCTGGAGAGAGAAGGCTGGCAAAATTTAGGCAGATTTTCTGGTCCCAACCTGGAAGGGAAATGCAGGCATAGAACTGAAGTATGATAGGAATAGAACAGAGACCCACGAATATGGACCAGGCATACTGGATGTGGTGAAAGAGGGAGGAGGAAGACATCAGTCGTCCTGAGAGTGTTTATGGTCTTGACCCAAGCCAGAAGGAAACTGAGCCCACATGTGGCTGGGCTTCTTGAAGTGGACAGGGAATGAAGAGTGGATATAGGACTGAGCTCTGGAGTGAGTGTTCTAAAAGGCATTTGAAGGGCCTGGCTTTGGACGGCTGAAGGATTGCACTGTCTCACTGGGTCTGGAGATGACCATGCCCTAGTTGGTTTGGCACCAGCCTCTCCACATAAACCTTGATTGGAAACCCCGTAACCTTCTGTGACAGAACCAAAAGAGCCTGATTTCCAAAGGAAATCAGAGGAAACAGCGCCAATACTGGCTTTGTATGGCTCATACATTCATCACTGGTTCAAACAGTGGTACCTGGTCAGTGAATCCTCCACCATCTTTTTGCTCACATCTGATCCTTTTCTCATCACAATCCCATAAATTCTCAAAAACAGTAGAACTGGAGGACTTGTGATTTCAGAGCCACGCTCTCTGAGCCAGACTAAGATGTGCAAATGCAAAGAACTGCTGGGCCCTCTGCTCATCTCTCAGCACCTGACCTTCTCTTCATCTGGCGGCTTTCAGAGAACCATACCCACCATTATTATATTTAGGAATTGATTGCTAAAAATTGAACTGCTCAATCCAATTAAATTAACATTTCTTTTCTTCCTGCCACATTACTTACACACAAGAGCACCGAGATAGTCTATCCAGACTGAGCAGGATTCCTGATGGAAGATGGAATGAGAAGATGGTTCCCAGCTCTGGAGAGAGAAGGCTGGCAAAATTTAGGCAGATTTTCTGGTCCCAACCTGGAAGGGAAATGCAGGCATAGAACTGAAGTATGATAGGAATAGAACAGAGACCCACGAATATGGACCAGGCATACTGGATGTGGTGAAAGAGGGAGGAGGAAGACATCAGTCGTCCTGAGAGTGTTTATGGTCTTGACCCAAGCCAGAAGGAAACTGAGCCCACATGTGGCTGGGCTTCTTGAAGTGGACAGGGAATGAAGAGTGGATATAGGACTGAGCTCTGGAGTGAGTGTTCTAAAAGGCATTTGAAGGGCCTGGCTTTGGACGGCTGAAGGATTGCACTGTCTCACTGGGTCTGGAGATGACCATGCCCTAGTTGGTTTGGCACCAGCCTCTCCACATAAACCTTGATTGGAAACCCCGTAACCTTCTGTGACAGAACCAAGAGAGCCTGATTTCCAAAGGAAATCAGAGGAAACAGCGCCAATACTGGCTTTGTATGGCTCATACATTCATCACTGGTTCAAACAGTGGTACCTGGTCAGTGAATCCTCCACCATCTTTTTGCTCACATCTGATCCTTTTCTCATCACAATCCCATAAATTCTCAAAAACAGTAGAACTGGAGGACTTGTGATTTCAGAGCCACGCTCTCTGAGCCAGACTAAGATGTGCAAATGCAAAGAACTGCTGGGCCCTCTGCTCATCTCTCAGCACCTGACCTTCTCTTCATCTGGCGGCTTTCAGAGAACCATACCCACCATTATTATATTTAGGAATTGATTGCTAAAAATTGAACTGCTCAATCCAATTAAATTAACATTTCTTTTCTTCCTGCCACATTACTTACACACAAGAGCACCGAGAATTATTTTTAGATGTAAAAAATAGCAGTTTGCTGGTGCCTGCCATCCAATTTGTAACAGATTCCCAGAGATTAACACTCACAAGGTTTTTGGCCACGTTTAATCACAAAAGTAATTCTGTATTCTGTCAATACGCTCAGCTCGGGGGATAAAAATAGCAGTGAAATCTGGTTGGGTGAGTCTCGGCCACGGGGCTTTGCTCCCAGTTTCTGTTTTAATGTTGTTATGGAGTTTCTGTCCTTCTTAAGGACAAACCAGCGTAGGAGGATGGTAGAGTTTATGATGTGCTGTTAGGCGCAGTGAGGCCCTCGGCGTGCTAGAAACAAGATCTTTCCACACAGCCAATGAGGAGAGTAACTCTGTCTGATTATCTGGCCAGATTTTCCAACTGAGAAACTACATAAAACATGCTTTTAAAAAAATGACTTTTGATAGGAAGTTATTTCAGTAAGTGAAAACTAACTCTGGGACAGACATCTGGAAACTGGCTTATCTTTCCTTGTGGTGTTGCCTCAAGGAAAGGGAAAGAAACACCAGTAGGAAGTGCATTGAGCAGCACACGTCAGTGTTCACCCTGATTTGGTTCTGTTTCCTTGTATATTTCCCATTCTTTAGATCTGCCGATACGAAGCTCTGATGTACCACAGGGAATAAGTCACTGTCATCCATTTATGTCAGTCATCCTGTGAAGGTTTGATTCTGGACCTAGAAATTCCAGTGTTCCCAAGTCTCCCGTATTCCTGCAGTGAATTTTCAAAGAATGAAGAAAGCTCCCACAGACAGAAGGTAAGGGAATTCAAGTTTCTCTTTTTTTTAAAAAAAAAGAACTTTCAACCCTCTGTGTTCTGCAGCATCTGAAATGTCTTATTCATTGCTCACCTGTGGATGAAGGTCTTGGTGGCACAACTCCCAAGCCTTTAAGATATATATATATATATGATATAGTCCTCCTTTCCCTGATAGCCACTGTCCAAGGAAAAGCTCTGGTGCTCACGACTAGGATTAACAACAACCACAACAAATTGCACGTGCGCATTCTGGCCTCTGCAAAGACAAGTGAATTCAACTTCTCTGGGAGATGATTGACTTGCCAGAATCCTCTGGAGCCCTCCCTGCCTACCTTTCCTTCCAAGCCCTCTTCTCTGCCAGCTTCATGAAGCCCAACTACAAACTCAGGCAACACCAATCCCTAACTTTTCTGACCTCTCGGAAAATACATTCTCTTAACAGATCAATTACATGATAGCCTACATCGATAGACATGATTTTTCAATAAATCATGGCCTTTTAGAGCTGGGGGAAAAAAAAACAAAACAAAAACTTACTGAACATCTAGCTCAGGATTTATCCAAAGTATAAACTAAGAAACCCTATTCAGAAGAGAGATCTTCTGTAGAAAGGATTCCACAACTGTATTAGGTTTTAGAGCTACAAAAACAAAACACCATAGACTGGGTGCCCTAAAGAATAAACATTTATTTTTATTGCTAGAGACTAGACATTCAACACCAAGGTATCAGTAGGGTTGGTTTCTTGTGTCAAGGAGATCTCTCTCCTTGACTTGTGGACGCCCATCTTTACCCCATGTCTTTCACGTCATCTTCTCTCTCTGTGTCTGTGTCCTAACTGCCTCTTCTTTTTCTTCTTCCATTTTTTTTCCAGTTTAATTGTGATATAATTGACTTGTACACATACTGTACAAGCTTAAGGTACACAGCATAATGATCTGACTTATATACATCATGAAATGATTATCACAATAAATTTAGTAAACTTCTATCATCTCATATAGATACAAAATTAAAGGAAAAGAAAACAATTTCCTTATGAGAGCTCTTAGTATTTACTTTCTTAACAACTTTCATATATAATGTACAACAGTGTTAATTATATTTATCACATTGTACATTACATCCCTAGTGTAATACTTCCTTATTTTATAACTGGAAGTTTGTACCTTTTGACCACTTTCATCCAATTTCCTCTCCCCCTCCGCCCTGACCCCCACCTCTTGTAACAAGTTGGAGCTCTTTGTCTATGGGTTTGTTTGTTTCTGAAGTATAATTGATCCTCAAAAGTATGCTAGTTCCTGTTACATGAAACAGCGATTCGATTTTTCTATACATTTCAAAATGATCACCACAAGTCAAGTTACAATATGTTACCATGTAAAGATATTACATATTTATTGACTGCATTGCCCACACTGTACATTTCATACCCATGATTCATTTATTTTGCAACTGGAAGTTTCTACTTCTTAACCTCCCCTCGTCTATTTCTTTCCTTCCCCACAGCCGCCCCATCCTCTGACAACCACCGGTTTGTTCCCTGTGTCTACAACTCTGTTTCTGTTTTGTTATGTTTGTTCATTGTTTAATTTTTTAGATTCCACACATAAGTGAAATCATACAGAGGAAGACAAACACTAATTGCCTCTTCTTTTAAACATATCAGACAAACTGGATTAGGGCCCACCCTAATGACCTCATTTTAACTCAAACTCTTTAAGGAGCTTATCTCAAAATACAGTCACATTCTGAGGTACTGGGGGTTAGGATTTCAATGCATAAATTTGAAGAAAGACACAATTTAGCCCATAACAACAATCAGACAACTTTGGGAAACACTAATGTGAAATTCCCAAGTTACGTTGGCTAAATTTCAAAGACCCCCAGGAGCCCTTGAGATAACAAGCTGGTCTAAATATGTTTAACTCATTGTTTCCAAAATATGTTTGACTTGTGATACTTTTTCCTGGATATTTTTAATTAAGTTCCTATAGAATGTAATTTAGAAACATTGGCCCTATCTATGCTTCCCTATTTACAGGTGAGGAAACCGAGGCCCAAAGATACAAGTGGCTAAGATTAGTTCTAACTCTCTGGGCTTTTCCTATTACTTCTGATCCAATATAAAAAATGCCAGATTTGGCTGACAAAGATAAATGCTCCTCAAAGATAAGAGTGGAGAGAGGGAAATTGGAATAACAACGGCAGGCTTCTTTGGGGCTGACTGTAGAAGACAGGAATATAAAGCCTCTCCTCCCTGACTTGCAGCCTTTCTTCCCTTCTCTGAACATGCCTCTTAACCCTGTGTGTTGTCAAGACAGCCCTCAGTGCTCCTTTTTAACAGATCCCATAGGGATAGAAATACTGGGGGAAAGCGGTGGTTCTCTGGCCTCTACCTGTTGAGGACTGAACCTGGCTCTCAAATTGCACACCTGGTAATTCCATTCACTCTCAGTCTATAGCACAGAAAGGATGTGATTATTTATGCTCACATACCTTTCTGAAGCAGAAACGTCAAAAATGTCAGTGATGGGGACAATTAACCTAGGTAAGAGCTGATAGAATATTTATTCAACTTAAGCCCTAAACATGCTCTTTAAAGCTCTCTTCTATTACCCAAGCTCATTTACTTAACATATTTTTATTTCAGAGCTGAATCAGGGAGACTAGAAGTATTAAGTTAAGTATGACAACTTCTGAATGAGAGTAGCCATTGCAGTCTTCTCTGGAACACTGTCTGTGCTGAGTATCCAGTCCAGGGCCTTTTGTACATAATTTTTAAAGTTTCCTTCCAGAATACGGGGCTTTTAAATCAGCAGGACTCACTCCCACTGAGCTGTATATGGTAAGAAAGATATTAGGGACACTAGCCCTGAACCCTAGGATTCCTGCTTCCATTTTCCCTCCTCTCCTGCTCCACCACAGTGATTACCCAGTAACTCTTTACCTTTTACCCTTTCTCCTGTTCCTGGCCCTAAACATGGCCCTTAGATCTGAAGGCAGAGCTGACCTCCCGTTTTCTCCTTTGACAAGTCCCTCAAACCTGGTTTGTGCTTATTCTCTGCCCTGATCTGCTTCTAGCCCTTCTTGTCACCATCTTGCATCAAAAAAATGAACATCTCTAGAACTTGGAGCTCAGAAATAGTCTCACTTTTCCCAGTGCCAAAGAATTTTCCTTTGGACTTGTAGGTGCTGTGTGCTCAGTTGCTTCAGTCATGTCCGACTCTTTGCTATCCCACTTGCTGTAGCCCTCCAGGTTCTTCTGTCCGAGGGATTCTATAGGCAAGAATACTGGAGTGAGTTGCCAGGCCCTCCACCAGGGGATCTTCCCAACCCAGGGATCGAACCTGGGTCTCCTGCATCTCCTACATTACAGGCAGATTCTTTACCCACTGAGCCACCTGGGAAGCCCTTGGACTTATAGGAGGTAGTCCCAAAGCCGTTGTGCCACTTCTCCTGATGTCTGGGTTGATGATTGTGAAGAGCTTTGAACATAAAGTGCTCTCAAGGAAAGGACCCAGGCTCTCAGGGTGGCATGCTGCCTGCTCAAGACTGACGGGAAATCTGCATATGACGTTATCATGTAAAGGTGTCCAATGGGATGATTCTGCAGCACAAGAATTTCTTCTCTTTCCATTTTATATGCATTGTTTGATGCAAAACATCAGATATACTAAATAATTCTGAGAACATTAAGTGAAAGAGAAAATCTGCCATTAGAAACCTCAGCGTTAAAAACAAAACAAAACCCTACAGCAGCATACGTTCTTCTCTCCAAAAGAGCCAGTCTTTGCATGATTCTTATCTCCAGCAATTTTTATTGGAGACATTTCTGATTTGTTACTTTAATAGGCTTTCTGAAATCAGACATGATGCTCATTATTCTTGCATGGTTGTTTTATTCTTGCATTTTTCAAACAAACAAGGGGGCCAAGGGACCTGGGGATGCTAATCATTCTATAACCCTCACACTGTGACAACAGGGCTTTCAACTCCAATATGGAAGTGGTAGCAAAAATACAGCAGTGAGGCCTGACTGAGAGTCCTCTTGGTCGTTAGATAAATGCTGAAACAAAGTTGACCTATATTTAGATCAATTTTGCCACAACAGATTGTGTCTTTGGCCAATGTGCATAATGGGGTTCCAATGTAGAAACAGGTTAGCAGAGACAGCACGGATGTGAAAAACAACAGAACCCGATGTCCAGAGGATTGTCTTTCCTTTTGTTCCCCTTCTTAATTCAATAATTTTCATTTATTAGCTGTATGTGTACCACCCAGCTTGGGGCTGGGAGTGTGGTTCTAAGGGAAATAATGTGTGATTGCCAATGTATTGACTCTCCAGCCCCATATTTCACAGATTTATCAACACCTTTATCCCTGGGATCACATGTGCACCATCCCCTCCTGACTTGGCCAGCCATGGTAGGAGGAATTTCTAATTGAATGAGACAAGGATCCAACATCTAACTGTGGTGCTGGCACTCCAACTGTGGGGTTGGAAAAGACTTGAGAGTCCCTTGGACTGCAAGGAGATCAAAGCAGTCAATCCTAAAGGAAATCAACCCTGAATATTCATTGGAAGGACTGAAGCTGAAGCTGAAGCTCTGATACTGTTGCCACCTGATGCGAAGAACTAACTCATTGGAAAAGACCCTGATGCTAGGAAAGATTGAGGGCAGGAGGAGAAGGGGATGACAGAGGATGAGATGGTTGGATGGTATCACCAACTCAACGGGCATGAGTTTAAGCAAACTCCAGGAGATGGTGAAGGACAAGGGAATCTGGCATGCTGCAGTCCCTGGGGTAGCAAAGAGTTGGACATGACTGAGACTGAACAGCAACCAACATCTAAAGAAGCATCTGGAGACTGAAACGGGATCTTGGTGAGTTGGTGTAAACCATCCATGACAGAGGACTTCCGAGGTAGCTCAGCAATAAAGAATTTGCCTGCAATGCAGGAGATGAAGGTTTGACCCCTGGGTCAGGAAGATCCTTTGGGGAAGAAACTGGTAAACCCCTCCAATATTCTTACCTAGGAAATCCTAAGGACAGAGGCGCCTGGTGGGCCACAGTCCATGGGGGTCACAAGAGTCAGACACGACTGAGTGACTAACACCACCATCACCACCCATGACCGAAGGCCTCTGTACTGAATGAGGCAGTAGGAAAACAATTTCAATTAAAAAGGAAATCAAAGAATGCTGGTTGGTTTTGTAAACAGCTACTTCCTGGTTCTCAATACTGTCATCCCATCCTCTCTTTCTTCTTACTCTCTTACTTCTGTCTTTCTGCCACAAGCACCATCCCCATTTCCCATTGTCCTTATTCTATTCCACTTCACTGAATATTAGGATGTCTATCTATACCTCTGAAGCATGGCTCATTCATGTAGCTAAACTCATAAATGCCTTATTCACCCACAGTGGAGAAGAGAGAACAGAAAAAAGGGTGAAAGAAAGAGAATTGCTCCAAAACTGTGAAGCCATGATTCAAACAGTCAGAGAAACTCAGACTCGAATCCCTGTCCTCCCTTTTTACAGGCTGAGTGATTCTGGGAAACCTGCTAAACATCTCTGAGCCTCAGTTACCTTGGTTGTCAAAGGGGCATAAGAACACTTACATTTCAGAGTTGTTGGGATTAGAGGTTGTGTGTAGGTTACTAGCACATAGTAGATTTGAGGAGATAGTTGCTATGAATACTTTATATAGATAGAGTTATATTATATATACAATCTGATATCTGCTTTTCCCATTTAACACCATAATATGAGCCTCTTCTCATGTTCTTCCAAACTTTTTGTAAACATCATTTTTAAATGCTAGGAAGTAGTCAGTCTTATGTTTGTAACTGTAATTATACAATTGTTTCTTTATTTGGGGACCCTTAAATTTGATTTTGTTGTCCTTTCTTTATTCTGTTATAAAGGGTGCTACAGTGAAAATCCTTGAGCATAATACTTAATCTGTATTTAGGCACACTTTCCATGGGCTTTGTCCATAGAAATGGAATTACTATGCCCAACTGTAAGGACACTTTTAAGAGTCTTGGTATATAGTGCCAAATTTCTTTCCACAGCTCCTATGAGCCCTGTATGTGGCCTGTCTCCTTGGCAGACAGAGAAGATACCATGAGTTGTCTGCCCAAGGACACTGCTTTCCCTTTTTCCCTGTTGATAGAGCCTTAGTTGGTCGAAGTCTTCATGCTTCCTCGGGGGATAAATCTGGATTAGTCTGGACCAATATTGGTCATTTCCTTTCTCTTACCAGTGATTGGGCTAGAGGTGGGCATATGATCCAGTCCTGGCTAAAGAGATGGGATATGAGGTTTACTGGGTATTTTTCTTTCTTATTTGGAGCAACATGGATGGACCTAGACATTATTATGCTAAGTGAAGAGAGAAAGACAAATGTCACATGATATCATTTATATGTGAAATCAAAAAAAAAGTGATACAAATAAACTTATTTATAGAACAGAAATAGACTCACAGACATAGAAAACAAACTATGGTTACCAAAGGAGAAAGGCAGGGTGGGGAGGATATATTAAGAGTTTGGGATTAACAGATACACAGTATTATGTGTAAAATAGAAAAACAACAAGGACCTACAGTATAGCACAGGGAATTATACTCAGTATCGTGTAATAAACTATAATGGAAATGAATCCAAAAAATATATATAAGTGAATTACTTTGTTGTATACCTGAACTACCACTACATTGTAAATCAACTATATTTCAATAATTAAAAAAAAAAAAACATAGTATCCTTAGCTACACAGAAGGTTGCCTGAAAATGATTCATCTTCTTCATTTCTTCTTAAATAAAATTATCAAAAAAGAGAGAGAAAGACAATGGATAAACAGTTTGCTTTCTTTCACTGGACATTGTCATGTCTGCATGTAACCGTGCCAGCCTAGGGACAAAACCTAGGAAGGAGGGGGGCTTGAGGATTCTATGGAAACCCTGAATTAATCAACTGAGGAGCCACACTGCCTTGGGACTTATTTTCACTTGAAATCATATATTATACATGTTATTTAAGAAGTTTGATTTGGTTGTTTTGTTATTATTGCCTAAAAGCATTTTAATGGGAACATCAGCATTATAATTACTAAAAAACCTTTTGCAAATTAATTCACACACAAAAATAGCATCTTAATTTTGTTGGAATTTGCTGTTCTTTAATTACTGATGAGATCACATGTTTATTATTCATAAGGTTGTTAATAATTTGCATGGTTTTTTTCCTAAATTATCTGGAAAGATTTTTCAGCCATCAGCGAGTCATTTGCAGGCTGGACTGAGCAGGGCAAGGCGTCTAGGGAACAGTTAAGGTCATGCTGGGAAGGAGACCTGCCACTCTGTTTCATACAAATATTCCTCCATCTTGCAAAGTGTCTTGGGCTCAAAGAGATGGGCTCCTATCCAATATAAGGTAATGATAGAAGTCAATCTTTCAGGACTGTTTGTATAGAAAACTAGACCTTGGGAAGGACTGTCTCTCAACATGGAGACAGGAAGTCTGGTGGCCAAAAGGAAAATAAGACTCGTGAAGGTGAAGGTTGACAAAGGACAGAAATGAGCTAAAGACTTGGGGTACTTGAGCGCAGCTAGCATTTCTCCCTGCTTGCTCCTGGTTTCTGCAATTTCAAGCCACTCTGGTCCCCCATCCCCTGCCCCATTACCCCATTAGGTTTACCCATGTGTCTGCTCTAAGTTAAGAGCATTTGCATTAGATTTTCCATACAGAGAAGTGTTTTCAATTACTTGAGTTTTGAAATAAACTTTGAACAAAAACATTGGAACAAGAGTCCCTGATTCATCTCTCAGAAAAGGAAACATATGAAAATGATTCACAATCTCTTTTTATTAGCACGTTAGAGAGTGACAGAGTACTGAGTCATCAGTATGAAGGCAATGTCTAATGGTCAGTTAATCAGAAATTTAAATGGTCTGGGTTTAATAGTAGATTTTCAATATTATGAATGGTCAGAAATCCAAGCCTGATTGAGAAATGCCCCAGATGAAGTCTTGCCAATGAGCACATGTATAATACATGGCTAAGGTTGTTTTATAAAAGACTTATTGACTTTCTAGTCAAGGGTCTAGTAGCTTCCATCAGAGTCTTGTTCTAAACCATCATAAATTAACAGATCAATCGTTAATGGAACTGCTAGGCAAGTTTAAAGCCAAATAACTCAGATCCCAAGACAACTCGATTTTACTCATTTGTAATTCAGAGGCACTTTTGTAGACAAATTGTTGTTTGTTTAGCCAATTTGTACATCCCAAGGTCCTCAGCCTGAACCTCCTTGCTTTTAGCCCACAGAGACTGTCAGCAGTGCGGCTCACTACTCAGCAGCTGCTTCTCTTTTGTTTGTGTTGAGATCTTTCATTACCCAGGTTTCTGCATTAGCAGCATCTCATAGGATTAGATCTGATCATTTGTGGTAACTAGAATCCTCAAGATCCTGACCAGATCAAAAAGTAGAGTCTTTACCAAAACTGGGAGCAAGAGAACATGAGAATGTATGTGTAGGGGGAAAAAAAGGAGGATATTTTTTAAAGCAATATAGGGCAGTTTGAGGGTGTGTGGTGTAATGGGTACATGCCACATGGCCTATATTGGTGGGGGTGTTTATGCCACTTCATACAATATTGCTCCAGCTATAATGTGAATTCTGTCAGAGGAAGAGAATAGAGGAAAAAATAGATCATTTGTGTTTCTGGCTGCCTACTCTTTATATGCAAAATTATCAAATAAACAAGATCCAAAAATAGTACTTTCTTTGCTCACCCAGAGATCTTCCACTCAGCTCTGAATTATAAAAGCCTCTGGTTTAAATGAACTAGATAATGAATTGGGCTCACATGGGAAGCATATAGGAAGAGGCAAGACTAAGTTTAATGAAGGGCTCAGATTTAGCTGCATTTGCTGATGTTTGTCAAGGGAGGGTGATTTCTTAGTTTCAAGGATGATGACTGCAAATGTAGCCTCCACACTTATGGCCATGAACTTTTCTTTTCCTTCCCTGATAAAGCTCTGGGTGGACAATATCACTGCGGCTGTCCACTTAGCTACAAAACTGTTCATTCATTCTTCTTCTTTACATATATATATATTTTTTTAATTGAGGTATAATTGAGTTACCATATTATATAAGTTTCAGGTATACAACATAGTGATTCACAATTTTTAAAGGTTATATACTCCATTTATACTTATTCTAAGATACTGGCTATCTTCCCTATATGCACAGTATATCCTTATAGCTTATTTATTTTATACACAGTAGCTTGTACCTCTTAATCCCCTACCTCTATCTCACCCTCCCTCCTTCCCTCTCCCCACTGTTTACAACTCACTTGTTCTCTAAATATGTGGGTCTTTTTTTTTTTTAAGACAGACAGACAAGGTTGTCTCAGCCCTGACCAAAGCCTGGCTGCCAGGTAAGACATTCAGTTCAGTTCACTTCAGTTCAGTCGCTCAATCGTGTCTGACTCTTTGCGACCCCATGAATCGCAGCACGCCAGGCCTCCCTGTTCATTACCTGTTTACAAGGGCTCCACTGATTATTGGGCTTCCCATGTGGTTCAGCAGGTAAAGCATCTGCCTGCAATGTGGGAGACCTGGGTTCGATCCCTGGGTTGGGAAGATCCCCTGGAGAAGGAAAAGGCTACTCACTCCAGTATTCTGGTCTAGAGAATTCCATGGACTGTATAGGCCGTGGGGTCGCAAAGAGTCGAACACGACTGAGAGATATTCACTTTCACTTTCTGATGATTCTTATGCTCACCCAGATTTTTATGCTCAAAGTTTGAGCTACAATCTCATAGTTTCTTTTTCCTTTTTCTTTACATGTCTAGCAGGATCATCTTTGTGTTTAAAAAACAAAACAAGCAAAACACACAAAAAAACTACGTCATTAAGAGTGTTTTGACCAGATTCTAGAAGCATTGATTATTTAGTGACAAGTAGTCATGTATGGATGTGAGAGCTGGACTGTGAAGAAAGCTGAGCACCGAAGAATTGATGCTTTTGAACTGTGGTGTTGGAGAAGACTCTTGAGGGTCCCTTGGACTACAAGGAGATCCAACCAGTCCATTCTAAAGGAGATCAGTCCTGGGATTTCTTTGGAAGGAATGATGCTAAAGCTGAAACTCCAGTACTTTGGCTACCTCATGTGAAGAGTTGACTCATTGGAAAAGACTCTGATGCTGGGAGAAATTGGGGGCAGGAGGAGAAGGGGACAACAGAGGATGAGATGGCTGGATGGCATCACCAACTTGATGGACATGAGTTTGAGTGAACTCCAGGAGTTGGTGATGGACAGGGAGGCCTGGCGTGCTGCAATTCATGGAGTCGCCAAGAGTTGGACACGACTGAGCTACTGAACTGAACTGAGTCTCTACTTGGTCATCTGACTATGACTCTATTTGAATCTTGGCTAATCCAAATCAGTTCCCCCAACAGTCTTCCTGGTCAGTTCCACAATTCCATGGTTGTAGGCTGAGTGTACCAAGTACATCTTATTCTGCTCCTCAGAAGATGTGTCATTTGGCCAAGAAAAGAAATGATGCCACTAAACAAGCTCCCCAATATTGATCAAGTCTCTGCTTTTAATAAAACTGTGAAAAATTATTTAATGGTTTTAATAGTGTTAATTTCCTTTGTATATTCTGTATTGAGCCCTTAACCTGAAAGATAATGAAAATTCTTTATGATTCACTTTGTGGAATTTCTGAAGTTTTTATTCCAACCTGAAAGTCTCCATTGCTCAGAGCCCTGCCAGATTGCCACCTCCCAATTAGTTTAGGCTAAATATGACTGGAAAGGTATCGTTTAGTTCAGTTCCAGTGCTCAACTGTGTCCCATTCTTTGCGACCCCATGGACTGCAGCACACCAGCCTTCCCTGTCCATCACCAACCCCCAGAGCTTGCTCAAACTCATGCTCATTTAGTTGGTAATACTATCAAACCATCTCATCCTCTGTCATCCCCTTCTCCTTCTGCTTTTAATCTTTCCAGCATCAGGGTCTTTTCCAATAAATCAGTTCTTTGCATCAGGTGGCCAAAGTACTGGAGCTTCAGCTTCAGCATCAGTCCTTCCAATGAACATTCAGCATCAACTGGTTCAATCTCCTGCAGTCCACGGGACTCTCAAGAGTCTTCTCCAACACCACAGATCAAAAGAGGAGAGTGAAAAAGCTGGTTTAAAACTCAACATTCAAAAAACGAAGATCACGTCATCTAGCGCTCAGCTTTCTTTATGGTCCAAAATCTGTATGCAGGTCAGGAAGCAACAGTTAGAACTGAACATGGAACAACAGACTGGTTCCAAATAGGAAAAGGAGTACGTCAAGGCTGTATATTGTCACCCTGCTTATTTAACTTCTATGCAGAGTACATCACGAGAAATGCTGGACTGGAAGAAACACAAGCTGGAATCAAGATTGCTGGGAGAAATATCAATAACCTCAGATATGCAGATGACACCACCCTTATGGCAGAAAGTGAAGAGGAATTAAAAAGCCTCTTGATGAAAGTGAAAGAGGAGAATGAAAAAGTTGGCTTAAAGCTCAACATTCAGAAAACGAAGATCATGGCATCCAGTCCCATCACTTCATGGGAAATAGATGGGGAAACAGTGGAAAGAGTGTCAGACTTTATTTTTGGGGGCTCCAAAATCACTGCTGATGGTGACTGCAGCCATGAAATTAAAAGACGCTTACTCCTTGGAAGAAAAGTTATGACCAACCTAGATAGCATATTCAAAAGCAGAGACATTACTTTGCCGACTAAGGTCCGTCTAGTTAAGGCTATGGTTTTTCCTGTGGTCATGTATGGATGTGAGAGTTGGACTTTGAAGAAGGCTGAGCACTGAAGAATTGATGCTTTTGAACTGTGGTGTTGGAGAAGACTCTTGAGAGTCCCTTGGACTGCAAGGAGATCCAACCAGTCCATTCTGAAGGAGATCATCCCTGTGATTTCTTTGGAAGGAATGATGCTGAAGCTGAAACTCCAGTACTTTAGCCACCTCATGCGAAGAGTTGACTCATTGGAAAAGACTTTGATGCTGGGAGGGATTGGGGGCAGGAGGAGAAGGGGACAACCAAGGATGAGATGCCTGGATGGCATCACTGACTCGATGGGC